>JAEQBH010007838.1:0-258308 GCA_016808115.1 Tetrastigma voinierianum | reverse complement strand
ACTTGAACATTAAATAAATAAATAAACATCCATACCCATAAATCTTTAAGGAAGCTTCATGTGCCCGCATTAGTAGTAAGAGAAAAGCATACCTTAATCCATATAAACTCTTTAAATTGAAGAAATTTGGAAGTGTAGTTTCTCTCCTTCTCCTCTCACCTTTAAGATGGAAAATGTTGTTATGTGTTAGAGGTAGAGAGGATGAATACTTTAAATAGTAGCATTTGGTGGCATATCAAAACTCCACTTGCAGAAGAGTCCGCGTCTCATAGAAGAGTCATGTCTCTTCGTAATATATTCGCTGCAAGTGGAAATATATAGCCCCGTGTCTGCCATCTAAGTCATATGTCGCCAAGAGTCATGTCTCTTCATTGTAATTAGGATTTATTATTTAAATCGTAATATTAAATCATTTAATATTTTACTAAATATATAAATATATATATTTATCAAAATAACTTAAATAATTTATTGCCACATATATATTCTAACAATCTCACGTTGGATACAGAGTAATCATAGCCATACCCAACTACCTATTCAAAGTGAAACCTAATGAACTTTTTCTGGTATTTCATCCGGTAAAGCCTTACAGTATTGGAATAATTTGATTCAACAATAATTTAAGATGTTGTATTACACTAATACCATTGAAATTATGGCAAAGAAATATATGAATTTTCCACAAAGCATATCCATGTTGACAATCCATTCAAGTGTCGGCCAACTGAATGATATGGTCAACTCCTTCAATCTCAATCCCCAAATCCAACACAATAATCATCAATCACATGCCAAACAAGTTGCCAATTTGCTCTGACTTTATCATTCTAAATCTTTGAGATAAACTAATAATTAATGTCATTACTAGGTATTAATAATAATAATAATAATAATAAGATAATAGCTTGAACTTCAAATTTTATTTGCTCTTTAAACTTGGTTTACCCTTTTACTTAAAACTGATTACTTTGCAGCAGCAATGCAAAAGAAACAGGTGTAAAAAAAGCTTAAAGTTAATTAATTCAAGGTCAAAATCCAACATCGTGCTAGTTCATGATGATCTAAGTTTGAATCTTCTATTAATTGCACGTGATCAAATGAATGAATGGTGGTCAAATGTTTATTCCCTAATTAGCTAACAGATTTTAGAAGTCAATTTTGAGTACAGATATTAACATGATAGGATAGCTTGGAGAAAGAGAATCTTAAAGGGATTCATTCTTAAAATTAGTTGACTTTGAAGGGGTCAAAGAATATGTCAAATTCGAATTTCATTATCCCAAGGTTCTTCCAAATAAAAAATCTATTATTTTATTTAGATGAATTATCAAAAATAAAAAATAAATTTAAAGCTTCTTATCAACACCATATTTAAAACTTCTCTATGAATCGATTCACATTCCTCTTGATCTTATTTCTATTTTTATTTCTAATCACATATCTATTGTATATAGTTATTAATCTATTAAACCTGTTAGGTAAACATTTTAAAGTGTTTTAATGTTAAAAATATTAGGTGCTTAGTAAAATTTAGAAAATCTATTTTTGAAAATTAAAAAATCATTTATATTGTTGAAAAATCATCGTATCATTTTATGAAGAAACACTTTAGAGGCAATTCTTCTAAAACAATTATAAAGACTAGAATCACTATCAATCAAAATGCAATAAGTTGTTTGATTTGTGGATTTTTGAAAGCAATTTTGGCTACAAAATATTTTAAAATTAAATTATGAAGTTTTGATAAATTCACCTAACATTTTTAACAGTCAGATCTCTTATAGCAATCCTACTTTTTACTGCTTGAGTCATTACATTCATAATTTAACCAACATTTTTAAAAATGTGAAAATCTTCCTTAGTAATGTTTAAAAAGAAAAAGTGAGTGTGATTATTTTAAGTGAAAAGAAACACTTCCATAAAAAACAATATTAAATGGTCTGTTTTCAAAGAATCTTGTCCCACAAAAGGAAAATAATGCTGCTTCTTTTTTGGGTTTATATACTAAAGTGTTTATGGGGTTGTATGTGTGCTTGAGAAGATGGGAGGAGTCTCACACGCATAAGAAATAGTCCAAAAACCCCCAATTTCGGTGAAAAGATTGATGGATCCCCTCATATAACATTAAGAATATCACAAGACAGAATTAGTTTTGCTCCAAAAATCTTTGTTTTATTTTACCTATATGAAAATCGTAGTTTTTTTATGTTTAAAACTCAAACGGTTCAATCTCGTTTCTCTCCAACAACTATATTTTGAATTTGATTCTTTAATTCTATCTTTAACTCCAACTTTAATTCCTAATAGCTATTTTTTGAATTTCAAATCAACTATTACGGTTTTGGTTTCCTATAAATTTAGCCCACTGTTGAGTATGGAAGATACATAAATTATCTCACCATCCTCTCCTCATCTGTATTATTCTGTTCGAAGTCTTTTGAAGAAGCTGTTTGATCTAGGAATAAATTTATAAGAGACCGGTGTTCTTAGCAGCGACTCGCTATCCTACTTCCTTTACTATTATTTCTTACGGCCTAATAGTCCATTTTTCCAACATCAACCTTGCTCCTATCAATTCTCGAACTCTGAAGCATCCCGACAATCCTTCGCGTACCCACAACAATCATAGGAAATTTATGCCATGGAAAAAGATATCACAATAGATTAGTCTGGAGTCAGCACTCTTGCCAGTGCCTATCCTGATCCTTTGCGGCTAGTGCCTATTATGTTCCTCTATTGTCAGATTGGTGTCCCTACTACCACCTCTGCTTTAACAATTCCAATGCTCCCTACCTACACCCAACCCTTCCTTGACATCTCCGAAATTGAGGTTTTTGTTGGTCAAATTTTCAAAAGATGGCAGGAATGTATTTATTCCACCCTAGATATGCATGGAGTGACATGAGTGTTGTCCACTAGAAACTGGCATGATTGCTATCCGTTAGAAACACGCGTGTCAACACTGAGGCTTAGGCACACACAAACAAAGTTTGTCGTCATACAATTTTAACAACCTTATCTAATGAATTATTTGATGTCTGCTGTTGCCCTGCAAGAATCAAAGGTTATATGAAGGTCGAAAGTAACTATAAGCTGCTTGTTGAAGATGTGGGCAAAACCTTAAGGTACAATGGTAGGAAACTACTACAAGTGAGAGATGTTTGATGTAACAATGACATAATACTCCAAATAATAAGTGCGCAAATTCTTTGGAGAGGAATTAAGAGCTAAAAAGATTGATATGCTGAATAGTTTGTAAATTTGGACTGACTAATTGGCTTCACGACTCATGGAGTGATTACAAGCAACAATTAAAACACAAGAAGAAAGCGATTGTCCTTAGTGAAGATGCAATAACTCATATCATCATTGAAAGACCCTAGAAATCGCAAAGAGTAAAGGCAATCAAAGCAAAAGTAGCCACCAAGGCAAACTTGGTGAGCCAACCCTAAAATGTACAATCATAAGACTTAAACTACGATAACAAACCAAATTTGCTAACCCCTATACTTTCAGAAGAAAGGCACTTGTTATGTTTGTATGAAACCCGGGACATGAAGCACCCTAATGTAGAAAGAGAGTAAAAACTAGAAACAGTGGAAATCCTTCTAAAGCCAACTTTGTCGAAGGAGATGACATAATCACTGATCTTATTTCACAAGCTAATATGGTGACCAACAAAGAATTTGGTTGTAGACTCTAGTGCAATTAGGCATATTTGTGCAAACAAAGATGCTTTTACTTCCTATACTCCAATAGGGGATGACGAAAAGGTTGTCTATCTTGGTTATTCTCACATTGCTCAAGTTTTGGGGGTAAAGTCATGTTAAAGCCCACTTCATGAAAGACATTGGCTTTGACTGAGGTGTTGCATGTTCCTAATATTATAGCGAAATTAGTTTCTATTGATTTATTAGGAAAAGTAAGGGTTAAAGTTTCATTTGAATATGATAGGATTGTAATGACAAAAAATAATGTCTTTTTAGGGAAAAGGGTTTTGCAATCAGGGGCTCTTCGTGTTCAGTGTTGCTGAAATTATGAATGGAAATGTCTCTTCTTCTGCTTACTTGGTTGATTCCTATGATGTTTGACATGTTAGATTAGGACACGGTAGTAGTGGATACATTAAAAAAAATGCAATCTCTATGCCTTATAAATAATATTGATTATTCATGCTTAAGTAAATGTCAAATATGTGCTTCTTCTAAGCTAATTAAAGACATGTGGGTCGGTGTCTAGATAAACAAATTGTTATAACTTATTAATTTAGATTTAGGAGATTTGAAACAAACTATGACTAGACGAGGTAAGAAATTTTATGTGACCTTCATTGATGATTATTCTTGGTTCACTAAAGTTTATTTGCGAAAGTAGAGAATCAACTTGATAGGAAAATCAAGAATATTAGATTTGATAGAGGTGGAGAATTTATCACACTAAATGATTATTGTGAAAAGGAAAAAATAATTCATGAAATCACTCATCCCTATTCACTTGAGTCAAATGAAGATGCTGAAAGAAAGAATATGACTCTTAAAGAGATGATGAATTCTTTGCTTGTCAGTGCTTCTGTTATTGATAATTTGTGGGGTGAAGTTATATTATCTGCATATCATCTACAGAATAGAATTTCATATAAGAAAACTGCTATGACACCTTATGAGTTGTGGAAAGGTCATGCATCTAACCTGAAATATTTAAAAGTGTGGGGGTGTCTTGCCAATGTTATGTTACTTGATTATAGAAAGAGGAAAATAAGATCAATGACTTTTGATTGCATGTTTATTGGGTATGCTAGTAATAATGCTGCTTATAGATTCATAGTTTTGAAAAGTGGTATTCTAAAATGCAATACTGGTATTGAGATAAAAAATGTTGAGTTTTTTTAACATATTTTTCCACTTTCTAAGAAAATTTCTCGTGCACTCACAATAGTGGATGATATGAAAAAAAAACTCATATGATGAGCATGTGTCCACGACTGTGGATGATTTGGAAAGTTCTCATGATGAGTAGATAAGAAGAAAGAGATAAAGAAAAGAATTTCCTTTGGAGATGATTTTTATACTTATTTGATTGAAAATGAACCGTCTCCTTACTTTGAGGCTATTTCTTCCCTCGACGCATAGCTTTGGAAAGAAGCTATTAAAACTAAACTTGATTCTATTTCAAAAAATCAAACTTGAGAGTTAGTTAATTTACCTCAAGGAGCAAAACCTATTGGTTACAAGTGGATCTTCAAAATAAAACATTTGTCATATGGTTTTATTGAAAAGTATAAAGCTAGGTTAGTAGTCAAAGGTTTTTCACAAAAACAAAATATTGATTATTTTGATACGTTTGCTCCTATTACTAGGATTTCTTCCATTCGTATTCTAATTGCTCTGGCTTATATTTATAAATTTTTTATCCATGAAATGGATGTTAAAACAACATTTTCAAATGAAAATTTAGAGGGAGAAATTTACATGTTACAACCTGAAATGTGTATTATACACAGTCGAAAATTAAGTTTTACCAAATTGCATAAGTCTTTATATGGTTTAAACGACACCTAAACATTAGCATAAATCATTTGATAAATGCTTTATTGAATAATGGGATTTTATCTGTTGAAGTGAATAAATGTGTATACAAAATTGTATAGATATAGAGAATATTATAATATATTCATTATATGTGGATGATATGGTATAATTCTTAGAGATTTCTAGTTTCTACAGTTGTTATGAAAGATATGGTGTCGAAATCATAAGGATGAGTGATAGTAATACTATAACAAGAACATTATGTTGAGAACAATCCTCAGAGGTTTGAACATTTGATGCCAAGCAGTGATATCCCTTTGATGCTAACACTCATTTAATGAAAAATCGAGGTGATCTTGTGGGTCAATTTGAGTATACACATATTATTTGGAGTCTGATGCACTTGATGAACTTTTCTAGACCTGACATAACTTATTGTCACGAGCCTACTCATTCACGCAGCGGCGCGGCCCGTGCGGCGGTCTCACATAGACACTTTCTTGACACACAGCTTGCCACACCACACATCTTGCCTTTATGCGGCGGTTTCGCCTACTTGGGCTCATCGGAGAAGCGGCTGACTCCGGCCAGGTTTGTGCGGGGTAGGCCCAAACACCCTTCTTCATGAATTCAGGTCAGGCGGCGACAAGCTCCCAAGAGCGGGTGGCATGCTGTGGACTCAAGAAGCATCACCTCGATGCACTTTGCGCTCTCTGGGCTCTCACACCATTAAGCTGAAACCATCGGCCATACTTGATCTTCAATAAAGTCTTCACTGCGGTCATGGACGCCCACACAATAAGTCCGTGACATTATACAGTTTGTAGATTAAGCAGATATACATATTATCCCAATAATGATCACTGGAATGCATTAGCTAGACTAATAAAATATTTAAGAGGTACCATGAAATATGGTATCCTATATAGTGGATTTCCCGTTATGTTAGAAGGATACAATGATGCTAACTGGATCTCAGATTCAGATGAAAAAAAATCCACAAGTGGTTATAGTTTTATTTTGGGAGGTGGTGTTGTTGCTTGGAAGTCATCTAAACAAACTCTTATCGCTACTTCTACCATGAAATAAGAGTTTATAGCTCATGAATTCATTAGTAAAGGAGTTGAGTGGTTGAGGAACTTTTGTGTAGTTCGCTGGGAATCAAAGCCCGACACCTTCGTGTTATGCATTGTGATTACCAGCGGCAACCATCGTTGCAAGAATAAAGTATTAAATGGGAAAAACAGACACATTCATATAAGACATGAGGTTGTGAAACAACTGTTGAAAGATGAAATTATTTCCATTGACTACGTAAAGTCAAAAGTGAATTTGGTCGATCCTCTAACTAAACCTTTGAGAAAAAAATTGATTTTGGAAACATCGAGTGGAATGAGACTTAAAACAGTGAATATTAGCGTGTGGGAATCTGACCTTTGTGATTGGGGATCCCATGAAGAAGGTTCATATGGGTAATAACAAGTCACTTGCTAATCATGTTAAAATTATCCCTTCCTATAGTGTGGTTATGGTGCTAGACTGCATATTTTGAGAAGTTGAGTTATACTCTTAATGATTTCATATCTCTTATAAGTGGTATATATAAATGCGGTATGCACTTGATGAAATCATCTGTGTAAGTGTGGAGTGGGGCTACTCCCATTAAATATTTTGACAAAATTTTTAGAACACTTACGAAATGATCAGGCACGCGCATGACCTAATCACGCACAATAACGTTGAACAACAAGATTCATGATGAGTAGTGCTAATGATAAGACCCCTAATTTACAATCAAGAGTGTTCTGGTTCATAAAAGCTATAAGTTTCACTAATACTATGTAAATTAAATCTTATTCATCTATGTTTGGTTTATAGTTCATTGAACATCAAATTTAAGGCTTTTACACTTCTTCTATAATCAAGGAAAAATGTTTTAAATTCAAATGCCTTTTTGAAAAATGTGGGGGATTGTTAGTGGTGGATGGTGTTTTTTAAAAAGTCCTTGTCCCACATAGGAAAATGATAACAACTTTTTTGGGTTTATATACTAAAACACCTTTATGAGTTTATATAAAGGCTGAGAAGAGGGAAGCCGCGCTGCGAAATAGTCAGGCTGATTTAATGAAAATTGATGGATTTGCCGCCCCCCACCCCCGCCCTTGCGCGTGAATATCGCGAGACAAGATTAGTTTTGCTCCAAAATCTTTGTTTTATTTTGCCTATATGAAAACCATAGTTTTTTGGTTGTTTAAAACTCAAACGGTTCAGTCTTAAATTTTTCAATAAATTCCATTACCCGTATCCCTCAAGCAGATATATTTTGAATTTGATTCTTTAATTCCTAACAACTATTGTTTTGAATTTCAAATCAACTGTTATGGTTTTGGTTTCGTATAAATTCAACCCCTTGCTGAGTATGGAAGATACAAAAATTTATCTTCTTATCCTCTTATCCTCTTCTCATATTCTTTGTTATTCCTGTTCCAGAGTATCTCTGAAGAGCTGTTTGATCATGTGGAATAAAATTTATAAGGACAATATTCTTAACACGACTCAACTATCCTGCTTCCTTACTATTTTTTCTTGCAGCCTGACGCTCCAGTTTCTGACATCAACTTTTGCTCCCATCGCTACTTCGAACTACAAACATCAAGCGATACGACGTCTGCTTGATATATTTTTGCTTTCGTAGCTCACCATTTCGAATGGTAAAGCGTTAGCGTTTAAATAGGAAATGGCGTGGAAGCGGGTCGAATCACCAATATAGACGGAGTTCTTATAATGTAACTAAAAATGTTTATATATATATATAAACATATTTTAAAAAATAAAAATGATCAGATTTGTGAAACTAGTTTTAAATTTTCGAATTTGAAAATTAACCCAGCTTTAATATAAATATTTATTGACAGATAGTTTTAAGAGAAAAAATGTTATTTATTGAAAAAAAAAATGACTACATTCTTATTCAAACCGAGTATATTTGAGGGTGAAAATAAGTGGATGACTAGATTTAGAAATGGGAAAACATCTGGATTTTTATTTTTTTTGGGGAAATGGGCCAGTGGAAAAAATCGATTAAAAGATAATATGCACTAATCTTCAAAAGCAAAAATTTTAACATCCTAGGAAAATCTGACAACCATGGAACCTTGGTTTAGTTGGTTGTCAGATTTTCCAGCAATAAACTTATAAAAGAATTTGGATGTTGAAGTGCTTAAGATCTATCATTTTTATCATCTAACAGAAAAATAAAATTAAGCATTAAGTGAGAAAATGGAGATTAGTGTCGAAGTAATTAAATTTTAAAAAAAAATTACACCTATTTTTTGGAGCGACATTCACCAAATGCGATTTTAATGTTAATTTTAAAACCTTAAGGTTAATTCTAAACAATTAATTTCAAACTGTTAAACTTAATTTTTAAAATTGGTTTTCAAAATATCTGAAAGACTAATTTTGTGATTATTTTGGAAAGTCATATAATATTTTTTTTTAAATGAATTACTTTGACAGTTGAGATTTAGCCGAAACGAATGAACAATTTTGGATCGAATCTATATTATATGAATTGCACAATTTCCAGAAGAAAAAACCAAAAAACACAACAGAGACTGTCACAAACAAATCGAACTCCAACACTTGTTTACAATTAAAAACATAAAACAGATTGAACTCTCGCGCATCGTATAGATTCACGATCAAAATGCAAACTCCAAATTTTATTTCTCTTACCGTGATATCATTACTGAAACCGCCGATCTGCCTTGAGCCTTCTGCGGCGGCGCGAGCGAACGGAGAATCCTTGTTAAAGCTGACCGATCGCAACCCTAGACTCGGCTGCAGATCGGTGAAATCGAACTTCGGCGCCTGGTACTCCGATCTGGTTCGCCGGTGAGACGAGCCATGGGAGGAGTCCACTCCGGCCAGCAGGCGGTAGCCGCGGCTGGAGCCTTCGGATAGGCTCCGGTAGCCGCTGTGAGCCTTCTTGCTCTTCATGGCGTGGAAGATGAACGGGATGAGACCTTCCATTGAGAGATTTCGGTATTCTCTTTCTGCAGCTTGCTGTTTTGTTCATTGAATAAATGCTGAGACGCCTGTATTTATAGGATCAAAATCCTCAATGGGAGGAAAGTTTTAGTTTGACGCGTTATCGGAAATGACGTTTATATTCTTCCAACTACAAAAAACAATAATGAAAAATGATTTTTATAACAGACTAAAGGTGGTGTTTGCTTTTTTTAATTAAGTGAATAGTATTTAATAGCAATAAGTATTAAATTGTTTGTTTTTAAACATTAGGTAGTGATTAGGAATGACAATGGGACGGATTATTTTGAGTTTTCGTCCCGCCTCGTTTTTAATGGCACGGGTTTAATTTAATTTTAATCTGGTTTTTAACAGGTTTGGTTTTATTTACCGAGTCGAGACGGGGTTCATGTTCTTCTCATAAACACGAGAAGGTACTCTGAAATTTTAAAAAATGGTAAAATGTTAATAAAAATAATAAGTGTCATAAGGGTTAGGGGAAACTGCAGAAAAGTCTACAGATCTCGGATGTGAAATAGGCTAGCAGCCCAGTTAAATTCGATACCATGAAAATCTAATTATTTCGAAAAAAGTTCGTCGAATTACGAGACAAGCGAAAATTTTCGATTTTAAGGTGATAAGTTGTCGATGACTTAAGGGCTGATATTTTTGAAAATCTCGAAAGTCACTTAAATGGCAAATTGGATGCATTTAAAATAAAGTGGCGAAAATAAATAAAGTATTTCGAAACGACGGGGACCGGAATAAAACAATATGAATCATGTATCAAAATAATATGATAAGTCGTAATAGATTATATTTTAAAAATAATTTTTTTATTGTTTATTTTTATCTTTTAATATAAATAATATTGTTATTATTATAATGTTTTTAATAAATAATTTATAAAAATCATAATATTTTATTTTTATGAGAAAATTGTTAATTTTAATATAATAAAAATAAAAAAGCAAATATAAAAAAATAAAAATTAAAAAATTGTAAGTAGCGAGATTTGAGAATTTTTATCATCATGTCGCATCATTTAATTTTTAAATGGGACAAGAGTTTAAGATTGAAAAAATAAGCGGCCCAGAGATTCGAGGATGAGGCATTATCTATTGACATTAAATTGCAATGTATATTCTTAGCCTCTTCTTGTTGAGTAATAATTTAGTTTTTCTTATTTTTGTGGAAAATGATTTGCTTGAATATTTTTAGCTTACATTATAACTTTTTAAAAAAATTTAGAGCAATAATTAAGTGAAAATTAAAAAAAAAACAAATAGCAATGTTAAAATATTGTTTAGCGATCGTCAAAAAATAAGTGATTGAAAAATATAATTTTATAATTTTATAATATTTTAAAAACTAAAGTGAGATTGAAATTGAAAAGTTTTCAACAGCATTAACATTATATATATATCTTTAAGTACATCACATAAAATCAATACACCCTAAATCCCTTATGGCCATTTATATCATCTCCAGTATATAACTAAATGCATAGGGGTATTTTTATCCAAAAGGTGTCTATTTGTACATCTTTTAATATTTTAAAGGAAAGAGTTGGATATTGAAAAGTTAATAAAATTTTTTTGTTTCTCATATTTTCTACTTTACTAGTCACATTTTACTTTAACAAAGATGGGGGTGATTTTTGTTATTTTGCATAAAATTATACTAACATATTATTTATTTTAAGTAATTTTCTTCGCCGATAAAGTGATTATTTAGAAAATATTTAGTATTCAATTTGTTTAGTGATTTATTATTAAAATCTTGTACGATATGTGATTATAAGTCTTTTTAGTGTAATGTATAATTATCAGTGTTTTGATACGATATGTAAGTTATAATCGTTTTGGTGCGGCGTTTTTATCGTCATCACGCCGATGTTTGTTTGTTATGTCGTTGTATCTGATGTTTAATTTTGTGAAGAAGATTCGAGAAATTTACGAAATATATCGTCTGGCAATAATAGGCGATAAATCATTTAATATATTCTGAATTATGTCATATATATTTAGTCGTAATAGTAAATATATAAGAGCAGCCCCAGTATTAAATGTAAAGGGTTTGAATCGATTCTAGTTATATTGTTAAAACGAATATTGTTTGTCATTTATACTTTATAGTTTGATTTTTATATTTTTATCGATTTATTATTAATTTGAATTAACTAAAATTAATTTTCCTATTATGAAAAGGAATGGGAAAAGAAAGATAAGAATTTTCCACAAGGCAAATCCATGATGACAACGCCAAGAGCCAGCCATCCATTTAACTTTCAAGAAGCCCACCACCCTGTTGGTATCGGCAAAGTCAACTCAATAATAATTAGCCACGTGCCAAACAAGTTGCCAAATTGCTCTGACTTTTGATGGATATCTCTTTACTATTATACAATAAACTTTAAAAAAAAAAAAAGCTTGGCATCTAAAGCCTTGGCAATAAAATAAATACTGATATATATTTAAATAATGATTCATTTTATTTTTTAATTAGCATTTTTTTAATTATCTTAAAATGTGCTCTCTGTTTTTTGTGTAGCTTTAGTAATTGAATAAGTGACATGTAGAGAGAAGTGAGAAAAAAAGGTAAAGAAATTGAGAGGCTGAATGTTTCATCTTGGGTGGTATTCCCAGGTGTGAGAGATAGAAAATGGAGCCAAGAGATGTGAAATAATTTTTTTTGTGTTTAAGCCCATTAGTAGCCCAAAAAGAAGAAATAGAAAGTGAGTTTGGAATCTTTTACACAGCAATAAAAGATAAACCATAATAATGATTATAGAAAAGTTTGGAACGACTAACATATTATTCTAAATGTTTGATATAACTATATTAATGTTCTTACTAATTAACAATAACAATAGACATTGCATTAAATTAAAATTTTATTTATTTCATAAGTCGATCAACTTCTTATAATGTGGTTCATGATGATCCCAAGGTTAATCACTTGTGACAAATTGCTTTTTGTGACAAATAAATGTATTGGCCAAGCGTCTGTTCTTTACTAAGCTAAGGAATAAAATTTACAGAAGTTAATATTATTTTTTAATATCAATACAATATAAATATATAGTTGTGTCCAAAAAAAAATACTAAATATATAATTTTTATAAAATATGGATCTGAAAATTTATAATAATTTATCATGATAACTATACTTATATATATATATTGATTCATCCAGTAATTAAGTAATAATTTTATAATGCTTTGCAAATCTTATCTCTTAAAGGTAGAGGTACATTAAAAATTATTTATTAATATCATTAATTTAATTAACAATATAACCACTTGTAATGCCACAAACCTATTTAATTCTAGTATAAGTTTGTATCCTTTTATTTTAGGTTTAAATTTTGTACATTCTTTACAAGGAGGTATAACAATACAAAACAACCAAGTCAGCTTTCACCCAAAAACTACAACAATTGCTTATACAAACACAGAAAATAGAACCAATAACATAATTTCATTGGCACATTAAGTGAAGAATAAAAGATATAGTTAATGATTATTCAAAAATTTAAAAACTCACATTAAAATTAAAAAAGCAACAGTTCAAGCAGAAAAAATAAGGATTATGGAAGACCTCAAAAACATTGAATAGGAACAAAACAATTTGTAAATCGTCAAAATCAGGTTATTTATCAGCTTCGGATATTGGCATGCTGGCAGAATGCAAAGAATTTAAAAAATACAAATAGAATAACTATTTACAAAACAACATGTAACAGTTTTAAGTCCTCTGAATCAGTGCATTTTAGTTAAAGCCACCATAGTGAAAAATGAGAAATGGATGATAATTAATTATAAGAATTAAATGATAATGCCCTTGATGCATATAAAATACCTAATAAAGATTCTTTAATTAATTCTATTCAAGGATGTGAATGTTTCTCAATTCTGGGTGTAAGAGTGGATTTTTGGCAAATAAGATTATATGAAGATAGCAAACCATAATTTAGCGTTTTCTTGTCCTTATGGCTTATATAGATGGAATGTAATAAGTTTGGATTAAAAAACGACCTCGAATATTTCAACGAATGATGGATAAATATTTGATAAATCTTTTTATTCTTGTATACCATTATTGATATTCTTGTTTTTCCAAAACTTTTCATAAATTATATAAAAGCATTTGAAACATGTTTTGAGCATAATAATGGTTGTAAGATTGTGAAAAGAAAATAAGTTGTTAAATCAGTTAGTTTAGGATTAGAATTAGAAAATGGTCAAGTAAAACTTTAAGAACATACAGTACAAAAATCCATAATTTTCCAGACCAAACTGAAAATTTAAACATGGGTTTTAGGGTTGATAAATTATGCTGAACCAACCCTCATTAAAAGCACAGTCTGAATCATTGGACCTCTTTGATGAAAACCAAATTGGGAGGCAAAAATATTTTAACCGGGAAGATATTAAATTGGTCCAAAAGATAAAAGAACTTGTTAAATGCCCAACTTTACATCTCCCATTAAGTGAATATAAAAAATCCAAGCAGATGCAAGTCAAGCAGGATGGGAGGAATTAACACAAGCGTCTTAATAATTTAGAAAGAAAAAACTTTGTAGATATTGTAGTGGAGACTTTTAGTGATTATCAAAGACATTAGTTCATGATTTAAATGAAGTATAATTTGTTTTAGAAAAGTTTCAATTATTTTAAACCAAGAACAATTTCTTTAGGCTTAGGTGTGAAAATATTAAAATTCTTTGAAAATAAAGTGTTTTAATTATACACAAGATGGATAAAATTTCATGTAAGCACTACAGTGGTTTAAGCCCCAAATTTGAACATATAAAGGAAATGATAATATATTGCGATTGGTTAAGGTAAACTTGATTTATATAAATGATTGATTGATTTATTACTAACTTTTTGTGTACAGGAAAATGGCTCAAAGGAGAAATTCAAAAGCAAAAACTTTTCAAAACAGGATGGGGAGGAATTCTTTTAGCATTAACCAATAATTTAGAAGAAAAACTTTGCAGATATTGTAGTGGAACTTTTAGTGATTATCAAAAGAACCTTAGTTCAATAGATTTAGAAATAGAAGTTATAATTTTAGTTTAGAAAAATTTCAATTATTTTAAACCAAGAACAATTTACTTTAAATAGGTGTGAAATATTAAAAATTCTTTGAAAATAAAAAATTCTTCAAAATTATCTACAGATGGATAAAATTTCATGCGCTTTAATTGGTTTAAACCCCGAATTTGAACGTATAAAGAAATGATAATATATTACTTGATTGGTTAAGTAGGCTGATTTATATAAATGATTGATTGATTTATTACTAACTTTTGGCAATGCAGGAAAATGAGCTGAAGGAGAAATTCAAGCGAAACTTTTCAAAAGCGGGATGGGGAGGAATTAACCAGCATGTAACCCGATAATTTAGAAGAAAAACTTTGTAGATATTGTAGTGGAACTTTTTAGTGATTATCAAAAGAACATAGTTGAAAGCTGATTTAGAAATAGAAGCTATAATTTTAGTTTTAGAAAAATTTCAATTATTTTTAAACCGAACAATTTACTTCAGAACCGATTGTGAAAATATTAAAATTCTTTGAAAATAAAATTCTTAATTATCTACTGAAAAGATGGATAAAATTCCATGCAACTTTAATTGGTTTTAAAGCGAATTTGAACATATAAAGGAAAGGATAATATATTAGCGGATTGGTTAAGTAAACCAGTTTATATAAATGATTGATTGATTTATTACTAACTTTTTGTGTAATGCAGGGAAAATGGGCACCGAAAGGAGGAAATTGAAAGCAAAAGCTTTCAAAACAGGATGGGAGAATTCTTTTGGCATTAACAACCAATTTAGAAGAAAAACTTACCTTAGATATTGTAGTGGAACTTTTAGTGATTATCAAAGAACTGTGATTCAGCCCAGTTTTAGAAATAGAAAATTTATAATTTTAGTTTTGAAAAATTTCAATTATTTTTAAACCAAGAACAATTTACTTTAAAACAGATTTGTGAAAATATTAAAAGATTCTTTGAAAATAAAAATTCTTCAAAATTATCTACAAAAAAAGAGAAGAGAGATGGATAAAATTTAAGCCTTATTTTTAATTGGTTTAAACGAGAATTTGAACATATAAAAGGAAAGGATAATATATTATGATTAGTTCAAGTAAACAGTTTATATAAATGATTGATTGATTTATTCTTAGCTTTTTGGTAATACGAGGAAAATGGAACGAAAAGGAGGAGAAGTGAACAAAGCACAATTCGGAACCGTTAGTTTAAATGAAGTTTTAAACCCCCAAGCGTGATTTAAATCTTTTAATGATATAAACACGAAAACAGATTATTATTGTCTTGGCTTTGGTCTTTAAAGCGCCAGCTTTCAATAAAAATTTAGAAGAGATATCTTTATGGGCAATTTGAACTTTAGCGGCAATCTTCAGTGAGCAGGGTTTGTTGTTTAGAAGCGAAAAATTCGAATCAACATGAATACGAAAAACAAGAAAAACCAAATTAAGATTAAAAATAGAGTTAGAACCTTTAGACAATGTTAGTAAACCGATTTAATTAGTGATTAGAAAATCGAACTTTGCTTATGTAGTTTGACAAACATGAGAATTAAGAACAAGTTAGTTTTTGATATTTATAATATTGTAAATCTTATTATTTAGGTAAATTTTATGAAAAAGTGTTTAGAGCAGGTGTATGTTATATGTGATTTAGAACCAACAGTGGAATTAAAACATGATATATGGCTTACCATGATCATGATTTTTATACAAAATATGATTTTCAATTCTTAAATGGCCAGCTAGTACAATTTCTTAAAATGTAAATTAGTGTAGAAATGAAAGTGTAGAAATTAAAGTCAATGAAAACCTTGTAGAAATTAATGAATGGTTTAAAAAGAAGAAATTAAACAGTTTAAGAAACTTGTAGAAATTGATTGGAATAACCAAAGTAGTATTAGAGAAGAACATAAAAAGCGAGAAGAATACCATGTGGGGTATGGCGTGATATACAAAGCTGAAAAAGTTAAAGAAATTGACGGAGGAATAATAGATTTGTGTAAGCATGACCTTAGGAATTAGGAAAATTTGGAAGACTTTAAACATTTTAATTTAATTAGAGTAACTTAGATTATATAAAGAACATTTAGTTAAGGAAGATAGAATTTTGTAGAAAAGAAATAGAAAAAATAAAATTGAACAACAAAATTTGAAGAACTAATCAAGAAAACTTAATTAAAATTAGATCAAATACTAGAACAATTAGTTAAGGAAACTAGTAAATTAGAAGATGGCAAATAGAAAATATTTTCCAACAATTTGAAAAACTTAGTTTAGGAGAAAAACCAAAAACTAGTGTAGAATTTAAAATCAATCCGTTTGAACCTAGAAATTTAGAAATAAAACCATGGAAATTGTAGAAGTAATAAAACCAAAAGAAAATGTCAAGGAATTTATAGAATAAAATTTGAAAGAGCCAATAAAGTAACTCCATACAAAAACCGCTGATTCAAAGTCCCAAAATAACAAGATTTTTCGTAACTTATGGTAGTTAGACAAGATATAATATATTTGGAAGAAACTTATTTGTGAGAAATAAACATTTTTTGAAAGTAAAGCCGATGTATCTGTATTTAGGGAGTAATTTTAATAGAATAATTGGACTTCATAGAAAGAAATGGGCCCACTTGTAAATATTAACCTTTTGAATCTTAAATATTCCAAATCAGAGATGACTCTTTTGGCAGTCAGTAAACTATAGACAAAATTATATTATTATAGGTTCTCATACACAGATTTAATACTTATGAATCTAAAATTCTGAAAAAATAAAAATAACTTATAAATACAAAAGGATATGATATAGTATGGACCTGTTTGGCAAGCCCTTCAGTGTACTTCTTATAGTTTATTGGAAAACTAAAATGCTTTAAAGTTTTAAAATGCACTTGATGAATTTAGTGATATAGTAACTTTGGTAGTAAATGTAAATATAGTTAAACCTATTATAAATAATTATTATTCAAGGAAGAAAATAAATTAAATAAAATATTGAAACAAAATATTAATATACAGTCAGTATATATATCACGTGATAAAGATGGAAGTGCTGGCGTATAACATTTGAAGTACCACCAGAAATAATAAATAGAACCCCGAGTCGATAAAATTAAAAATTGAATGAACATATTAATGTAGTAAGCGTAAGCAGAGATTGTTAAATGAAAGCCCATAGAAAATTTATAGAAACTGAGTTAATTGATGAATATTAGAAAGAATTTAGAAAAATCAAAATTAACAGATAGACCAATAGATAAAACTTTTATAGATATATTAATGTAGTAGTGTTTGAATGATCCCAAAATAATTTCAAAACTTTATAATCAATCGATTAAAAAATTTTTAGATATAAATGTCATTAATTTATAATACAACCTCATATTCGAGAAAAGATGAAGAAATAAATGAAATATATTTGAAATCTAATTGATAATAGTTGTTTCAAATCCATAAATAGAAAAATGATAAAATCAAAATATTCATTTTTTTTATATTAATGAAATATCATTTGATAAATAATATTATTTTATATCAAATAATAATTTTTAAATATTACTATTACATAAATACTATATCGATATAGAGTATTTTTATATTATAAATTATATAAGCAAATTAATTTTATAATATATATATATATATATATATACTTTTATATATATATATATACTATATATATATATTAAAGATACAATTTATAAAATATAAAGTGGTGATTAAATTGGCATGCGCGATTAATTATTCAAATGGAAGTTCTGAGGACTATTATGGTGTCTCAGATAAGCTTGGATTATCTTGTAAACTGTTTTCCTTCTTGACTTATGGGCCCTAACTTTTTATTTGCTAGTTTGGTGTGAAGTATTTATTAGAAACTCACCAAATACCAAATACAAATTATAAGTAATAGTTGAACAAATTTGATTTCGAATAATAGAAAAATTCTGCTTCCCAATGATAAGTTATTAAGACTTTCGGTTTACAACTCTGTTTAAAAAACATGTTGTTTTGCCAAATAACATTTCTGTGTCTTTTATAAAAGAAAGCTAAGGTTTAAGAAATGTTATAGTTTACATAAATATGAATATAAAATTGATAATATTGTTTTTTAATGCTTAAGTAGTGAAAAATATTGAAACATAACAGTCAAAATATTTATATATATTTTATAATTAAATATTCATTGATAAATATGTATTTACAATATCAAATAGTAAATATTTTTTTGTATTACTATTTATAAATGTATATCTATAGAGTGATATAATTATTTATATAATATTATATAGAAAACAAATTATTTATAATATATATATATATATATATATATATATATATATATATATATATATATATATATATATATATATATCTCTATATATATAATTTTTTTTTTGAAATAATATATATTTAATTAATATATCATTGTATATATGTTACATATTTTTATTCTTTAATTAGTAATAAATGATGTATATTTAAAATATTCAAAATATAAAAATATATAAAGATAAGAATAAAGATAAAAATATTATTTATATTCTTAACTATAATTTAAAATAATGTAAACAATATAAATTGAATTGTTATTAAGCATCAACATATATATATATATATATAACATATATATATATATATATATTATATATATATATATATATATATATAAAGTTAACATAT
Organism: Tetrastigma voinierianum; assembly: GCA_016808115.1. NCBI lineage: Eukaryota > Viridiplantae > Streptophyta > Magnoliopsida > Vitales > Vitaceae > Tetrastigma > Tetrastigma voinierianum. The sequence continues at coordinate 239,000 of JAEQBH010007838.1, read as the reverse complement.
TTAATAACATTTATTAATTATAAATAATTTATTCTCAAGTGCAAAAGGTTATTACATTAATATTGAAATTGATAAAATACCATTTACAATTGAATTCTAGATTATAGGAATAGCTTTTAGAAATGATCTTTGAAAAACGATTTTAAAATAAATTAAAAATAATAAATTTAAGCCACCAAATTAAACGTATTTTTTAAAACATCATATTTGATCATTATTTTTAAATAAGCGTATATTAAAACCAACCGAATTTGAGATCGATCAGGTGCCGACAAGGCTGTTGATTGATGCAAGAGGAATTTGCTGATATTATATAAAAATTAAATTGCTTGAAAATCAAGTAAAATTCTATTATTTTATTTAGGTGATTATAAAAATAAAACCAAGATTTTTTTGACATCAAGCAACTATATTCAAAGATTGTGGCATGTTTTCAATGCGGTATGGATGAATATGAGGATTGATTCAAACCATGATGAGTCATAATATGTTTAAAAAAAGTAGAATATTCAGGCCATGACGTTATTTTGTCTATGGTGTAGGAAAATGTCTGCGTAAAGGAATAAGCAATCCCATGATCAAGAACAGGCTCATTAAAATGTGGTTCTTGCAGGCATCTCAAGTGAATCTGTTTCAAATATCCAGCCATTAAGCAGGAGTGTGATCAGAGACATTTTTCATAACCCCTTAGTTTGAAATATGACGTGGGAGCTTGACAATTCACCACTCTGAATCAAGTGGCATGAAAAATAACCTTTGTGAATCTATGACCTTTGAATTAAACTGATTTTGGCTATCTAGAAGGCTGTAGCATCTGTTACATTTACAAAACTATAGTAAGGACATTATGATATTCATTATCATATATATTTATTTCGTTTTTTAAAAAGGACCATATTTTATTTCTATTTATATAAATATTAATGATAAATTTGTTTAGTTTGAAATTATTTCTATTAAAAATATTTTACAAATATCTGATCAAGTTAATAAAATTTGGGAAATATTTCATTATATTAAAGAAACACATAATAAACATTCTTCTAAACACTTTATAAAGAATAAGATGTATGATCAAGATACAAAAGTTGATTAGTTATGAAAGCATAATTTTTTGTGGCTACAGTTTTAAAATATATTATGAAGTTTTGATAAAATTCATTATATTTTGAAATTTGATAAAGCCTGCTGTACGTTCTAAAGGGCAAAAATGTTGATTGTTGATTATTCAGGAAAATAAAACACTTCCATCAGAAATACCAATGTAGAATACCAATCATAACGTAATCTTTTTTTTAAATGAAAGATTCTATAAGTTGTAAAACTGGTTTTTAAAAAATAATTTTAGAAGAATAACCCATTTTAATATCAAATATTTTACAATAAATGGGGTTTTAAAGAAAAATATATTGTTATTCAGAAAAAGAAATATATGAGATTTTGAAAATAAGTGGATTGATATAGTTTAAATTGGAAAAGTGGATGTTGAAGTGAATCTAAGTGCAATGATGAAAGATGTTTTCTATACTTTTCTATAAATCAGTCCTGATCCAACAGCTAAATTACCATAACAGAAACAAGGTGCTTAGGTCAGTTATTTTTATCTTTTACAGACTATAGTCTAATGACATTAGTGACAAAAATGAGTTAAGCTGAATATTAATTTGATTATTGGATCTATATCATATATGGGACACATTCTGAACTCAGTAAGTGTGTGGGGACTGTGCCCGACGATCGAGCTCAACATCGTTTTAATTAAACCGCCAAACAGTTGAACTTCATTCAGGCATATCTCAGTTACAAGTCAGAATCATGAACTCTTTTGTTTAAATATTTCTATCTTCGCGTTGTTGTTGCTGAAATATGATCTGCCCGGTGCTGCCGCGGCGGCTGACGACAGAGAATCTTGTTAAAGCTGGCCGATCGCGAACTTCGAATGACTGGATCGGCAAAATCGACCATTACCGTTGCTCGATCGGTTATGGTGGAACGACCGGGAGGAATCACTCCGACGTCGAGGAGGTGTACTGGCTGGGCGCTGGAGGCGCGGTAACCGCTGTGAGCGTGTTATCTTCATGGCGTGGAAGAGGGCGGATGGAGACCTTCATTACGAGTTTTGGTATTCTCTTTCTGGCTGCAACTTTTTTTTTGTATATTTCCTATCTTGAATCCTGTATTTATAGGATTGAAGATAATGAAAATACCAATGACATTTACTGTCATTTGTGGTTTGAAATTTAGAAGGGAATGATGGGGCTTTTGAGGTAATTTGGTTCAGTGAGGGTTGTTTGGGAAGGAAGAGTGGCGGAGCCCGATACTTTGACCAACTAAAAAATCTTAGGTGACGACTTTTGGCTCACATTTTCTCCCTCTCAAGCAACTACTTTTAAATCAAAATCATAGAATGAGATGACTAAGAAAATAATATAGTAGTACTGTATTACTAATCAATAATCCCATCAAGGATAGAATAAGCGAGGATAAAACCTTTTATTTTTAATTTAAAATATTATTAAATAAGTGAATACAAATCTCATTTGGATTTTTTAATTTCAGTACTTACATTTGAACAAATTTTGTTTGGAGTTTAAGGATTTTGGATTTTGAACATTTAATTGTAAAAAAAAGTGAAATCATTTAGTAATATAGTTTGAAATATTCTAAAATAATATATTTTAATCATATGAAAATTAATCTCTGAAAGAACACATTTCTAAATAATTTTAAAATTGCTCTAAAAAAAATGAAAATTTATATATAAAATATCTTCATTTTGGCAACACTTTATAATTTTGAATGTTTTGATCATACAAAAATATAGTACTCTTTTCTGTTTTAAAATTTTAAATTTAAGTTTAAAAGTATGTCTTCAAAGAAATATTTCAGTTTTGCAAAAATTTTAGAATATATATCTTTTAAATTATCTTACTGATATCGGAAAAAACTAGTTATATTTAAATTATTTTCAAATTACATTTTTTAAAGATTTTTCTTTATTTTTTGTATTTAGGAAAGTTCTTCATATTTTCAGATATGAAACATTAAATTACTGATTTACTCGAACAAAAGTATGTATCCATATCCTTATATTGTTAAACTATTATTATAGATTTAAACTAAGATATTTTATCAAACAAATTCAATTAAGTCATTAACTAGATCTTAATTTCATAAAGAAACTGGATGACATTAGAAAACATTACTTATTGGATTGTTGTTTTCCTTTCAGTTTGATTCATAACATATACAAAAAGCAAATTGGTAAATACAGACGTGCCCGAAAGTATAGTATTTTCAAAGCGAAATAGTATCAAAAATGCATATTCCAGCGAAAATGGATTCATAGTTCCTTTATGGTTCTGGTCTAAAGTGAAACAGTGCTAGAAATTCGATTGTATGGCGAATTGAAAAATTTAAGAAAACTTTATGGAATTTAGCAAGAAAAATAACAAATTTCATTATAAAATTAGACTGAAAATCAATTGCTAAAGAAAAAGGTTTGGAAATAACAAAATGCTTTGAAAGAACATCCAAAACTAAGTTAGAAATATAGAAAAGACGACTACTGAATTTATAGAAAACTAAGAGAAAATGCTGAAATGCTCTATTTTGAGTGTTTGTTGATTGATCGTTTCTGATCTTGATCTTAGCTTTTATAAGCGTTAGCTGATCCTTGCCTGATCTGCCTTATGACCATCTGCATGTGACTTGGAGACAAAGTCTCCTCCATACCTTTTACCTTTGAGACAAAAGTTTAAAATATTCTTAAGTGAATAAAGTTTGACGAATTTATTTAAAATTTTGAAATCATCCTCTAGCATTTTGCTGTGCTTAGAGCTTTCTCGAGTGGGAGTTGAACTCCGTTTACAGTGTGATATATCGATTGATCATTAAAGACTATCATTTAATAAAAAATTATTTAAAATAATACTCCATATGGGTTTAAAAAATTATTTCAGTGTAACAATAATATTAATAAAGAATATTTAATAATTTGGAGCAATAACAATGGACCCCATTTTAATGTTTAAAATTAAATATTGTTCTTGGCAGTAAATAAGGACAGTCTACTAGTGCCCTCTATTTTATAGAGTGACAATGTACCAAATTGGAGGCTAATTCCATTTCAAAAGTCTCAGACCTGTTTGGCAATTCAAATTCCATAGAGTTCCCACTTGGCTTCTTAGGTAGTGTAAGTCGAAGTAGTCTTCTGGCAAAAAAAAAATTAATTTCAAAATTATGAATATAATCACTATTAATATACTTGAAATATGTTACATAAGTTTCTTAAGACACAGTTAGTAGTAAAAAGGTGGACGATCTACAAAAACTTGTAGAATCCATATGTATGGGTGATAAACAAAGTGAATAGTTTAAAAAAAAAAATGTTATGGTTGCCATTAAAAGATAATTCAATGGCTAATAATAACCTAAATCAAATTTAATACCTAAACGAATCTGTTTTAATATTAATAAAGTAATTTTTTACTTTATTCCACCATAAATATATTATTAGTAAAGAAGATTAGTCGGATATGTTCACACCAAAATGTATATATGTTAATGATGCAATTTGTTTGATAGCTATAGTCGCGAAAAAAAAAAAAAAGGGTTCAAAGCATACTCTCAATCAGTTTTCTCAATCTGTTTTTCTAGCATAACATGAAACAAGTCACTGAGTTTTTCTTGGTGCAGTGCAGAGTGAAACAGTTTCTTTCCTTTTATTTTTTTGCTTAATAAAGTGGTTATTTTACAGGGTAGGAATCTTATGCCCCATTTACTGTATTAATAAACGTCTTATTCTGATGTTTACAGTTTATCAAGAAAAATGACTTATTCTGACATGATCAAACTTTTGTGATTTTATGGCAGCCCTTTGTTATTTGTGTGAGAGAGATTTAAATAAACAAAACAAATTTGATCAATAGAGTATATCATATTATGGTCGTTAGTATGTTGAAGAATTGGAGTCATAGATATTCTAGTCATTATATTATTAAATTTGTAGGGTTTTTATGTACCAGGATTTACAATTACTAATATTTGAATAACATTTCATTCTTTATAATCTTTAATAATGTTACTTATTTTAAGGATCTGATCATTACAACTTTGAATCAATAGTATTTTATTTTCATAAAAACAGGTTGAAAAAGCTAAAATATAGAAGTGCATCACCCAAAGGAGGGTCAATGAGTGAATTAAAATTTTTAATGAAGGTTTATATATTATGCCTCAAAATTTATATAATGAGGATAACCTAGATACCGAAGTTATCAAGAATGTGACAAGATATTATATATTATTGTGTCACCAGAAGTTATGATATTTGATAATAGTAATTTAAGAACATAAAAATAAAATAACTCACACAAAAATGCATTATGGTTCGTCCAAACATGTATACATTCATTGGTGAAAAATAATTTTTCCATTATATGATAGAGAATATTATAGAGGATAACTATATACAATAATTTGATTCTTGAAACATCCCATGTTTCTCACTCCTTGTATTTGTACCTAAATCATGAACTCCCTTGCTCAACAGGTTATCTCGTTCTTCCTCACATCTCTATACATACCATATAGCTTTACAAGTTCATCTCTCTCATAATTTTTTTCGTTCATGACTCATAATATTTATAGTGATATTCTTAACTAATTTTCTTATCTACTAAAGAAGTCTAATATTACAATAAAATAATATAATGAACTAGAAATTATCCTCTAAAATCTTTATTACAAAAATGAATATATATATATATATATATATATATATATATATATATAAAATCGACAAACATCTTTATGCTTACTTTTTAGTATCTGTGACTTGATTCATGTGGATGATGCTATAACTTCCTATCCTATGGCTCTAATGGATACACCTCAATCCTGTTAAAGGGACCAACTCAAATCATTGAACTTTAGACTTTTTTCTCAACTATACTTTCTCTTAGTTTTAAGATCTCCTCTTGCCCCAAAGAGGCTATAATTAGTTAATAATAAGCATATAGCATGAAGAGGTCTAATGTTTCAAGGTTTTCAAATCCCATTTAGTCTCAAAATTTTCTTTCCTTCTTGGTAGGAAAGTCATGAATGTTTGGAGTTTTAGACCGAAAGATTTTATTTGAAAAAAATATTATAAAAATAGTTTGAAAATAAATTAATGCAAGTAATCATGTCTATTGTCGTGGATAAGCGATAATTAGAGTATTAAATTGCAAATACCCTTTGTCCATAGCGGGAACAATTGAAAGTAAAATTCTAAATCTTATTATCGTATCTGATAGCGATTGGACTTAGTAAAAACAAAGCAGGTAAAATGGAACTTATGTTGCGAGTGTTGAATAAAATGCAAAGAAAAATATACGAAATTAGATGCAATTCACGTCTGGTCGATGATGGGGATGAGCAACACCTCAGCATTACAGGGGGGGGGGGTGGAAGGGAAATGGGAGGAAGAAGGCACTAGATCAAGTAAAATCTTCGAATCTTGCATTTATTAAAGAGCAATTATTGAAAAATTTAAAAATCAATACCGTATAAAGCGACAATTGAATAAAATTCAAACCTGCAATTCGTGATTTCGGCATTTAAACTTTTGAAGGAAAAATGCGTCGGAAGCAACGGCATTCACGGCGGCGTGGATTGGGCGTTAGTTTGATTGAAAATTAAAATTCGTATTTTTCACTGTGCATTCTTCGATCTAAATTCGAAATGCTGACATTTTGATTAACAATTGTTGGTACTTGAGCACTATTCCTCTCTTAAGCATCCCTTGTTTTTTTCAAAAAGTTTTAATTTTTAAAATCATTTAAAGTTTATAACAACCTACTATACTTAACAAACTTTCTATATCTCGAAGTGTTTAATTTACCACCTACCAAACTTTTTGATGTATATAACTTAATTAATGAATTAATCTTTGTCTTTAGTGAAGTGAAAAGGGTAGTTTGTTTTTACTAATGTTAAATATAAACTTATTTATTTGAATGTTAGATAAGACTTAATAACAATGAGTATGTCAGATTATTTATTTTTATATGACAAACTCAACATCTTAAATGCTCATTAAAATAATAATTCTGCTTGAGTACTTGTTTGTTTGTGTAATGATATGCTTTAGATTTTAAAGAATTTAAATATTGGTTAAATCAATAAATAACTTAAAATTTATAAAAATCCTAAGCAATTTCATGTTTTTTCTTAAGAAGCGACTCATAATGGACAAAAATACATTTGACATTTCATGTATTATATATATTTGAAAAGAAATGAATATTTTTATAAGAAAATAATGAGTATTTTATAAAATGAGTAAAATAATAACTGTTATATTTATAAGAATTTAGTTTTTAAAAGGTCTTTTTTTTGAATCACACCTCATGTGTGATAAGTAAAAATATGTAGCATAAATATCTTCTATAACATATATTTACAAAAAATTAAATTATAAAATTATTATGATAAATAATATATTATTATCATTCTTACAAAAATAAACTATTTTATTTATTTATTTATATAATTAAAATATAATATATAAAATTAAATAATTTAAAATAATAATTGATGAAAACAAAAAATTGAGAAATACTTGAGTGTTTTTTAAAATATTTGAAATATTCTATTTGGATTTTAAAAGATTTTAAAATATTTTATATAGATTCTTAAGTATGACTTTATTTAACTTGACTTTTTCTATTTAGAATAGATTTTAAAAAATTCAGAAGTAAGTTATGTAAAAATGAAAAAACAAACAATCTAAAGTTTGAAAGCAATTTATTTCAAAAATAATCAAAAAGAGAGAAAAAAAAAAAAAAACCTTGAACAAATATATATTATAAGATTTAATATTCTAACAAATTTGAAAATTATGATCTTCAATATTATCTTTATATTTGAATTATAAGTCTCTTATTAATGGCAAATTAATATATCCCTTTTTTCTCTGGCTCACCACTTTATTTCTTACGCTTTTTATCTAACTCTTTCAATAAACGGAGATGATTTTTAAATTTTGGCATCAAATCAGGATTACCTCTTTTATCATTTTCTTCAATAAGTGGTTGTTAACAAATTTAGTTTTATATATTTTTCGTGATTTAGTCGTTGCCAAGTGTAGCGTTTAGAGATTCTTATGGCGCCGTGTATTGTGATTGTCATTGTCATCTTGGTGGTGGTTGCGTCGTCTCAATACGATGGTTTGGTTTTTGTCTTCGTTGTGTGACATTTATTTATGTTTGGACGATTCGAACGAGCAAAATATATATGATCAGAAACAAAAAAGCCGTCAGTGATTGTCGATTATGTCTCAGCGAGCGAGAGGGTCGAAGGTATTATAATTCGATAGTATGCTCGAATGTATCTTCAGCTATCTGATATAGACGTTAGTCGTTTAATTAACTATTTATTAACGCCCATTCTTTGTTTCATCATTTTGTGGTTTTTAACGCGATTTTGGTTATATGTTTTGTAAATTGTATTATTTGAATCAAATAAAATTATTTTCTCTTCAAAAAAAAAAAATATATATACATATATATATATATATATTTTATAACCTATTAAATCAATTTATAAACTCTATAATTCTATTCTATTATCTGCATGTGTTGAGTGAGTAATTATAAAATACATATACGAAGCATAATATCTCCAGTAAAAATCATACTAACAACTTTAGGGTCAAACATAATATTTCTCTAGTGAGGTTGAGAAATGGAACGTAAAATTATACCAGAATTTCAGGTATTTTACATTTGTGATTTTCATTGGACCACATTTGAGGTCGGCTAGTCAGGCCATGCTAACATTAGGCTGAAATTTAAATATATAAAATAAATAAATAAATTAATGAAATTCACACATTTTATATTTTCAAAATAAAGTTTTGTTTGAAATAATTAAATTAATTTTATGTTTAAAATTATATAACATAAATTATTTAATTATTTATAATATATAGAATTAATTTATATTATTAAATAACTATTTAAAACATTCTTGATATTCTTATTTTATAAATAATACTTATATTTTCATGATAGAAAACAATCTTTTCACAAATGAAGAATACTATTTAAAATAATTTGCGAAAACCATGCTTACATTCTTAAAAATAAAATACTATTTAAATTTTTATTATAAAATGTTTGATAATAGTTTTATAAATGTTTAAATGGTTATTAAACATATATTTTTATAGGAACGTGATTTGAAAACATTTTGAAAATGATAGTAAAAAATAAATTTTAAAATACCATATTCTTCAAAAATGTGATACTTTTAAATTAAAATATACTTTAATTGAAATGTATTTTAAAATAATTTTTAAAAATATTTATTAAAATTTATTTTGATTTATAAACAAAGAAATACTTGATTTTGTATATTTTGATATTTTTGTAATAATTTGGTAAATATAAAAATAAAGATCTAAGGCTTAAAATGGGCTGAGTTGTATTCAACCCTTAAAGTATAAAAGCATTTTCATTAACTTGCATTCATACAAAATTCTGTTTTGAAACCAGGCCCATGAGAGTAAGGTTAAGTGGAGAAACTCTCATTATTATTCTGCGTTGTATGAATAATAACTGATAGATTGTAAGCTCATTAATTGATTTGAAACGATTCAAATGTTTAAAAAGGCATTAAACCAGGGGATCTCAGCGGGTTTGGAGTTTTCATTAAAGACAGTTTAATACATTGTATTAAAAAGTAATTAACTTTTAAAAATAAATAATTATAATACTTGTGACTTTCATACTTTTAGCATTGACCTCTTACTTTAAATGTTACAAATTAGCAGTACACTTGCACTTTCATACTTGTGAAATTTAAAATATTAAAATTAAACCCTCCTATCAAAACATGAAAACATTTGCCATTATGCACTTTCATAGTGTGACATTGCCATATGCAATTTAAAATACTACCTCTTACATTGAAGTATTAAAATTAAGCACTTTATAATAAAAACATGAAAATTCGACTCCTTTCTCTTGTATTTTAAATCTTTTTGTTTAAAAATTTATTTTCTCAAATTTACATAAAATTAAAAATTGATTTCTTTTAAATTTTTTAGCATATGTGATATTTTTGTTTTAAAATATTTTCCCCAAAATTTAGACTTATTTATTTATTTTAATTTATTAATACTAATATATTTGTTTAACATTTTATAAATTTATAAAAAATAAAATATTATGAGGGAATATTGTCCTCATTATACATGTTAAATTCATAAAACCTTATTTATAAAAAAGTAATCTAAAATTTGAGAAAAATAATTTTAATAAATATAATTATCTCTTAAGTAAAATATAATGTTTATTTATCAATATTTATATAACATTTAATAGAATTTATAAAAATAAAAATAAAATTATATGATAATATTTCTTTTCATTTATTCCATACTAATATATAATGAAAAAATTAATGTATTATACATATTAAATTCATATTGTAATCCTGGAATTATCGTGACAGGTTTTATAACGTGTTTGAAACATATTAAAAATAAATGTATATTTTTCGAATAAGAATGCTTCTCTAAAGAGTTAAATAAAAGTAAAGCAGGAAGATAATATAAAAGTCGAGGAGTAAATTAATGTTGCAATTCGGACCAAAGGTCATATGATACCAAGAAGATTATAGAGCAAAGTGGAAATCTGAATATAACTTGATTTGCAAATACTAAGGAGAGATTGAAGGACCAAATAACAAAAGGAAAAGGAAGCAAAATGGGTTTATAAAACTCAAACTGTAACATTTAGAAAGGAGAATAAGGCAAAAAATATCTAATTTTAATTGCAGCACGTGTTAGAAATGAATCGTTGAGAGAAAAGAGAGAGAAGAGAAGAGAGAAGAAGAAAGAAATAAGGTATGGAATTGTTTATAGCTGGATTTTTGTATGGATATCAGCATGGGGATACTTGTTTATAGGTTTGCAGAATATCTTTTGTGTAGAAGTCTTGTTTGGAATAGTTGTTTGGTTTGGTTGTTGATCCTCAATGGAGAAAAAATTTGTATAGAGAAAATGTTGGGTTTTAGGGAGATCTTTGTCAAGTTTTTAACCCAATATTTTTGTTTAATATAACGTATAACCACATCAAATTATAATTTGATTCAAAATTTTGGGTAAACTAGACATCTAGAAAAACAAATCTTCATGAAATAGGTATACTCAAATTTAGACCCAGAGAATTTATTAGATCAAGCGAGGCTCTGTTTTCGGTCAACCAAGTCTGAGTTTTGGTTAGAACAATTTTGGGTAATTGAATAATAGAAGTTTTGAGTTTACTCATCTAAATTGGTGATTTCTAAATTTATGGTAAAATGAAACTTGGGAAGAGCAGATATTCCTTAAATAAGTTTATCAAAATTTGGACCCCATTGGACCCAGAGTGATCAGAAGTAAGGGAACAATTAGGTCCTTGAAATGTCTCAAAGCAGGTCCTTTGAAATGGAGTAATTAGTTTTAAATATAACGATTATATTGGTCCAAAGGTGATTCAAATTTATGCTAAAATAGACATTTGGGAGAACAACTTTATATGAAGAAGTGGTCAAATTATGTCTCTAATGTTCCCGAAGGAATTTTCAAATATGGGATTACAATTAGTATTATTCTGGGGGTAATCTAAGGCTTGGTTCAGAGATATTTAGACCATATCTCCCAAGTGCATAATGTCCAAATGACATGATTTTTTGAACTATAAGGAAACTTAAATGTAGAGATATATTGAGTTAGAAGATCACTTTCTCTAACAATCCCGTTTACATAGTCAAAATTGTAGTTGAAAATGGACTTGAAGTACCTGAATTGTTAAACGAGGGTGATTATAATGAAATTATAAGTTTCTATAATTGTATTTGTTATATGAAATATGCATAATAATAATTGTTTGCCTTTTCCACACTGGGCTAGAAACCTCAAATTCACATAGTTGTAAAGGCACACTTCTATTTTGATATATCTTTGGATACTTGCTTGATTAAATAAGCACTGGTATTCGAGGATTTTAAAAAATAATTGATCACATGGCCTTGCTAAGTCTGTGAATTATCTAAATAGTAAAAATCACAGATGCTAAGAATCAAATTATCATTCCAGATTAGCAAAAATTTGAAATCATACTATCACGAGTTAAATGTTATTTGGACTAAAAGCCGATGGTGAGTTTATCGAAAAATAAGGATCCAAGACCTTCTTTAAAGTCTGTGAAATACTTTTTTATGAAAGCAACCAACCGTAAAAAAAACCAATCTGGACTGAATCACATTCCACTGTGAAATCAAACTATCAAGAATTACATTAAATAGTCAATTCCTACGAAAGTACATTACTCTGTTTTATATGTTGATTTGGATTTGTCAAGATTGCTAAATACTGGGTTGGTTCTCATTATTCTTGGTTAAAGCCCTTGGCCCTACTCTCTCGAAGTCAGATCGAGTTGAGTTAACATGTTTATGGTCTTCTTGCAAGATAAGTATTTTCTGCAATACTTCACACCATTTCTTGATGACACCAAGTCTTTACTTTCCTTCTCGGGAGTTTTACCCAGAGGACCTGCCACTTAATTGGTGTATCATCAGCCGGATCTATTAGTTCTTTCATAGTTGAATCTCGGTAACACGGGTTGGAGCTCCCACCGCTAGATGAGTGAACTCTACGATTATTTATATTGTTAAATACTCCCCTCGACTTTAATTATGACGAATGGGATTTATCTGATAGTTTCAAAGCTGTGAGTTCATCAATGGTGTTATAACATACCCATAAGTGAATGCACTCAGCTCCGAGGAATCTCAGGCTCTAACCATCACGTAGAGGGCATCATGGAAATCGAGGCAAGATACATTCCTTAAGCGGTATTCGGTACTACCGTGGAACTTATAGGTCAAAAACAACACCAAGTAAATAAGTACTACACCAAAATAATTCTCTCCAGTTTTTGCAAGAAAAGAGCAGCAACCTTCTTGATGCATCCAAGTCGACAAAGTTTGCATTCTAATTCTTGCATCCACAATTAAGCAAATAGACATCAGTCAAATACCATCCTTGCTGTCGCAATTAAAGCGGGGAAGAAATAGATTTAAAAATTTGTCTAGATTTCACAATTTTGACTGATAACTTTAAGAAGAAAATACTTGAGAAATAAATCGGCTTCAATTGTTTCTACATTCGTGGAATTCAGTCCAGAAAAGAAAGAAAATAAAGAAAAGAAAGAAAAGAAAGAAAATACTCTAAACTATCTGATGAACCCTTCTTCTTTCCCAGTTCTTGGTGTTGAGAGTGAAAAAGTTAGAGGTTACTTTACTGCTTATTCTAACACTATCTATTTATAACTGTTAAAAGAAAATGGGCCGAATGCATAAAGATCCAAGTAGAATTCCCAGGAGAAAAGGCCCAGATTACTATCTCAGGTCGCGACCTCGGGTTGATGTCGCGACCTGGATTCCCTTTATTTATTCCAGTTTAGTTGTGGAAGTTTCTTGAAATTAGTGAGACGGTTTTCTTGCGGCTTTGTTGATGAGTGGTCGAGACCTAGAAATTAATAGTGGGACCTCACAGCTCAAGTTATTCTATAAATTGATCTTCAGCGACATAAATCTATATTCATAACATCGTTGTGGTTCCTTCTTGATTCCCGAGTCTGACTTCCATTTAGGTTGAAGCCTCCTTTTAGTTAATGCCCACTTTTGTAGTTTGGTAGGGACTTCTTTTCCTTCGCGCACTTCCGCCGACCATAGTTTGATCTGCGACCTTCTGACGAAGGCTCTCTTGCCTCACCTCAGTCGTGACTTTCTTTCAGTTGACCACCCGGCGCGAATCTTCTGCGCCCGATATCGGTGAAATTTGGTTGAGCCTCAACAGTGATCATGACTTGCTTTGTTCAACCCGCGCTGAAACCGATGCGTGACAATGGCATTTGTAACCTCCACGTTACTCTTTTTTAAGTTTGCGGGTTGTCTAAAATCTTTTAAATAATTGCGACCTGGATGTTTGAGTACTCTTTCGGTGTATGTGAGTGGAAGGCCTCTTTAGGTTCTTAGTGATTAAGTGGTTAACTTCCATTTGCTTGTGGGACTTAGTTGGCGAGGTTTCTAATGCGACCTCGATGACTGGGTTGCGACATGGCTTTGTAATGTTGATCGTTGTTTCTTGATTAAAGCGTACTCGCGAGGTCCATGAATAACAAAGTGGTTCGCGCTTCAATTTCCTCAAGGACTTAGCTTGGCTTCGACCGGGTTTCTGCCGCCTTCGATATTAGGTTCGACGCCATTCGATTCTCAGCTCCTCTTGTAATTGCAACCTCGGATCTCCTTGTGCTGGCTCAATTAGTTCCATGTCGTGACTGAAATATGTGACTGAAGTATAGGTTTCATTCAAACATGATTGCGACCTGTTCTCTGCAACAACTTCTTTGGCGTCATCATGATTAAGTCAGCCCTCAGTTAAGTGCCAGCCTCATTCGCCACCTTGAATAATTTCTTTCGTATCAACCACACTTTCTTGAAATTGTGACCTCATTAAGCGTTTATTGATGTTGTGACACAGAAATAACTAAACAAAACGACTCCTTATCGCGACTTCCATTTCAAGTTGTGAACCTTATTCTAATTCTGGGTTGACTTCTTCCAGTTTCTTTGGGATTTTAAACCTGCTTGTATTTTACGCAAAAAATTAAATTTGGAGAGTAAAATTACCCGGGTTTTGCATATGAATCAACAATTATCTTGTAATATACTCAGAAAAATGGATTAAAAATCAAATGAGTTTTTAGACTCATCAATAATATGATCATGATAACATGTGTTATGAAAGTTAAAGAGAAAACACGTATAATTTTGTTATATGAAAAAAATACAGTTAAATTCTTACCCACACATATTCAGGATTGTTGGTAATGAATGTACCGTAAGTATACGTGTCTCAGTAGTTGTTCAAGTAATATAGCAAGATATAACACTAAATACCTAAAGATTGTTAAGAAAACATAATATTGATTAATACCTTATTACCAGGTAGTTGGATAGATGAAGCATGCCTATGGGATATAGTTCTTTGTAACATATAGTTTTATAGTTATCAAGACCCGTTTATTAATGTTAACATATATCCATTTTGGATCCTTTATAGTAGCTAAATTTAGGTCATCTGAGATAGAAGATCAACATCTGTAGGTGGTAGCGATCAATTATATCTGATTCTTTCTCGTATCCACTTATGAGGTTTATGTAGGAATGAAACATAAAAGCAAATAGCTGTAAGAAATTATCACATAAATAGAGATGTATATGATATATGACATGATATGAGAAGCATATCATTGCTATGTGATGATAGTATATGGTTATAAGAATAATAAGTAAAGTGTAAGATGACACGAAAAGTATATAAAATATAATAAGAAATGAAACATGTTATGAAAAAGTAGATATGAAATGGATAAGTATATGTAAATGTTATATTTTCATAGAGTATATGCATGTATCTATAGTGAGATGATCCTTATTAGGGGTCATCCACGAGTATTATTCACACTAAGACTATAAACAGCACGGAGTGTTTCATCTGGAATAAATACGGAAAGAGAGAAACCGGAAGGGTGAGACCAATCGCATCGTGATCAAAGTCAACATCCTGGTACCTTGAAAGTGGCCCATTAATGTATATGTATCTTTGTTTTCTTTTTTGTAAACAATGTAAAATATTGTAAATGTTGAACACTTTATATATGGAGCTTATATATTTCTTAATCCATTTCTGAGAATAAATACAAGGATTAAATGTTGTATTATATGAATGAAACAAGGTTAAAGTTTATAAGTTTGCAAGTAAGCATGAAAAAAAAAAAAAAATATTGCTAGCTTGACGGTGGGTGCCGAGTTGGGGGCATCACGAGTTTAGTGAGTATCGAGCTGGATTTTGGAGGTTGGAATAGTATGATAGAAAAACATGTGTTTAGTAATGTGTTGGCGATGTGGTGTGCGAGTTTTTGTATAGATGGATCTTCTTCAAATCAAATTTGAAGAAGCCGCTGAAATTAGGTAACCAAGAATCAAGGTTACTGCTGGATCATACGAATATATCGAATTAGAGAGTCATGCCTAGCTGACCAAATGATGGCACTAGGGATATCTCGGGACATGGCTCGGGTTTAGGCAGTTGTGACTCGAAAGCCAGATGAATGGTAGAAGACATGGGCGAGAATTCCATAGGTCAAGCATGGAAGAGTCCAATAAAGTTGAATTTTGATTGAAGCGCAAGAGCCAATTAAGAAGGTGAGATGCCTCGATCAAGGTGACTTCTGTAGTTTCTGTGCAAGCGTGCTTATGATTCTGGTGGAAGCTAGTGTTGGTCAGGGCTTCAGATCCCATACCATGGGAGTTTTAGATCCAAGAGTTCGAGGGCCCGAATATGTCACTTATAATGCCAGGGGTATTGAAGTGAAGTAGTTCCCAATTTGAAACAAGGAACTTAGCAGTAGAATATGAGAAAGAATTGAGCCAGTCTGCAAATCACTTTAGATCAGTGCTCACGAGGCATTTCGGTGTAAACGGGTTTGAGGATGGACTAAATGAGTCCATAAAAAGATATGGCGCTGTGTGAGCAATACTCCTGGCCAAATGAAATTTCTATCCCGAGTTCAGTTAGCGGCAATGAAGTGGAGAAATCTGAGGCAAGCAAGAAGTTCCCGAGAAGGGAGCTTTCTAGAGGACTTCTTCCTCCTCGGGTAAAAACTAGAGTCTAAAGGCTGAGTCGATGGGGTTCGACTACAAGAGGTAGAAAGACGAGGGAAATCTGATCGTACCTAGTTACGGTAGAGTGCTTTCAAGCTGACAAGAAGAAGTCCAGAGTGCCCCTCGTACCATAGATGGCATTTGGGTGTGTGTAGATTATTGTGGGGAGGATGTTTCGGATATTGGAAATATGCTTGGTGCCAGTGAAAGTGTCCCAGAGTCGGAGATAATAGGAGTTTGCAAGGTAGTGGTAGAGGGAGATCTGTTGCACCACCTTCGACTCGGGATCGAGTGAAGTCGAGGTGGTCGATTCGACATAGGGGATGTGAATTACAATTAATAGAGACGATATCCCACAATACTCTGACCATAGAGCGAGCTTATGTTATGAAGGCCGTGAGGATGAAATGCTGCCCAGATTGCGTGTTTCTCTCTTTATGATATTGAGATGCATGCTGATGGACACTGGCTCTACTCATTATGTATATCCATACCCAGGCGTAACGATAGAATGCATGAGTGAGCAATTACCACATATGATATTCTTGTTACTTCTAGTCCCACACAGGAAGCAGTCTTCGAGTGGCCAGAGTGTATAAGAGCTGTCACTATGACTCCATGATAGAGTTTTCTGGCTGATCTACTTGCTTTGCGTTTCTGTGATTTGATTTAATTTTGGGAATGGATTAGTTATCAAACGCTAGACTATAATTGATTGTGATAAGTAAATAGTAAGGCTTAAATGTTGTTTGTAAAGTGCTTGATTGTTAGTAATAATGCTTTAGGCCTATTGTATGGACATGAGTATTTTGACTAACCCATAGGGAATTTATTATTATGATGATTTGCATATTGCATTTATATATAACATCCTTGAATAATAATATTATTAATTATTCTAAATGTCTCATCGGTTTATTGTTATGGGAATAATAATGAATTAGAATTAGTATAAGTTTGATTGATATTCATGGGATGAATATGTGTGTATGAGATACAAATCAAATTTTCTTATTTGTTGAAACCCAAATATTAGACGGGCGAATCTTGAATTAGTAAAGCGGATCAAAGTCATAAGTTAAATACAATAGTTGTGTCATTAAATCCTTTGACTGAGATAAGCTATAGTTCTCAACATAAGGAATATTGTGTTTGATACAATCAAGTATGTCTTTAATGGATGACTACAAAGGTTATACTTGAACATAATAAGAATTATGTAGTGAGATATGACAATTAAGATGAAAATTGTCCCTCTTATTCTCGAGAATATCTCCAGTCCTGAGTAATTGGCGAGAAATGCATGATCGTGCTCCAAATAGTAGTGAATCATTATCGTTTGTTTGTCGACCAATTAGGAGTTCAAATAATAAAATAAGAACGATATGAAAGGTTCCCTTTGTCATGCCTTATATTTTATCAAGATATCATAAGGTAAAGGTGTAATCATATCATAGGTTGTCTCGGTTCATGGCTTTCATTTAACTTGATGATATAATGTCTTTTAGAGCCACTTATGACTGTAGGATCAAAATGTGATTTGACTCACATAATGTTAAGAGTGAACCTATAGGGTGCACATTAAAACGAATATACGCGGTTATGTTTTTCACTCTGTAATAATTTAAAATGATGAATTATTTTGAAATTACAAGCCATATTCGTTGTTATTTAAATTGAATTAATTTTGAAAGTTTAAATTCATTGATTTAAAATATAACAAATAATTAATTTGTTATATTTTCTTATTAGATTAGAAATAATACATAAAGTTTTTTAAAAGAGTTTTAAATATATAATAATATAAATTCGTTTCTTATCGTAGATTTGAATTTAAATTATTATTATTAAAATTTTATAAACCTATATCATCTATAATATAAATTCGTTCCTTATTTGATAAGGATTTGAATTTAAATTGTATATTTAAAGAGTTTTAAATATATAATAATATAAATAAATTCATTTCCTTATACGATAAAAAATTTGAATTTAAATTGTTATTATTTAAAATTTTAAATATATAATAATATAAATTCGATTTCCTTATCGATAATGAAAGTTTGATTAATTGTTATTATTTAAAAAAGAGTTTTAAATATATAATAATAATAATATAGTAGTTTTGACAAAACCCTAAGCAGGACTTATATATATATACCAGAGACCTATCATATATTTTAGTGATGGGTCTTTTACTCTAAGAACATGGCAGGAGAGACCTGTTTTCATTTTGAAGGCAGCACAGACAGCGACCAGCCAAATGAATTTAAATTATTGTTCGTGAAGATCATATACCCAGCAAGAAGTGGTGGCTTCAGAAAACGACACCTTTGAGATCACGAATCTCAACCAAACGACTTGCGAGAAACGATGGTCGATCTACAAGAGGTAGTTTTGGTTACGCTACTTGGGTTTTTCGCCGGCGCATGTGATCCTTGGTGGATTCAAGGATAAAATTTTAAGAATTCATTGCATTTATGTTCAAATCAGTTGAATATTACGTAACCAACAACCGTTTGTAATCATAATCGCGATTAATTATGAAATGTAATTTCATTTCATACCAAGCCCAGCGTTATTAGGTAAAAGTTAAACCTTTGGCTTTAATTAACGACTCAAAGTCAAATAAATTAAATCGTCTGGTTTATTGAAGATTTCACGGATGTGTTCTCAGAAAGTTCGCCATTATTCTGCAGAAAGTGGTTCTCTCTATTGAGTTTCTGAATAACTTCTCACTTCTGTTTCCATGTGATGCTCCCAGCGAATTCAAAAGCGAAAAAGATTCAACTAAAGCTTGGTTAAGAAGAGGTTCATTAATTTCAATGTTTCTCTCAAGTTTTGTTTCTTTATTGAAAAGAAAATTCGCACTCCGGATAGCCATTTGATATGAGTAAATCAGCGGTGGCGGAACGAAAACAAATACCATTGAAAATTTAAGTCCTCTTCAGTGGTTAAAATGGTCAGTTATTATTATCAAAGGAAATAGACTTGATCAAGTACTATGGACAGTGAAAGATGTTGATCTCAATAGCATTGGAAGACTCCGTGTTGTATTCTATAGTTCTTGTTAATACCAGCGTTTTAGTTTTGACTAATGCCAAATAACATTAATGGATTGATCGAATAGTTGTTTTGACCTACATTTGAAGATCCCGTTATGTGATCTTCTTCGATGATATATTGTTATCTTGAGATGGCGAGAACACTCGACATGTTAAGCAGTTCATAGACTGAGAGAAAAAGTTGTATTCTAAACATGATATGTTTTGACTCAAAGAAAGTTTTCATTCTAGACATATTATTGTTGTTTAGAGATTATCAAGAGTTAAACCCCTCTTAAGATTAAGTTAAATGGTGAATTATGACTGTAAATTATGATGAGAAGTTTTATTGAACTAACGAGATCTTCCATGAAATTGCCAGAAGTTCTAAATCTTAACTCTCAATATAATTCACTGGAAATTAAGGATTTCAGTGAATTACATAAATCTTATCAGTTGAATAATAGTTGAAAAATCATAGTTTGAAGACTTGTTATTGTATAAACTCTGGAAAAGTACACCCATATTATTCAACATAATTGGTTTCAAAGGTCTGTGTATTCTATTACAAATGGGAAAAGTAAGTGGCTTAATATCTAGCGGATTGACCTTTACAGTATCAAGTCTATCCACTCTTCAGAGTTAATTTATGATGATATTTCTTTAAATATGGTAAACATATGTGGAAAAATTGTAGTCAACCAGATCTCTTAAGTCTCTGATATTTGTTAAAAATGGAAGGAGCTTGATTTAGTTAACGGAGGTGGTTCTGAGTTATTAAATTATCATTAATGATTTGTCGAAGCTAATATGGCGCGGAGATGCCTTAAACAGAAGGCAATGACAACTTTGTTAATGTGGCGTAGTGGATGGGGAGAATAATTATCGAGTGTTCTCTTAAAACAATTCAACACAGCTTGTTTTAAAAACGTGATTATCAGAATGTTGACATTGAAGAGATATGAAAAAAGTTCGATCGGTTAGAGATGGTGATAAAGAAGTTGAAGTTTCATTTCGAAACGATTATATTGATATTGCGGCTAAAGAAAAATTACTGTTGAAGCTCATATCTGAAGGTATTTGCCATCTACCAGAGAGTAATAGTGTACCAGATTTAAGCAATGGAAATGGTGAAAAGATAAAAAAGAGATGTAATGATGCGTGTCTGTATTTGTGATCTCAATAAGTTCATTTAACCCTAGTTCATCTGGGTATGTTTGGAATCCTTGATTCCTCAATGATGGGATAACATTCTGCCAGTTTGTGTTGGGTTTCCCTCATAATAAAACATGACTGTCTGGTGATTGATAGGCTCAAGAGTCAGCTCACATTTACCTGCCCGTTGAGGTTAGCTATTCAATTCAATACAGTAAGTTATCTGTGGAGATGGGATATCAGATTACCGATTGTTGCCATTGTCATGTGTTGGATCAAGGTCCCGTTTACCATGAGATTTTAGGAAGTCTGATTAACCCAGCAGAACTCGGCAATTCTATTCTGACATTCCCTGCATGAGCAGGATAGACCCGGTCACGAGAGAGGTTGATTTAAGTACACTTTCGAAGATATGCTTCGGGGATGTGTAATGGAATTCACTGGAAGTTGGGATAAGTATATTCCATTGATAGAATTTGCCTATAACAACAGTTATCAATCAAGCATTGGTATGGCACCATATGAGGCTTTGTATGGCCGGAGATGTAGAACTCTTGTGTGTTGGATAAAATTGAATGAGCATAAAGAGATTGGTCGGACACTTAGTAAAAGATCTGAAGCAAAAGTTAGAGTTATTCAGCGGAGTTAAAGATTGCGGTGATGTGTTGAAGTCATGATTTGAAAGGAAGGACGACAGATATGAAGTGGGTGATAAAGTGTTCTTAAAGGTACTCCATGGAGGAAGGTGTAGGTTGGGAAGAAAGGAAAATTTGAGTCTAAGGTTCATTGGCCCATGGGTTTGGGAGAATCGGACTGGTGGGCGTGTCGGTTGGCCTCCCTCCAGTTAGCCAAGTGCATAATGTGTTCCATGTGTCTATGCTTCGAAATACACAGTTATGATGGAATTAACACCTGGTTCCAAAGTACAAATTACAAGCGAGTTTTACCATGATGAGGGGCTAAAGGCTATTCGGCTCGAGGGTGAAGTGATTAGATAAAGCAAGCCTGGAGTTAGTGAAAGTGCTCTGGCAACACCACATAGCGGGGAAGAAGCTACTTGGGAGCCCGAGAAGCAACTATGAGAGGCTGAGTACATGTAACTCTTGATTGAATTATGATTTGAGGAATGAGAAATTCTTTTTAAGGGAGAATTGTAATACCCCAAATTATACCATGGGTTTTATAATATGTTTAGAACTTGTAGAAAGTAAATCTTATAAGTACTTCTGGAACATAAGAAAATAATGTTAAAAATTAAATAAAGCAAAACCACCATTAATAAAAGTGAGGTAAAATTAGTAATTACCAATTTTGGACCTAAGGGTCATATGATAAGAAGATTATCGACTATTAAAAATATGAATAACTTGATTTGCAAATAGAGGAGATGAAAGATCAATAACAAAAAAAGGAAAAGCAAATGGGTTGCCAAACATGGCCTGCATTTAAAAAGGAAGGTAAGGCAAAATATCTCATTTTAAATTCTTTACATATTAGAACCGTCGGTTGAGAGAAAAGAGAAGAGAGAAGAGAAGAAAGAAGGAGAAAGAAGAAGAAGAGAAGAAAGTAAAGATGGAATTGTTGGATTTTTGTATGAAGAAATTGTTTGTATGGATTTTGTATTAAGATTTTGTATGGATTTTGTATGAATATGTATAGGATACCATTCGGAGGGTTTGATCCTCTCTTTTTGTGTAGAATCCTTGTTTGGAATGGTTGTTTGGTTTGGTTGTGGTTCTCAATGGAGGAAAATTTGTATAGAAGAAAATGTTGGGTTTAGAATACATCGTTTTTAAACTCCTTGTTTTTGTTTTGGCCATATGACCATAACATCTAAGTGGTGATTCAAAAATTCTGGAGTAAACTAGACATCGGGAAAACAATCTCCCCTAAATGATTATCTCCAATTGGACCCCAAAGGTACCAGAAAGGGTCGTCAAGTAAAATTATGTTTTTGAGATTCAATTGTGATCAGGGTTTGGGTTTCGAGAGTAGTTTTGGTGTATGACCATAAAGTTCTGGGTTTCACTCACCAATTAGTGATTCAAATTTCTGGGTAAAATAGACTTCTAGGAAGCAATGTTCACAAAACAAAAATATATCAAATTTGGACCCCATTAGAACTGGTAGATCAAAGTAAAGAGAACAATTAAGGGTCCACAGAAATACATACTCAAAAGCAGTCCACTAAATTGGAGTATTAAGTTGTTTAAATCATAACCAGTTTATCTGGGTCCAAGAGACAGATTCATTTTATGCAATGTTTGTTTGGAAGGCTGCTTGCATGGAAGAAAGTATGGTCAAATTGTATACTAATTTCGAGAAAATTTTCAAATACAGGACTTCAGAATTCAGAATTGAACTCAAGGCCATTCAGAAGCGGAGTTTAGAATATTTAAAACCATATCTCCTCAATTAAGTCCAAATGACATGATTTTGAACCAAACTTAAGACATAGAAGGTATATTGATTGAAGATCACTTATACAACGAACCACGTTTATAAAGTTAATTTATAGTTGAAAATGGACTTTAAGCGCACCAGAATGTTGAGAAGCGAAATTGGTTATAAATAAATTATTAAAGTTATCTAATTTTTATATAAAAACCAGTATCATAATAATAGTCATAGTAACATAATATTCTTGAAAGTAAAAGAAGAATACATTATAATTTTTATTTATATCAAGAAAAAATAGTTAATTCTTATAAGAAATTATTTGATAGTGAATATCTATAAGCCTCTGCGTCTCAATGATTATTTCCTTCTTATATAAAATATCACTAAATATCAAAGATTGTGAAAACTACTAACTACATTTGAATTTATCTGTATTACACATTTAGTTGGATAGATGGAGCAGCTGCTACTGTTGATCAGTTCTTTTTATCTAGTTACAGATCTTCCAGACAGTTTGTGTCGATGACATAGTCCCAGTTTGGAATCATTATAAACCTCATTTGAGATCCTTTTTAGGTAGGATCATTTTATCTAAATCTGAGTATTAATGCCTTAGACCTCAGTTCTTTAATGTCTTGGGGACATGATTTTTGAAACATAAAAAGCAGCTCAGCAAGTATACCCCAAATGAAGTATGCCAATACCGACATAAATATAAACTGCAGCATTCTAACAGTGATATCTCTGGTTACAGGCAAGTAAAATTAACTGGTGACCAGAAAAGTATAAATATAATAAAGTAAACATATTTATGAAAAAAATAGATAACGAAATGGATAAGTATATAAATGTTATATTTGTCATAAATATATACATATATTATATTGAGACCAGTCTTATTAAGGGTGATCAAAAATGCGTCAGTCCGCTAATTACCTCAAAGCTATCAGCTTAGCATGGTATTTCATTTAATGCCCTGATCTATGAAGAAACTTGGAAGGATAGGATAATCATCATTGATTAAGATGCTTTTAACGATGCATTTGAAAAGTATTAATTACATGTATATATATTTTTGTTTCTTTTTAATAATTTAAATATTATAAATGTTGAACAACTATATATGGAGCTTGTATATATTTTGTAAATCCCAGGCTCTGAGAATATAGTAAGTTAAATGTTGCTGTTATATGAATGAAACGAGCTTAAAGTTTCATTTTATAGTATTAAACATGAAAAAAAAATGACACTCCCGACACTTCGGGTGTAGGAGTTGGGGGCGTCACACATATTATCTATAAAAAGTATATTTTTATCTAAATTTTGAGAAAATAAAATTTTAAATAAAAAATTTAAAATACACGTGGAAAGCTTAGTTTTATGTTTTGGCGATGAATTGTGGATAATTTTTATTTTTGAAGTCATAAGTGGTAAGTAATAAAACATATGAAAAATTTAGGTGACCACCATGCTTTCGATAGTGTACGAGGTTAATTTAACATTTTAAAGTATATATGGAATTATAAATGTTAGCAAGTGTGAAAGTGTAAGGGGTTTGTTTTAATATTTTAAATTGCGGGGGTTGAAGTCAAAAGTAACATGAAAGTACAGGATTTAAAAAATGTTTCCTAATTATGGTCCTTCAGTTGTCTATTCATTAATAGTCTTGATCTTGTTTACAAATTATTCATTTAAATAAAGTAGTTGATTTGAATGTTAATTTATCGATAGGCATGTTAGTAATTTAAAAAATAATGCCCGTATGTATAAACATGATAAAAGTGATAGAAATAATGCATGTATATCTATGAAAAGAGACCAAAAAATTAAAAAATGAGAAAAAGAAAAGAACAAACGTTATCTTTGTATCTAAAGTTTTATTTCTATTGATTCAGAGTAGCTGCTAAAGTTTTTTTGAAGGAATTTTAGTGATTGATTTGGTTTATACCTGTGAGTTGTAGATGAAATAGTTAAAATTTTTATTACATGAATAAATATTTAGACATGATATTTATAAATATGTAGATTTATTTGAAGAATATTTATTTTATTTCATTCATCCTTATAAGAGTTAATCAAAAATCATTTATAATAAAATAAACACTTGCATTAGGCGAATGAGATCAGCTCAAATGGTTAAAAACTCAAGAATTTGCATAAGGAGCGGAGAGGGTCTGAGGAGTTCGAATCTCAATGAGGTGAAGGAATATGAGCAGTTGTTGATGTATTGAAAGAGTGAATGTGTCGAAAAAAAAAAAAAAAAAAAAAACTTGCATTAGAATTTTAATTAATAATAAAATTAACATTTTAATTACCATAATAAAGCCTAAAATATCTCATCATATTTTGTATTTACTTAGATTAAATTTAAATAAAAATGATCACAATAAAGTTTTTAATAAAATCAAGTTGAAAATAATGTAAGTACATTTATAGTTTAATAAGTAACTAGAGTCATTATCTATTTAAAATAATTAAAATATTATTTTATTGAATTTTTCAAGATAGTGAATTGTCTTTTAGTGTAAATGAGAGAATGATAAAATAGAGAAATATGATATTTAATAAGAGCGATTTAGAAAAAGCTACGATTTATACATTTTTCTTATTAGGAGCTATTTAGTCCTATTAAGTTCTTAGTAGCTAGATTAAGTCTTTACTAAGCCTTTATTTGAGGCAGTTGGGGTGAATCAACTATCAAGCTCTCCCCAATGACATAACCAAATGAAGTAGTAACACTATTACATTCTTATGTTGTAAAAAGAATTATGTTTGTTTCTGGTTTTGAAAATTATTTTTGTCGAAAATAGAAAGAACAATAAAACACAACACCTTTTGGTTTTTTTGTTATGAAAAACACAAGCACAAAAAATACTAATTTCATATAACAAAAAGGGTTTGAAACACAAATGTGAGCTTTCATATTTTAAAATGTTTGTTTTCAAAAGCGGTTAGTAAGATAGTTTAAAAAAAGAAGGGACCGCCATATGCCCTAAGTGTCCATAATCGTTATCTTTGTAACAACTAACAAGTACACTGACTCATACTTAACCGCTGGGTGACTGTTTTGTTAACCAAACAAACCAAACAACATGACGTATAAGATTGTTGAATGTTGTACATGATACAAATGATTTTAAAAATCGTTGTTTCTTGTACAGCTGATGAATAATGATATAATGATTGATTGTTGTTTGTAAATCGGAAAATCTGAATTTACCCACAGAAGATCTGGATAGTAAGCATCTTTGGCGTTGATTAATCTTAAAGCGTCTGGTGGCGGACAATTGATGTGGGTTAGATCAGGAAGGTGTTATGATTTTCCAGCGATAATAAGTGTGGAATTTTCAGAACAATCTGCATGTGTGGGAGATGGTTTATTAATAATATTGTATAGAAGTGACCAATGTGTGGTTGATGTTATGGCATTATGTGATGGAGAAAGGAAAAGCTAAATAGTCAATAATAAACCAAACCGATAAATCATTATTAAGTGGAAGAATCAAAGAGAATCATTTTGGACGAACAACTAACGAGACGTGGAAGAGGAAGAAGAAAATTCAGAAGAAAGTGGTTATACAAGATATGGTGGGCGATCGTTTTGATGGACAAATAAGATTAATCTGTAATAAGATATAGCGTCGACAACAAATAAAGTTTAGTGACGCCCCAGGAGTGAAATTTTTACCGCGAATATTTCGCAAGATCATTAATAATGGTTTTATTTGGCGCGTGAAGCGTAGATTAGTCCCCGAATCTTGGTGGTGTAGAATTTGGATTGTTTTTTGATCGGGTTGGTGCGGGTTGTTTCGAATATTTTGGATAGAATTTTGGGGTACTTTTGGATGATTAGACTGTTGCAGATGTTTTGGGCGTTCAGTTGAGTTACCGAAACTGTTTTGGCGATCCGGGCATCGTTGGATTGGTTTTGAATCTCCGAGACTGATGTCTTGGTTTATTTGTGTGTTTGATATCCGCGTTAATTGTTGATGAATGAAACCAAATGGTTCATGGCGATAGAAAGAAAGGATCTAGAAAGACCTGACTTTTATATGAGTGAGATTTGCTGACCATTTACCGTGTATTGTTGAAGAATATAATAATATGTGATTATGTAAAGATCGTAATATGTTGGCATTATAATCATGTGAAGTGATGAATAGAGTGCCATGTTGGAACTATATTATCAAAGTTTATAAATGTTGCATAATGATATGACATAACATGAAATGACATGATTACATTTTATATACCTGGTCCACTCATCAGATGAGGTGTATTGGTGTGTTGTGGGTTATTCTGGCTGATTGAATATGTGTTCAGTGGATAGTCAGGAATTGGACTCAGTTGTGAAAGATATTATGTGATTTGATGTGTTTGGTGATAGATCTGGTGATCCCCGGGGTGGCTGCCCAAGAGTGCATTCTTATGATGGTTTCAATCAGCAATGAAAGTTCGAGAATTATTCGGAAAGTGAGGAAACTGCGGTGAACCGAGAAATTACGCCTTGAAATAAACCACGGTTGTTAAAATTCGGCCGAATGGAGGGTTGTCCAATAGTTTAAGTCGTGGGTGAAACACCAATTATTGGTTTTCACACTTAGCATTGCAAGTGTATGAAGTCGATCGGGACTCGGGTTGTGGGCATGGCGGAGTCATCTCATGCGCCGGAAGCCGTAATATTCCATATAGGATTACATTATTTATATGGAATGTGATTGGATGTTTTCATGTTTGCCATTGCATGTGCATTTTAGGTGGGGAGTAAGCCCTTGTAGGAGAATTTTCTGCTGGGCATTGCTCACCGTTGTGGGACCCCACTTTCAGATGCAGGGGTGTACTTAGGGAGGCGGAATAAACAGTGTGATTATGAAGAAGGCCGATGTGGCCCCTTGATTTTGCTGGTAACATTTTGACAAAAAATATTTTGTATAAAGTGTAACTAAATTCTTTTGGGACTATTGTCTCTAATAGTCGGGTATGTAGTGTTATAGTAGAGTATGATGAACTCTTATGGAGCATCAATTAAGCGTTTGGTACCATATTTGAATTTAAATGTGGATGAATGGTCAGTGGGATATATATTGGGGATATGGATAGATGGATCCTATGGGGTTAATACTATTTCTGTTTAGACCCTGGATGGGTTCTGATTATACTTTGCATTATACATATTTGTTTGTTGGGTAGAGCTCCACTGAATAAAGGGACTACGCGATTTTATTAATGGATCTCGATAAATGTGACTGTGATGTGGTATTGGGTCACCCGAAATCCTGAGGAATTAACGAGGTTTGTCAACGGGACCCCGGTTGGGTTATCACGGTACATCTACCAATGGTGAACATTTTTTAGGATTTGATTACTATTATTATCATAAAGTATATGTTAAATAGCACTAAATATAGTTTGACATCTAGTATCACATAAATGTGTTTTATTTTTAATATATTTAGATTAAAATAACAATATGTGGATCCCACATTTTTTACTATGATGTGTTTTCCACTAAAAATAAGACTCGTTTTTTGTATTTTGAAAACATTTGAAAATATGGTTAATTTAGGTGCCATATTTTTGTTATATTTTCTAAAAGGGAAAACAAAATAAAAAAACCCTAAATGTGACTCATGAAAAGGAAAAATAAAGTGCGAGAAAGCTGAGTCTGGAACCCGGGGTTTAGGTTCTTGCTCGGGAAGTTGGTTCTCACTTGGTCTTTTGGTGAAACGAAACAGATAGTATTAAGAGTTAATAATCAGTACACTAGGAAAGTCTCCGATTAAGTGGAGGGGTCACAATGGTCGCTATACCTTACTTTATCCTGCCCATCACATTGTTGAGAGCTTTTGGCATGTACCTAACAATTTTCGCCTATTGCCTTGGGCTCCTAATATCGCTGTAGAAAGGTCTTTAATTAAGTGATTAAAGGGCCAGGTAGCTAAGTATGATGTGGTATTAGTAAAATGAAGACATATTTGTTAGGATGTGGTGTGCAATTGCACTATCCCTTAAAATGGGTCGCCTTCCTCCGGTTGTAACCTTGAGTGCAGTAGAACCGGCGCTCCTCTAAGTTGCTGGCAAATCTCACCTGGGTGCACTCCTTAGTAAGATGTATTTCTTCAAACAATAATATTCCTCAAAGGAAATGTGCTTAGTAAGAATGTACTTAAAAATTAGAGAGAGTGCCTGGGAGCACTTGAGAGAGAGAGAGAGAGAGAGAGAGAGAGAGATAGGAGTTTGCTAGAAGCACTGGAGAAAGAGAGGGAGAGAGAGCTTTAGTGATCTCAAAATGAGAAGTGTGAAATGAAAGGAGAGGGGGGCACCTATTTATAGGTGAAGCACCAACAGATTTCTTCAAATAAGTTAATAAAAATTGATGAAAAAAATATTTTCTTATAAAAGTAGGACAATCAAATGCAAGAGGAAAGATCATGAGTTCTCCTTATTTTTTCTATTTAGAAGTTTGAATAGCCATTTAAAATTGGCTATATATTGTGTCGTAAGTTTGAGATTTAGTTCAAAAATTCAGATTGAAAGACGATCAAAAACTTGGCAGAAAACTTGACTGAAGCGAAAGATATTAAAATCAACCAACTCTTTTTTCTGGTTCACATTTAATATATAACAATCCCACAGTGTAAGGTGAAGAAAGAATAATATGAGGAATGGAGAAATACTAGAAACCAATGCATGAGATCTGGTGCCCATAGGTTATGATGAATAAGTATGAATCACAAAACATGGCGAATTAAAATTCTATGAACCAATGTTTCTTTATGATTTCAAAGAATCCATAATCATGGTTTCACCAGCTATGAGTTGTACTTCCTCAGGTTGGCTTATAGGGCATGCACTATCACGGATATTCATGAGAAGCTCTAGAATATGCTGTGTTCTCTCTGTAGGGAAGTGGCCCTCACTTTACTTTCATATAGGTGAACCCATCAAGTGTGTTCTATATCTAAACACACCATCTATAAGGAATATGGTATT
Source organism: Tetrastigma voinierianum (assembly GCA_016808115.1). Taxonomy (NCBI): domain Eukaryota; kingdom Viridiplantae; phylum Streptophyta; class Magnoliopsida; order Vitales; family Vitaceae; genus Tetrastigma; species Tetrastigma voinierianum. Next base: position 208,644 of record JAEQBH010007838.1, on the reverse strand, counting down.
CATTAAGAGCTGATACTCAACCAATGCAAAATAAACTCTATCTATACCATAGGGATGACTCTCAATAAATATAAATGATGGTGGCTCTGTCAACCAGATGACTGTTATTACCATATGGTCGCCGCCCAGAGATGTCATTCTAGCGATTTTGGGTTACCATCACCTTGACCACATGACAGGTAGCCTAACACATGATGTTTGTTTCCTTCAGTTTCTATTTATTGGTTTAGTTAGGATCGATCAAATTCAGCCTTGGCCTTACAAAATCAAAGTGACCTAACCCTTGTCTTAGCGATTCTTTACTCAAATGTTTATTGCCTTGAAGTATAGCACTAATCTTCCCCATTAAAAACATTTTACTTTTAGCCTTAGCATGTGGCAGCTAATACAGCGCTATAGACATAGAGCGATGCTGGTGTTCATAAAGGGATATGCCAGCCCAGTTTATAACCTCAACGAGGTATGCACTTATCTAAGGCTATAGCTCATCTTCCATAGTGGACGAAATATTACAGTTTGTTAGATGATTTCAAGAAAGCGCACCTCACTCCAAGGAGTAAGCTCACTAGTGATTCATCTCATACAGATTAGAATCCGATTGGCATCCTAAATCCTTCGGACAAATCCATAACACGAGCTCAATAGTCACTTTGGTGCCTGCAAATTACTTTAGTACTCTGCAATAGCAACTATTGATCTGATTGGGACTTTAAAGTTGTATCTATGTCTTCCAATTAACAAGCTAATATTGTTATTTGTTCCTACCATGTACATTGAGCTACCTAATTATATAAGGCACATACTCAATTTGGGCAACATTATGTTCTCTATTTTTCTTCAGCTATGAGCTGGGATCATAAGGAGTTGACAACTACAGTTTCTGACCAAAGTGTTTAAACCTCCTTAAAATCTTCTCAACAAGATTCATGAAGAAAAGTTGATCCATTAGGTGTTCTTGGTATTTTAATTTACACACACACACACACACACTACTAGAATCACCTGCCTTCTCTAGATCTTTCATATCAAAACTTAGATATTAGGGAAACTCTTGGTCTCGATAACAACTTGTAGGTTAGTCCCCAGTATAAGAATATCGATCAGCATTATAAACAAATGATAATGCATGAGTTATTCTCAACTTTGCTATAAATGCATTTATTAGCATCATTAATGGAGAATCCATTAAATATCAACAAATTTATATACCACTATTTGGGTGGTGTTTTAATCATAAAGAGATTTAGCTAAAGCGTGACTTTGCTCTTCTCCAGGAACCATACACGAAACAGGTTGATCCATATAAATTCCCTCTTCAGGTTCCCCATTAAGGTCTTAACATTCATCGGGTGTATCACTAGGTTATGAACCGATGCATAGCCATTAATGTTGTTAAGTCTCACGGCTAAGAGTTAAGTCACTCTGTGGTAATTTATTTTTGTGGCCATTTGTTCATGTTCGAGTGGAATAAGCGGTAAGACCCACTCTCTAATACTTGGTTGTATAGGGTGATGGCTCCTTGCATAATACATATATGGTAATTTATTAGGTAGTTCGCGATTGCCGAACAGAAAAAATCATCAACGTCAAAAGAAGAGTGTCAAGGAGTGCTAGAAGATACCTCAGATTCTCTATTTGAACTTTAATGATCATGGCTAGAGGTACAATTAATTAGCTTCCTCATTTAATTTAATTTATATGTGAGATTAGATTTATCTTTCATTTATATATATAATATAAATCTCACATGTGGTATCGACGTGTTTATTTGAGATTTTCTCCTTTATTTTATTATAATTTATCATGTGCCGATATGGAGAAAATTGTGGATTTATATGCATTTTTGAGATATTTAAATTCCTAATAATGGATTTTATTTTCATTCTATTTCTTCAAAATACGATTTATTCATTATGTATTGCATGCTTGGTTAGTGATTAATTTGGATTCATGATCTCATTTACGGATAATTAAAATAATAATATTATCTATTTGGTTTTATTAGAGCATGCTATTTGTTTATGATTTATTTATTTAAATTTTCTATATTTGATTGATTTATTTTATTTTGTAAATATTCAAAAATTTGAATGATTATATATGTAGTTTTCACATGCGTTTTAGTAAGAGAAAATGGATAATCATGGATTTAATATGTTTAGATGCAAAGTTTTCTCAAAATTTTTCTATGTTTTAGAGGTAATCTCGAAAAATAACCTTTTGTTGTTTTCATCTCTTTTTGTTGGGAGATATTATTCTTTCTTCTCTATAATTTTAATTTATGGATTAATATTTGAATTAAGTTTATCAAATATCTTTCCATATTTCGGTTCCTATTATAAAAGAATCAACAATAAAAATAATAATAAAAAAGAGTGATAAAGGGCACATATGACTCTAAGCCTTGCATGCGATAGGCTTGCAAGGCGACATGCAACATGCTCTAGGGTACGAATCTGATGAGCTAAGGAGGAGGGCTATCGCGTTGTCAAAATTCAACCGCGACCACGATTAACCGACCACGGTCGCGCTGATTCGCGGGTTTGGGTGAGACTAAAAAACGTTGGTGATATGGTCAGCGTTTTAACCGCGTTAATAATAGTCGTGTTGGTGGAACGTACTAACGATTACAACCAGTTACGGTTAACACTTGTTTCCCTACGCGTTTTGCAATGGTCGCGACCAGGCCTGTGGAAATTCAGCGCGACACGATTAACACGACGTTCGCGCCGTTGATTCTAGCGGGTTTAGGTGAACTAAAACGGGTTCAAGATGATACGCCAGATCAACCGTTGCTCACGTTTAATAAGCGATTGTGTTCGGGTTTTATGTTTTCACCAGTGCCCGTTTAACCAGTAACCGTTTAACGGCCATGCGTTTAGCCTCTTATCATGTGGCAATCCGGGAACTGTATCCGGTGATCTGACGGGGGTGCAGCCTAAAGAAAAAAAAATTTCTTCTATTTTGTTGGGTGATTGCGTATAATTTTATTAAGGTAAGATTAACCACCTTTGCGATTGATAAATTGTACATTAGAAAAGATCAACGTGTTACAATTGTAATTAATTTAGAATATTTAGATGTTTTTTATTAATTAGGATAAAATATTGATTTATAATTATCGATTTACCCACATGAATTGAGAATATGAACATAATGTAATAGTTTTTTCATAAGGAATAATAGAGAATAAATCTAATTGAGTAGGACTTTAGCCCACAAACAAGTTCTATGTCTCTAGGTAATTCTTTAATTAAGTTAAAGATAAATATAATAGAGTAGAACTTTTAGCCTGGCAAGCTGTATTCTGGGCTAATCTATAGTATGTTTTTACATTGGTAAGACATACATCAAGGTTATGACCTAAAAACAATTATTGATAAAACCTTATTTATTTAATTGTAGTTATTTAAACCTTGAATTATTCTGAAATCATACTTGAAATTCCCGAACTTAAGGGAGATAACTATAAGGCTTGGAGAGATAGAGTGTTGCTCTAATTATGTTGCATGGATATAGACTATGCCATTAGGAAAGATGAGCCCTCGGTCATCTCGGCTACCAGCACTAAAGCTGTTATTGAGTTGTATGAAAACTGAGAGAGGTCTAATCGCCTCTCCGACATGTTCATTAAAACTCACATTTCTGTTGGTATACGTGGTTCTATTGAGAAGCACAATACGATTTAGGACTTGTTAAAGACAATTGATGATCAATTCATTGAGTCCGTGACGTCACTCGCCAATACCCTTATTATTCAGCTCTCCACCCTTAGGCTCACTAGAGTGAAAGGTTTGCGTGATCACATAATGCACATGATAGACATAGAGGCTCGGTTAAAGAACCTAGAAGTAACCATATCGGAGTCCTTCCTCGTTCAATATATTCTATGTACTCTTCCTCCTCAATATAGCCCATTCAAGATTTCCTATAACACACATAAGGAGGATTGGTCAATTAGCGAACTTTTGACCATGTGTGTGCAAGAGGAGGAGTGACTACTCGTGGAACAAGGAGAGAAGGTGCTTTTCACTCTTCCCCACTATAAAAAGAAGAATAATGCTAAGAATAAGGGAAAGGGTAAGACTCAACCCAAAGCAGGCATCAAGAAGGAATCCATGTGTTTCTTTTGTAAAAAGAAGGGACACATGAAGAAGGACTGTGCAAAGCACAAAGCTTGGCTTGAAAAGAAAGGTATTTTTTTTTTCATTCGTATGTTATGAATCAAATTTCACAAATGTTAATCATAACACTTAGTGGATTGACTTTGATTCTACAATCCATGTTTTAAATACCTTGCAGGGTATGAGAAACCTCAGGAAGTCGGTGGGTAGTGAGTGGTAAATTCATTCGGGAGGGAGGTCAAGCTCACATGTGAAAGCCATTGGGACTTGCAAAACAAAAGTGATTTCGTTTTGCAATTAGAAAAGACCTTATATGTACCTAGTTTTTCTAGGAATTTGATTTCAGTTTCAGCACTCGTACCCTTATGGATATCCTGTAACTTTAAGGATGCTGGTTTTACTTTATTAATAAAATAAGAGGTTATTGGATATGGTATTTTGTGCGATGGTATTTATTTTGTACAGTTGCAAGATAATAATGCTTATAACTCATTAAATCTGACAGCTGGTATTAAAAGAAGTGTTATGAATGAAGAATACTCCTTATTATGGCACTAAATATTGGGACACATCTCCATTCAGAGGATTAAAAGGTTAGTAAATAAAGGGGTACTAAGATCCCTGGACTTTATTGACTTTGAGACATGTTTCGATTGCATTAAAGGAAAGCAAATCAACAAGTCTAAAAAGGGTGCAACAAGAAGTAAACATTTTTTTAGAAATCATACATACAGACATTTGCTGTCCTGATATGGACGGAAGTGATTCGAAATACTTCATCACCTTGATTGATGATTACTCACGTTAGATGTATCTCTACATGCTTCATTCTAAGGACGAAGCGCCGGAAACCTTTAAGGTATTCAAGGCTGAAGTAGCAAAACAATGCGAGAAACAAGTAAAGATAGTGAGGTCAGATAGAGGTGGAGTATGGTAGGTACATTGAGAATGGATAAGCACCAGGTCCATTTTCTAGGTTTGTTCAAGAGCATGAGATTGTTGCCCAATACACTATGCTTGGTTCTCTGGACCAGAATGGTGTGGCAGAAAGAAGAAATCGAACTTTAATGGACATGGTAAGGAGTATGAGGAGTAATAGTTCTCTTCCTCAATTCTTATGGATCGAGGCGCTAAATATGATAGTGTATATATTAAATCAGAAATTCACCAAGGTTTTCTAAAAGACAATTCATTGGAAACCTGGCCATATTATATACGCATATAGGGATGCCCTTCTAAAGTGAGGATTTATAATCCACAAGAAAAGAAACTAGACCCAAGGACTATTAGTGGGTATTTCATTGGATATGCAAATAAGTCCAAAGGTTATAGATTCTATTGTCTTTCTCACACCACTAGAAAGACAATAGAATTTTCTCAAGAAACGTGAGTTTTCTCAAGAATGACTTAGTTTGTGGGAGTGGTCAATTTCATGACACCTTGTTTGAAAGAGATCACTATCAAGGTCAAGACCCTGGTCCAATTCATAGACTAATTGTCATACATACCCATGAGGTAGAAACAGGTATAAGACAACCAATCATGGAGGTTCCACCTGCTTTTGAACCTATAGATCATGTTGTTGAGGAACCACAAAATGTTGAACAATCGATTGAGCAGATGGTTGAGCAACAAATTCTGCAAGAAGAAACAACATTAAGGAGATCTACTAAGGTAAGAAATTTAGCTATTCCTAGTGATTATGCCAGGTACTTGCAAGAATCGAATTGCAATATCGGAGCCGAACATGATCAAGAAACATTTTCACAAGCCATAAGTTCTGAAGAATCTGAATTATGGTATGAAGCCATGAAAGATGAGATGGATTCTATGGCCTCTAATAGAGTTTGGGATCTCGTCAAGTTGCCTTATGGTGTAAAAGCCATTGGATGTAAGTGGGTCTTTAAGACTAAAAAAAGACTCACAAGGAAACATTGAGAGACATAAAGCAAGACTCCTGTCCAAAGGATTCACTCAAAGGGAAGGAATCGACTACACGAAGACCTTTTCTCTTGTATCCAAGAAAGATTCTCTTCAAGTCATCATGGCTTTAGTAGCTCGTTTTGACTTAGAGCTATATCAGATGGATGTGAAAATTGCCTTTCTTAATGGTGGATTAGAGGAAGAGGTTTACATGAAACAACCTGAAGGAATCTCGTCTAGTGCCAGTGAACACTTAGTTTGCAAGTTGAATAAATCCATATACGGTTTGAAACAAGCGTCCCAATAGTGGTATCTAAAGTTCCATGAGGCCATCTCTTCTTTCAGTCTTGAAGAGAATGTCATGGATAATTGTATATCTTGCAGGGTCATTGGGAGTAAGATATGTTATCTTGTTTTATACGTGGATGATATTTTGCTAGAAACTAATGATGTGGGAACATTGTACAAGGTGAAACAATTTTCTCAAATAACTTTGATATGAAGGATATGGGTGAGACATATTATGTCATTGGCATAAATATCCATAGGGAAGGATCTCAAGGCATTTTAAGTTTGTCTCAAGAGACCTATATTAACAAAGTCTTAAAGAGATTTCAGATGAAAAGTTGTTCGCTAAGTCTAGCTCCCATAGTGAAGGGCGACAGGTTTAGTTTGGATCAATGCCTGAAGAAAGATCTTGAACGGGAACATATGAGGGACATTCCATATGCTTAAGCTGTTGGAAGTCTCATGTATGCACTGGTTTGTACAAAACCTGACATTGCATATGCCATTGGAGTATTAGGGAGATATTAGAGTAATCTAAGGGTTGAACATTAGAAATCTGCAAAGAAGGTGATGCGTTACCTTTAGGATACAAAGCACTTCATGCTGACGTACAAACGAACTAGTTGATTGGAAGTGATTGGCTACTCCAACATTGACTTTGCTGGCTATGTGGACTCTAGAAAGTCCACATCAAGTTATATTTTTATGTTAGCAAGTGGAGTTGTGTCTTGGAGTAGCATGAAGCAGACCTTGAAGGCCACTTCCACTATGGAGGCCGAGTTCGTTTCTTGGTTTGAGGCCACTTCATATGGTGTTTGGCTCAAGTGTTTCATTGTTGGTCTGAGATTTCTTGATTCCATCCAAAGGCCACTTAGATTATATTGTGACAATTCAGCTGCTGTTTTTTTGGCTAAGAATGACAAAAGTGGGAGTCAAAGTAAACAAATTGACATAAAGTACTTGTCTATCTGAGAACGTGTCAAGGAATAGAAAATGGCCATTGAGCACATGTGTACTGAGTTAATTTCTTTTTAAACATCCATTTACAACCTATAGATTTAGCACCAGGAGGCAAGTCTACTATTTCCCAAGTAAGGTTGTACATTATTGATTCAATTCTACTATTTGTGGCCTCCTTCCATAAAGGTGCATTAGGTGAAGTCATAGCTTCCTTATAGTATATAGGGTTGTCATCAACTAGGAAAGTGTAAAAGTCATCACCAAGATTAGTTTCCTTCCTTTCTCTTTTACTTCTTCTCAGTTGTGGTTAAGAAGAATCATTAGACTCAATTCTAAGATTTCTTTGAACTTGTTGTTGGTCATTTGTTTTCCAAGGAAAAATATTTTTAAAGAAGTTAGCATTCTTAGTCTCAATTATAGAGTTTACTTCCACTAGGCCATTTTCTGATTTGATGACAAGAAACCTATAGGCAACACTATCCTCTACATATCCAATAAATGCTGCATCAAAGGTTTTATGACCTAATTTTATTTTCTTTGGTTCTTGAAGGAGTATTTTTTTTAAACACCCACACTTTTAGGTATCCAATGTTAGGTGCATATCCTTTCCATAACTCATAGAGAGTCTTACTAGTCTTCTTCTAGGGTATTCTATTTTGAATATGATTGGCGGAGATGATAGCTTCCCCCCACAAGTTCAAGGGTGCTCTTGAACTTACTACCATGGCATTCATCATGTCATTTAGGGCTCTATTTTTCCGTTTAGCTACTCCATTAGATTAAGGGGAATAAAGAGGACTAGTTTCATATTCTCCATTCCTTTAAGATCTAATTCTCTTGATTTTCTTACTTAGTTGGTTCTCTACTTCATTTTTATACTTGATGAAAGCATCCATTGCTTCATCTTTGTTTCTTAAAAGATACACTCTTGTATATCTTGAGTAGTCATCTATGAAGATAGTATAAAACCTTTTACCAACTATAGTCATGGTGTTTTTCAAGTCTCATAGGTCACTATGAATCAAACTTAATAGTTCTAACTCTTTCTACCGGTTTGCAAGATTTCTTTGTGGTTTTAGATTCTACACATACTTCATATTTTCCAAGGTTTTCTAAGGAAAATTTGGGAATTAAACTTCATTCAACCATTTTCTTAATATAATAAAAGTTCGCATGTCCTAATCTACCATGCCAAACATCACATGAATCAACTATGTAAGCAGAAGAGGAAGATGCTTTATTATTCAAAATTTTTGAAACATTCAACATAAAGAGACATTGGTTACAATAACCATTCCCAACAAAAGAATTATTCTTTGTCATCACTATTTTGTCTTAATTAAACATCACCCTAACTCCTGCTTTCCAAGTAGAGACACTGAGACTAAGTTCCAATGAATATCTAGTACATGGAGAACATCACTAAGGGCGAGTAGGAAGTGAATGCACTTCTGTTGCCATAGATGTGACTAGTAGCCCAAAGTTCTATTATCTAGTCCTTCATACTAGTGACCATGCTCACCTTAGAGGAGACTACTGCTACAATCACCTTTGCTTATGCTAGATTTGCCCTTAGGTTGACACTCTCGAGTCTCTTTCTATTGTGATACTAAGGTGCATGGTGTCTAGGCTTGCCACAAACAAAGCAGTTACCTCTCTTTTTAAAGGTAGGATGTTAGACCTTGTTTGATTAATTGGGGTTAGTCCTAGGGTTTTGTCTCTTAAGCCTATTGAAATTGGGCCCTTGGTATCTTTTCTACCATATTTGCCTTGGTGGATAACTCCTTGTCTTTTTCAGCTTTGTCCCTAGTTTTATTTTGTTCTTCAATCCTAATATGTATTATAACATCTTTTAGGGACCGATTGAATTTATCTGTATAGACCAAAAACTTGTTAATAATGTTGGAGCATTGCCATACAATCCCCAGCAATAATGCTAAAAACTTGGTTTAAAAGTTAGGGCTGGTTTCTGCTGTTTGTCTATAATGTAATATATTTGAAATTCAATTTGGTCTAAGCCACTGCAAGTGCATAGGTCAACAAGTAATAAAGTGGATTATAAGTCCAGATAAAATTCCAACACGGATTGATGAGATAATTTAAAGATCAAGTACCCTTACTACTCAATATTACCACTATTTGAACCTCCAGTTTAGTAAATGTAACTAACTAGTATAACTGAAATAAAAGTGTTTTTGTCAATTTTTCTTTAATGAAAAGAAATTCAAATCTAAGGATTAAAAGGTTTCACTGAGATTTAATAACACCGGGAATGAGATCGGTGTTATGGTCATCTATTTTGCATAAGGTTTAAGAACAGTATAGCCATGACTTAAGTTTTGGATTTATCCAAGAGCATAGTAGTATAGCCTTGAAATATCTCCTACCACTATACATTTCACTATTTAGAACACCATATTCCTAAACCAGGTCAATGGGTCTAAATAGCTACTTTTAGGATTTGATCCTCCTTCTAAGATTTAGTTGATTTTCCTAAACTAGTATTTCTCAACCATTTCTTAGGACTGAAATCAGCTTGCCCCCATAGACAGGACTACACAAGCTTTCTTTAATATAATTGGTACCTCAATTTGCCATTTGAAATGAATAATCACTCCCATCTATCAAAAGCACAAACATTCTTTCATACTAAGATGAAACCTCTAAATATTAAACTGATAAGTCAATAAGTGATTCTTGTGCCTTGAGAACACACTTCTGTTGTCACTCAGAAGGGGACCTTGAAGTCAGAGGTTAGAACATCACCTATGATTTATCAAAGTAAAACTTAGAGTTCATTAGTTCTAAGATGATCAATCTAGCATACCCCCAAGTTATTGCTCTATGTTCTTAGGAACTCACTTCCCTATGTCACTTAGAGGAGTCCTGGAAATCAGAACGGAGATACAACTCTTTTTTGGGTATGGTCTACTGATATCTAGAACAACCCAATATAAGAGCAGTACTAATTAGATAAATCCAATCTTCAAAGAATAACATTCATTTAGAAACTACAAAAATGATAACCAAACACCAATCCTTTCCCAGAGGGAGCTTAACCTTCCATAACTGGATCACAAGAAATAATGACTAGTTAATTAAACAAATTCATTAAAACTGTAATAACAACTGAATAAAAATGGTTTCCAAAAAAATTTCTAGATTCCACTCAAGTTCAGACATAAATGAAGCTCGATATACAAAGATCCCATCTCAATATTACAGCTCATATTAAATACTCTAATCCTTAAAAATGAAAAATAAAAATGAAAAAAATGAAAGAAAGAAAGAAAAATAAAAGAAGAAAATAAAAATATGTACAAGAACTATGTCTCTCTCCCCTATCTCTGAAGATGCTGCCCTTGAAGATGTATATGATTGATCCCTCTACTGCCCTATCTCTTTCTATTTATAGGCCTCATAAATGTTGGGCCAAAATTCTAGGCAGATTTGATAGGTTTCTGTGCAAGCCTAGTTTGGTTCATTGTCACGATAAAAGGAACAATGTCCCGAAATTGTAGCATTTGTCTTTGTCTTTAGGCTTTGTAGTGGCCTTATCGTGACAATTGCTGTTGTGTCTTTAGTTTTAGCCTTTGATAATTGTTTGTCACGACAAAGTTCATGAATGTCGCAACATATGTGCAACTTCTATGTCTTCATCTTTTATTGTAAATTTGTCAACATTTATGACATGCATTCCTCTTGAGTGATTGTCGTGACAAAGTTCTTTGTCTTCTCCTTAAATTGTGTCAAGACAAACTTTGGAAATGTCGCGACAAAGTTCAATTGACTCCATCTCATAACTGTCGTGACAGAGTTTCAATTGTCGCGACATTCTTTCCTTGCCATGTATTGCTAATCTCGGGAGGTTTTGTCGCGACATAAGAACAATTATCAAGACAAAATTTTGTGAACTCTTGCCTGCTTTTGTCGCGACATTCCTTCTTCATTCTGCCCTTTGTTTTGTCCTGACAATCAATGCTTATATCGCAACATTCTTCTAGTGTTTCTTCAGGATTTCTGCTCATCTTTTGTCGCGACATAGTTCCATTGTCACGACAATGTTCTGTTGCCATTTTCCGTGTTCTTAGTCACGACAGAGTTGTGAAATGTCGCGACAGACTTTTTCTTCCTTTTACTCATAATATGTTGCGACATAGCTCAGGAATTTAGCAACAAACTGCTTCCTTAAGGACTTTTCGTAATATTTGTAGCAACAGGGCTCCGATTGTTGCGACATTTCTTTTGCTGTTTACCCTGAGTTTTGTCGTGACAATGGTGAAATTTGTCACGACATTCAGTATTTTTGGCCTTAGCCATTTTTGTTCTTTTTCTTGCAGATTTTTGCTTATTTTCTCTAAATTCTTGCAAAACACAAATTTGGGTGAAGACTCTATAATTTTGCATTAAATTGAACTTTTAAGCCTCAAATATACATAAAAAAATAGGCTTAAAAATAGATGAGTTTCACACTCATCAAACTTCCCTAAACTTAAAGTTTTGCTTGTCCCCAAGCAAAGAAAAGACTATTTGTTTGTCCTTAAACAATTGAAATTGATTTTTAATGATATTTTTCTTTTTGATCATCTTCTCAGTCATATCAACCATTTAGCCTCAATGAAATGTCAATTGTGATATCAATTATAACTAAGCTTTTGTTTAAGAATCTTAGAGATTTTCAATTTAGATCATTCATCATAGCAGATAATTCATAGCATGTAAACATTTTAGTTCTTGACCTCTGATGTGAAATTGTGTTGGTCTTCCCTTTATAACTTATTTGCAGGTTAGGTAGCCTTATGAGATTCACTGTCTAAGATGAAAATCTCATTTGAGTGACTAGGTCCCATAGGCTTGTTGGTCATATTACTCTCCACTAATTTAGACAATTCACCACCCTCAGGATCAAACAGGTCTTTTAGGCTTGTAATGTATGGCTTAGGCATTGGGTAGTTGATTGGATATTTTAGGCTTAAGTTCACCCAAAGTGCTCATACTATTCAGTATTTTGCCTTGAAAATGCTCATCCTTTCTTTTCTACTTAGAATAACCTTTAAAAGCACCCCCAAACTTGGTTTGGTGCATCTTTTTACATATTCTTCATTGTGGCTTTTTCCTTTTCCACTTTTTACTTTCAATTCAGTTCATTTTCCAGAAGCATCTTTTTCTTTTTCATTTTGTTCAAGGTTTTGGGAATGGTGCAATGTTTTGCATTTTTAAGCTTTCTACCATCCTTAGCAAGCCTTGGATTAGTAACTCCCATACCAGTTGGCATTAGGGTACTAGGTGTAGAACACCCATAAGACTTAATGGCTCAAGGAAGGAAGACTACAAGGCAAAACACATCCCCCCTTGAAATTGTATGTTTTTCAGCTTCTCACTTTTCTGTTGTGCATCTTCTTTAGTACCTATTTTCTCAATTGATTCTTCTTTCATATCCTTACTTCTCATTATCCTTTCCATTCCAAAATTGTACTCCCCTAAACTTGGCCTTTTGATTAATTTCTATGCATTCATTCTACAAATTGGGCAAACAAGGGTTCTTTTATTGAAGGATTAGATTTTAAGGAAGGGTTAAGGTTCTTTTATGTGGCTTTGATGATGGAATTGACATTAGGCTCAAACAAGGTGCTAAGGTGTATGCATATATGCATATCAAAAGGTAGGCTGTGAAAGGCTCAAACTTTTCCAAGGATGGCCTAAATAATCTCCTATAGGTTGTGATGCCTAGGATTTCGTCTTGAATAATAATAAACTAAGTTCTAGGTCCCCTTGAGACTAAAATTATGATAAATCTAACAAGGTGTTCCTAACCCAAGCTTAATCCGTTTTCAAGGTACTATGACCAATGTGCTTGTTTTTGGTTATCAATTGAACTGTACTGTTCAAGCAAACTAGAATTATCAGTCTAATTAGCATTATCATTAATTGCAGTCTTCAAGAATCTAGAATTTCAGCCTATTTGTCATTAACATCACAATTCTCATTTCTGTTCAACTTGCCTAATTTCATCTACAGTTTGTCTTGTTTGATTTTTAAACATGTTTTTGTGCTATTGTACAACTCATAAGCTCATTTGATTCAACAATTCATTTTAGCTCAAAAATCATCATAGCACAAGCAACTCAATAATCATCATCCCAATTCAATCAAACAACAAACTCACAGCCTTCATTATTAAGAAATTGTACAAAAATGCAAAAATATTAAACACAAGACATAATTTGCACAATTCAGCAAGAGATTTCATTTTATTTAGTAGATCAATTACATAGGGCATTCAAATGAAACATGTAGACACAAGAGATTTATTTCTTATGATTTTCCTTAGGCTTTACTGGAGGTTTATGTAAAACCCGAGAAAAATCAAATTTTTCTGAAAAAGGGCAAAACGGTAATTTACCGCTCCAGTACAGGTTGAAAACCTAGAAATATTATAGATCTCAGATGAAAAAACGAACCTCACCATTGGTTTCATCTCACGAAATATAGTTACCTAGACGAATATTGTTGAATTCTAAGATGGTCAGATTTTTCACGTATTTCGGGGTGAAATTGAACAAAGACATGGTGACGACACATGGAGTGATGCCCCATGGCATAATGGGAGTCATGTCCATGGCATGGGAGCCACATGTGTGGCATGTGCCGCATGGCTTATTGCATGTGTCCATGTGGCACATGGAATGTGACTCATGTGTCATGAATGACATTTGGCTAGCATAACCAAGGACATGTGGGTGACACATGGCATTATGAGAGCCATGTGTCACACCACAAAGATGGAGATCAGTTCGAGTGGGGGAGAAATAGTGGGGAAAAAAGGAAAAGAGAAAGGGAGGAAAGAAAATAGAAAGGGAGGAAAGAAAATAGAAGAAGAGAAAGGAAAGAAAGGAAGAGAAAGGAGGATCCGACTGGTTTTGGCAGTGAGAAGAGAGAAAGAAAGAAAGAGAGAAAGAGAGATAGAAGAGGAAGGGGAAGGTAGATCGGTGAGATACATCCGCTGGTCTATTAGCGTTTTGATGGTCGGAGTGCGTCGGGTCGAGAGTTAAAGTCCTTTTATGTGACGAGGGCTACGCTCCAAGAGGTAGAGATTCTTCTTACTTTGGTTTATTTTCCACCTTAAGGGCTATGTGGTTGTGTTTTTTTGCCCTAAGGGGCTATTAGGCCAAATTTTGGAATGATGGAATGTCGCCTGGTTTTGATCCTACCAATCGGCCTGGGATTGGGACCTCGTTGTCAGGGAAATGAGGAATTCGATTATGTCCTTCATGTGTTTCAGAATGTGATATGTGAACTTGATGTTAGGATTTTGAATCACTTGAATTGGACCTCTACAACTCAAGTTATGGTCCATTTCCCAGGACTTCTACAGCTTAGGCTATTTATCAGTTTGTGTCTAGATATTGGGATTAGTTTTCAGTGCTGATTTTGTACCGATTCAGACCTGCTCCATGGCCGGCTTCTCGGGCCCAACTATGGGCTTGGTTGTGACGCCTTGGACTGAATCCGGGACCTGCTTTTCATGTCCTCGTTTTTTGTGTGTTACAATTGTGGCCTGTGGATGGTTGGTTTGGTAACTTGTTTATGGCTTGTCTTGGGGACGCTTTGTGAACTGTTTTGTGGGCATAGTACCTGTGACCCTTGGCTTCAAGGATTGAGGGTGTTGTTGCTTGATTTTGAATAACATGCTTAGTGCTAGTTAATTGATAATATGTTGATATATGCGCGTCTACATATTTCGACATGATATGAGTTTAAAGGGAAATTATATGCAATTAATATAATTGTCCATGACACATGATGAATTTTGTGGTTTGAGTTGTCCATATGGCATTCATTTCATATGTGGCATGACATAGACATGTAGTGGCGCTTTGCATTGCATTATGCATGGGGACATCGCATGACATGGGTGTGAGTGCATGATATGAATCAACACTGTGGTTGGTGATTGATTGGTGGACTTGGTACTTTTGGACGAAGTTCGATAGAGTCGCATGGTTGCTTACATGAAAATGAAAATATGTGTCGAGTAATAGCAAGCAGGGATAGACACCCATTTGGGTGAAAGACTCCTGCACATGGTTATACATATATCCAAACAGCCCGTGGAAAGTGTAGGAAGGCGTATGGCCCGCGATGGGACCCCGAAATCGTGATCCCACAAAAAGACACATGGTTTTTGAATATATAAATGTTTATCGGGAGGTGTAACATCCAAAAGCTTTTTGGTTTGAAAACAATGAATTTGTTTTGTAAAATGATCATCTGGATGTAATCCCAAGAAATGATGGATTTTACTCTACCATCGCATCGCGAACGCGGTGGTAGAGCGATATGACTTTGAGATAATGTGAGCGATAAAGACTCTCGGTACATGATGCTTAGGTTAGTGTCATCTCATTCATACCATGACATGTAGGATTCTATTTAGAATTAGAATATTCTTCATTGGAATGTTGATGTGAAATGTTATGTGAACATTGCATGTACACTTAGGTGGGGAGTAGCCTTTGTAGGAATTTTCTCTACTGGGCAAGACTCACCTTATATGGGAAAAGAATTTCAAGTGTTGGATATATACGAGATGGATGACTTCAGATTAAGCTACACACAAGGGTGAAGAAAGTCGAAGGATTTCAGAATCATTTTTGTAAAGATGAGAACTAGTATTTTGTATAAAAAAATTGTAATTAAATTCTTCGAATATTGATTATATAGTCGCTGGCATGTTTGTACATAAATGTGATAAGGGACTCGTGTGTGGTCACTTTACTCAGGATTGATCCCCGGGTAAATGGGACTCCACGTTGTGGTATCGGGCTACCTGATACCCACAGATATTTCTGCGAATTGATGAGTAATCAATGGACCCTCGGGTTTTAGGGTGTCATAGCTTAGGAGGTTTTGAAGGTTCCCCTGAAAGTTTGGCTCTGGGTGTGATGTGGATTGTTAAGGGATCATTTAGGATTATTCTTGGAGGTACAAAGGGCATTTCTACATGTTCATCAGGGTTAGTAAAGGGTATGTTAGGGTTTTGCACATCTTTAGGCACTATGGAATAGGGTACATAGTTAGATATCTGGATATTTGGCAATGGTACTTTCTTCTTCCCTAATATTGTCTTCATGGCCTAATCTAGGATTTTTGCATTTCCTTTTGTTAGCTCACGTTGCCTCTTGCCTATTGATTCCAAGGTTGTCCTATTATTAATTTGCTCAAAAGTCACCAGCCTCATACTCTCCTTGCAGTGGTGTACACTATTCAACCATTCTTCATCTATATAAGCTAAGCAATTTTGGATTTCTTGATCTTTTCTTTCCAGCATTCTTGACAAACCGTCATCCCTTTCATTTTGCCCTTTCCAGTATTCTTCATTCCTTTCCTTAAACTCAACTCTCCACATTTCATCTCTCCACTCTAGCTCTTTTTTCCATTCTAGGTCTCTTTGTCTTATCACCTCCTCTAGGAACCGGTTCATTTTTCTTAGCTCAACATCAAAATACTCATCCCTCATTTGCAATTGTACTTAGCCGGGCTTGTCTCTCTCTCATATTCCCGGCCTCCATTCTTTTTCAAAGATTTCCATCAATTCGTATTGTCGTCTACTGTTCAGAGCTTTCGGTCTCATTTTGGTAACCTTCAATTGGTGCTCATGCATCCGCTAAAAACTGTGGACTGCCTCGCTTCTTCTTCGTACATTGCCATTACTAGAGCCCGCCGCATTCTCGCTCTTCATTCTTCTTCAATTACTTGCACTTTTTCGTTGCCGTTGTTGGATAGAGGCTTAGTTATGCCAGTGAGGGTAAGGGGAGAAGTTTTTGGGCATCTTTCCTCTTTTTCCTAGTTGCCTTCCATCCTTCCAGTATGAATAACCTGGTTATGGTTGAAGGGTGTGGGATGAGACCTCTGTATTTGCTTCCATAGTAATTCAGAATCGATTTCTCTATTATCTTGCTTACATTCATCTTATACCCTTTCAGAATGGCGTACAGTAATACTACTTCCTCCTTTTGCACTATACTCAAGTTCGATCCACCCAGGATTAAGTCAGAAGCAAACCAAACTTCGTTTCTCCGTAGTCACGAGCAACTCTACTATTTTCTGGTGGTCTGGATCTTTCTGCAGCTTCTTGAATTTAGACCCATTCTTTTGCTCAATTAGCTTAAAGGTCTTGTTTATGCTCTCCCAATCGAAGGGGGTCCATCTCCCCCTGACATAGCACGTCTTGTCTTTCTTCCCCACTAGATTTGCATAGAATTCCCTCACTATTGCGACAAACCCAGCTGAATGGTGCTCGCAAAGTAGACTCCATCCTTTCTACTCAATCACTTCCTTGAATGGTGTTATGAGTTGCTTGAAACCTCTTTTGCTTATGAATTCTTTCTTCAGCATCGTGTTTTCCATGAGAACAAATGCCCCATTTGATACAAACTCATTAGCCTCATCATTTTTCTATTGCTCTGTTTCTCTTTTTTCTGCATTCCTCTTCATTTTTCTCCCTTCTTCAATTGGTGGCTTTGTTTCTATCCTTACTTCGAGCCGTTCCTCTTGAGTTACCACAGTATGAAGCTACAAAGTTGCTTTTTCTTCACTTCCAGCATACTCTTCCTTAATTTCGTTTAGGTTGGGAATCAAACTTTGCTGCTCAGACATTGTCGGTGGTTGGATTTTGGTTTTAGGGTTTTGAAAATGACGAGGAAGGGTTCTAGGGTTCCAAAAGTTTAAGAGAAAATGATATTTCAAATTCAAAACATTTGAATTTCCAATTTATAGGCCCATGAATATGTTGCGACAATTCAATTGTCGCAACAACAAATGTCTATGTCGCGATAAAAATATAGCTTTGAAGTCCAAAAATTATGTCGCAACATTAGATTTTGATGTCGTGACACAATCGTGAGTAGCAAAACTGAATTGTAGCGACAAAAGTTTCTATGTCACGACAAATAAATGACTATGAGGGCTAAAACAATGTCGCGACAATGGATTTTCAATCGACAAATGTCATGACAGTGAATTAAAATTTCTCGAAAAACTTGTAGACCTCACACAGTGAACTTATGTTGCAACAAAGGTTTTAAATGTCGCGACATACAAATGTTACACCTTCAATAAACAATGTCACGACAAAGTTGCCTTAAACTGAGAAAGGTTGGATTGGTATTTGTTGTGACAAATAAAGATTATGTCGCAACAAAATTTACCATTTCATCTAAATCTTAAAATTTTTAGCCATTTCATTCATGTTAATATACCAAACAACATGTTATAAATTCCAATCACTCAATTCATGCTTGTGAATACAAATTTAACCTTAACTAGGCATCTCAATTCAATCATTGACAATTAAATTCAATTTCTTTACCCAATAATATATGCAATTCACAGAAAATATAAAAATTGACTAAGAAAGCTAATAGGACATTTCTCACAATTGTAGAGTATGCTTTTCTCTTAAAATTACAGAAGTTCATTTATTTCATCCAAGTTGCTCATTGACAGTAACCTCAATTTAATATTCGACTTTCTTGTCCTAAAAAAAAATAAAAAAAAAAATCAACAAATCAAACTTGAAAACAAAATTGAAAACATACCAAATCAATTAAAAGAAAACTATAAAAGGAAAATAAAAATTGCTTGGGTTGCGTCCTAAGAAGCTGCTCAATTTTTTGTCTTTATCTAGACATTGCTTCAACATGCTCTCATTTAAGCAATTTCTTCATAAATTCAGATCTAAAACTGTTCTTCATTCACAATTCCTCCTATATAATGCTTCAGTCTTTGACCATTCACTTTAAACTCATTCCTTGAATATGTTCTCAATGTCACTGCTCTAAAATGTGTAACTGCAATAACTGTGCAAGGACCACTCCACCTTGATTTAAGCTTTCCTAGAAAAAACATGAGCCTTGAGTTATATAATAGGACTAGCTCTCCTACCTTGAACTCCGTTCTAAAAATTCTCTGATCATGCCATCTCTTAGTCTTATCCTTGTAGATTTTGACCTTGTCATAGGCTTCATTTCTCAGCTCTTCCAGTTCATTCAACTGAAGTAATCTCTTCTCCTTAGCAGCTTGGTAGTCCAGATTTAGCTTCTTGATTGCCCACATAGCCTTATATTCAAGCTCAAGAGGGAGATGACCAGACTTTCCAAACACAATCTTGTATGGGGACGGACATTCCAATAGGAGATTTATAAGTAGTTCTGTACGCCACAATTTATCATCTAGCTTTACTGACCAATCTCTTATGCTTGTGTTCACTGTCTTCTCTAGTATGTTCTTTATCTCCTTATTAGATATCTCAGCTTGCCCATTTGATTGAGGGTGATAAGCTAAATCCATAGTATGTCTTACTTCATATTTGCTCAAAATTTTTGCAAACAATTTGTTTGCAAAATGGCTTCCCTCATCATTGATAATTGTCCTTGGGGCTCCATATCTACTAAATATATTTCTTTGAATAAACCCCACAACTGTATTGGAATCATTTATAGGAAAAGAAATGGCTTCAACCAATTTGGATACATAATCCATAGTTAGGAGAATGTATAAATTTCCAAATTATGGTGGGAAGAGTCTTATGAAGTCTATGCCCCATACATAAAAAATCTGCACCACTAGGATCCCTTGCAGAGGCATCTCATTTTTTTTTTATTAATGTTGCCCATTCTATGGCATTTATCACAATGCTTGACCTATTCATAATTGTCTCTGAATAATGTAGGCCAGTAAAATCCTGACTGGAGAATTTTCTAGGCTATTCTATCTCCTGCAAAATGACCTCCATATGGTGATGCATAACATTTGTCTAAAGTTCGGCTTGCTCAGCTTGAGGTAAACATCTTTTGATAATCCGATTTGCCCCCCTTCTAAACAACAATGGGTCATCCAAAATATAAAATCTAACATCTGTCCTCAACTTCCTCTTTTGCTAATAAGTCAGTTCTGGTGGCATAACACCACATGCTAGGTAATTCACTATATTAGCATACCAAGGTACTTGAATTGTCACATGAAATAGCTGCTCATCTGGAAACTTCTCTTCAATTTTAGTTCCTTCTTCATCTTCTATAGGCTTCTCTATTTTGGATAAGTGATCAACTATCACAGTTATCTTTGCCTTTCTTGTCCTTGATCTCTAAGTCAAATTCTTGCAACAACAAGACCCATCTGATTAACCTTGGTTTGGCATCTTTCTTTGTCATTAAATACTTAATTGCTGCATGATCAGTGCGTATGATGATATGAGACCCCAATATCTATGGCTTGAACTTCTCTTAAGCAAAGACCATTGTTAGCATTTCTTTTTCTATTGTTGAATAATTTTCTTGAGCTTCATTGAAAGTTTTGCTAGCATAATAAATGGCTTTGAAAATCTTTTTGTTCTTTGCCCCAATACTACTCCCATAGCATAATCATTGGCATCACACATGATATCAAAATCCTTTCTCCAGTCTGGTGTTGCCATAATTAGGGCTATGATCAATTGAGCCTTAATATCTTTAAATGCAGATCGGTAAGCTTCATCATACTCAATCCTTTCATCTTTCTCTAGCAATCTGCACAGTGGTCTTGCTATCTTGGAGAAATCCTTTATAAATATTTTGTAAAATCTTGCATGCCCTATAAAACACCTGAAGCCTTTCACTATAGTTGGTGGCATCAAAGTTTTTATCAGAGAAATCTTAGCATGGTCTATTTCTAACCCTGCTGATGAGCTTAAAAGTCATCTATTTTTAATCAATTTTTATGTTTGATTTTCATCTGAAAAGGAATAATTAATATGCAGAAATATGAAGAAACTCACCAATTTGTTATTAGCAGGGAGTGTGAAAGAAAGAAGAAAAAGTAAAGAGAAAATGCAAGAATCGGTGGACTAAAAATGCGTAAAATGGCAGCGTAATGAAAGCAAATTCGGGTAACTAATGTTGCAGTTTTGGGCTTGCACAGTTCATTTATGCAAGTCGCGACATCAGGAAAATTTGAAGGAAATTTGATGCAGGTCGCGACAGGCATCACAAGTTAGGCAACTGAGGACTAACCAGAGACTTAAGGAATGATGTCGCGACAACATCGTGATGTGGTGACGTAAGGTCGGCGTCGCTGACAAGGGATGGAGGTCGTGGACAAGAGAAGCGCCTTTGACGCTTATGACAGTTTGAAAAAGATGAAATCAAGTAGATTCGGCCGTTGTCGCCATTGTAGGGATCGACGCCGCCACACCAAAGCAACCGGGGCTTGAAGCCTCCAGAGACATAATCTGATGTCGCGACAAGATATCGAGGTTGCGACACTAGGAACGACTAGTTCAAAGCTGCAGAGCCAAAAAGTGATGTCGCGACAAGAGGTTGATGTCGACATCGTAAAACCATCGCTTGAAAGCCGCAAAGACATGAGTCATTGCCGCGACAGTGGATTGAGGTCGCTACATCGTGAACACCGTTGAAGCCTCCGTGAGGCTAAAGTTGATGTCGCGACAAGAGATCGGATGTCGCCGATACATAAGAAGACACCGCCGCTCAAGATGCGATACTTAAGTTGATGTCGGCAGAGATCGATGTCGCGACACTAGGAACGACTCCGCCAAAGCCGCAGCCATAAAGTGATGTCGCGACAAGATATTGATGTCGCGACATCGTGAAACTACTCCGCTGAAAGCCGCAAAGACATGAGCCGATGTCGCGACAGTGGAATCATGTCGCGACATCGAACGAACATTGAAACCCGTGGAGCCATAGAGTGATGTCGCCGACAAGATGATGTCGCGACATCGTGGACCCACCGCTTGAAGTTTGCGCTTGCGCCGATAAGCGCGACAAGAGATTGGCCGCCGCGACCGTAAAACCATCGGGCCTAAAGTTGCAAAGATTCAAAGTCGATGTCGCGACAAGAAATCGATGTCGCTGGCATGGCTAATGTCAGCGACATGATTCCTTGTCGCCATAAGATGCTTTCAAGAAACAAAGGAATGTCATGACTTATTGATAACGCCGCAACAAGTTCCAAACTAATCGATGTCGCGACAAGGGATTTCGAGGTTGCGACCAACAGCAAATACGTGGGCTACCACTGAAATCCACAAAGAATGCATTGAATTAGGACCCAACTTCGTAACCCTATGGAACACTAAGTCGCTACCAACGTAGTGCCAAATTTCAAGCATTTGAAAGAGAGATCCGAGCGTCAAGGCCTCGTATTTTTTTATTTTATTTTATTTTCTTTTCTTTTCTTTGTTTTTTCTTTTTTCTTTCCATTTTAGTTTAGATTAGAGTAGTTTGTATTTCGTTCTAATTTGGATTTGAACTTTAGTTGTAACGGATTTAGCTGAATGCATTTATATTTCTTAACTACTGGTCTCGTTGTTTGAATTCTGCATGTAAATTTTGGATTTAACACCCGCTTCGATTTATAGTGGTTTACTGGACGCCAGTTTTCAATGTATGGTATAATCGTAATTTAGAAGCCTGCTCCATTGAATTGATCGTTATTGTCGAAATAATCTTCCCGCTGCATTTTATTCATTATACCGAATCCGCATGTTAAATCGACTTGTCGGGGTTTGTCAGATCTAGGAATTGATCCCACTACTCAGACCCATAACGAGGCACTACATGTACCGATTTCCGTGAGGCCCTCCGGGTGACACAGAGAAGGCATTTCGAGAGTAAGAAACACTGAAGGTATTTGAACCTCGATATTGCTGGATCTAATGTGCTCAGATATTTAATCAATACATCCTCTTCTCACGTGTAACCGAGAATGAGTTGAGTGATATTAAATTAAGTATACGTGAGTTTCACCTTAATTCGACTAGTGAATCTGATCCCGTGTTAGCAAGGATCTAATCAAGGAAAGAGTAAGCTTATTCTAATTTTGAGGGTGAGGAACCAAGATAGTGCAAACCTCGCAATGACTAAATTGAAGGAGCTCAGTTCAGATCTCATGTCAGGTATGAAGTATCGAGAAAGAAAATACCTTAACAAGGCTACTAGATTTGTGTAGTTATTCCCACCGTGTTCGAAGAGAAACAAAGAAGGTGAGATGATGAACTGTGTGGTTTGGAGAGGTCCACTCACACTATATTAATCCTTGGACTAGTTTTAAAGATCTCGTAGGTTCGAAAAACAAAAGTTACAAAGACAGACCGTAGGAATTGATTCTCTTCACAATAGCCGATTATTCAATGTTTCTTTAGAGATAACTCATAAATCTAAATTGTTATTTTGATATTTCAATCTTTCAATTCATTTGTTATTCAATCATTTTTCTTTTACATCATTATTTTCAAGTTTTCAGCAAAATCTCATTATCGTATTATCGCCCAAATAGTATGGAGCTTAAGTAGTCAGTAGTTGATTGAAAATTTCGAGATCTCGTGGGATCGATCCGGACTTAAATCCATTTTATTACTTGTCTAATTCGTGCACTTGCAAGATACCGATCAAAACCACAATTTAAAATGGTTTTCTCTTACAAAATATATCTTTTAATCAACGTGATAGTTAAAAAGCAAATCCTCACACTCAAGTTTAATGGTTGACATCGAGGATTGACACAAATTGGATAATAAGTCTTAAATTTGAATAGGTGTTTTGATCCATAACAATTTATTGATGTAGTCTCAACAAGTTTTATGGCATTATTGCCTGTGGATTAGTTAATAGTCTGTACAGTGTCATAAATTTGCATGTGTTTGGTCCGTCAACAACTCCGCAGTAAATTTTACATTCCAGACAATACCTTCGCTACTATAAAGTGCACTTCTCCTAGTTTAGAGCTGTGTCTTTCCTTCCGCCTAGGCACAGTTTCCAAATTTTCCAAGCAACTCTCAAATCTTGGCCCATATACAAAGAAATCATCCATAAAAATTTCCACAACCTCTTCTACTAAATATGAGAAGATGGACATTAAACATCTTTGAAAAGTTGCAAGAGCATTACACAGTCCAAATGGCATATTTCTGAAAGAAAAGGTGCCATGTGGGCATGTGAAAGTGGTCTTTTCTTGGTACTTTAGAGCTATGGATATTTGATTGTATCCTGAATAGCCATCCAAGAAACAGTAGTGAGAATGCCTTGCAAATCTATTCAATATTTGATCAATGAATGGCAAAGGATAGTGATCCTTTCTGGTAGTAGTATTCAACTTTATGTAATCTATGCAGACTCTCCATCCAGTCACATTTCTTGTAGGAATAAGCTCATTCCTTTCATTTCTGATAACTGTGAATCCTTCCTTCTTGGGAACCACATGCACTGGGCTCACTTATGGGCTATATGATATTGCAGATATAAAGCCTGCATTCAGCCATTTAAGGAGCTCTTTCATAATTGGATTCAGCCTTTTTTGATGTTTTATAGAAGTCTTTACATTCTCCTCCATGAAGATTTTGTGCATAAAAATTGATGGATTGATCCATTTTAGATCTTCTACTTACTAAGCAATAACCTTGTGCTTTCTCGAAATATCCACCACCTTCTGCTCTTTTTTCTATAGTCAAATTAGCTACTAATATCATAGGTTTGGACCTTCCTTCTCCAAAAAATGCATACTTAAGATGTTTTGGTAACTCTTTTAGGACTAGACCTTCAGAGCTCTTTTCTTCCTCCTGAACTTTTTCTTCATTGTTTAGATTATCTGTATTTCTTTCATTTAAGCTCAAAATAGTTTATGCTATCAACTCTTCCTTCTCAAGATCATCATTATAGAGTGAAGAAGAGATGTAGTCATCAAATCTAGTTCTTATTCATAATATCCCCATTCTTCACTTTACAGACAGGAATTACACTGTTAATTTTCATATATTTAGCTTGTTTAACATAATGTTGCTTCAGATTTTTGTTAAGGTTGTAGTGGACTTCTTCTATGCCAACTCTAAGGGTTAGCTCTCCCTTCTTCACATTTATCAGAGCTGCACCAATAGCTAGGAATGGTCTACCAAGAAAAAGTGGAATCTACTTGTCTTCCTCTATGTCAATCACCACAAAGTCCAACTGCAAATGAACTTCTTCCACCTCGATCAAAGATATCTTCTGTAGATTCCTTCCGGGTCGAGCTTAATGATCCGTCTCCGCATTTATGAGACATTATAGTGGGAGTTAACTCCCCTAAACTTAGCCGTTTTACAACTGACAAAGGCATCAGATTTATGCTTGCACCAGAATCACACAAAGCTTTTCCAAATTCATGGTTGCCAATGGTGCAAGGTATAGTGAAACTTCTTAGATTCAGATTTTCATGGCATGCTATTCAATGATAAAGACCACAAAGCTGCGAGATAAATTCACCACTCCATTCTCATCCAATTTCCTCTTCTTGCTGATAATGCCCTTCATGAATTTTGCATAATGTGGCATTTAAGATAATGCCTCAGCAAAAGGGATATTGATTTCTAGCTTCTTGAACATATTCAGGAACTTTGCATATTGATCATCCAGCTTCGATTGCTTCAGTCTTTGAGGGAATGGGATAGGAGGTTGATAACCTTTCACCTCCTCCTTCTGCACTGTCTCCTCTTTGGCCACTTCACCTTGCTATTTCAACTACTCATTCTCACCGATAAATTCCATTCGTTTGCTTTTTCTATCACATTAATTTTGATATGCTTTCATTCTCAACATCTCGTATGCTTTTCCTCGCCTTCTTTTGCTTCCTCACCCTCTCGCTGTAATAATCTTGCAAACTCTTGATTCTTTTTTGTATCACAAGGGAAAGCATCCCTAGACTGGTTCTGCATGGTGAGGCCCAACTGCTTTACTTGAGTTTTCAAATTCTTCAAGGAGGCATTAATATTAGCTTGAAACACAGTTGTGTTTGCCTGGAACACTGCAAGTTTAGCAAACTTTTGCTCATGCAGGTTCAATATTCTCTTGTTCTCAAACATATAATTCAACATTTGATCTTCAAAGGATTGTGATCTCCTTTATCCTTGATTGTATGCTCTTTGTTGGAAATCAGGTGGAGCATAATTCTGCTAAAAATTCTAAATTGGTCTTAGACCTTGTGGCATTCCACCTCTATATGATAAGTTCTCATGGTTTCTCAAGGCTAGCGTGTAATGGGTAGAGAGGTTATTGTTGGGCTTGGAGTTATAGCTCCTATTCCCATTGATAAATCGAGCTTTCTTAACCTGATATGGACCTTCTGTGCAAGCCCTTGATCAACTACACTTTTCTATTCAACACTTTCCACAATTCCAACTTCATGGGCTGAATGATTTCTTCTCTCCCGATTGTTCATTATGCTCATGATCGCATCCAGCTTTGCTTCAATGGCTGACATTTTGTTCAGTTCAATTACACCTCATCCTCTCAACTCGCACGCTCCTCGAAGCTCGCATGGAGCTCCCAGAAGCTACTTCGGGCTAATTCTTCAATGCTTGGCAGTTTTCAACACTTTTCCTTCTTAATGCTCCCCAAAGGCTACATCCACAATTCCCTTCGGAGTGTAGTTCATGGCATGGTAGAAGATATCCATCTGAGTCAATAGTCCGCTTCAACCCCATGTAATGTGAGACTTCAAGAACTACTTGTATCTCTCCAGTATCAGACAAGGATTCATTTTCTTTGCTTAAAGCAATGATTTCTCCCCATCTTAGAAGTTAGAGTGAGGAAAATCGCTTTTAACATGCTTCCACCAGCTCCTCCCAATTGTTCACTGAGCCATAAGGTAAGGACTCAAACTAGCTTGCTGTTATATCCCTTAAGGAAAAAGGAAACAACTGCAACTTGATCACACTAGGATTTACTCCATTCAGCTTCATGGTGTTGGCCATTCTAAAAAATTTGCCAAGATATTCATTTTGATCTTCACTTGGGTGCCCAAGAACTCGGTGCTGTTGCACTACAGTGACTGGCGCAAAGCCTAGCCTAAAACTGGTTGCTTCTAAGTGGGTGGTCACTTTACTATTGACTACTCTTTCCTTATGACTAGCTCCCCAAAATCTTCAGTTCTCATCTTACAAAGGTCTATCAGTGGCTACAATAGGAATGTTCTGGTTACCTTCTCCTTGGTTTGCCATGCTTGCTTCAGTAAGTACTCTTTCTTTCTTCATATTTCTGATTGTCTTTTCTATTCGAAGGTTCAGTGGTAATAAATCAACCTATGTTCCTTCTATGCACATGTAATCACTGTGAACTATAGCACACAAAAATCAGAGTGAGTTCACTAGGTAGACTTGATTGTTCCTTGGTTAGCACAATAGAAAGGCATGCAACTGAATCCACTTCTTTCAGTTATAACTATTTTTTTTTGTATTTTTATAAATTTTTGATAAAAATTTAAAAATGTCTAAATTAGCAGTTTTATTTTTGGTTGGAATATTGATCTATAGACTTCTATTTCAATTCTTGAAAACAACGCCAAAAACTTGATTGACTGTATCTGTATAAACCAAAAACTTGTTAATAATGTTAGAATATTGCCAAACAATCCCTAGCAACAATGCCAAAAACTTGGTTTAATAGTTAGGACTGTTTTCTGCTGTCTGTTTATAATCTAATATATTTGAAATTCAATTTGGTCTAAATCACTACAAGTGCACAGGTTAACAAGTAATAAAGTGAATTATAAGTTCAGATATCATTCCCACAGGGATTGAAGAGATAATTTAAAGATCAAGTACCCCTACTACTTAAGATTACCACTATTTGAACCTCCAATTTAGTAAATGTAACTAACTAGTATAACTAAAATAAAAGCGTTTTTGTCAATTTTTCTTTAATGAAGAGAAATTCAAATTTAATGATTAAAAAGTTTCACTGAGATTTAATAACATTGGGAATGAGATCAGTGTTATGGTCATCTATTTTGCATAAGGTTCAAGAACAGTATAGTCATGGCTTAAGTTCTGGATTTGTCCAATAGCATAGTAGTATAGCCTTGGAATACCTCCTGACACTATACATTTCACTATTTAGAACACCATATTCCTAAACCAGGCCTATGGGTCTAAATAGCTACTTTTAGGATTTGATATTCCTTTTATTGATTTTCCTAAACAAGTACTTCTCAACCATTTCTTAGGACTGAAATCAGCTTGCCTCCATAGACAGGACTACACAAGCTTTCTTCAATATAATTGGTACCTCAATCTACCATTTGAAATGAATAATCGCTCTCATCTATCAAAAGGCCAAACATTCTTCTTCAATTGAGATGAAACATCCCAATATTAAACTGATAAGTCAATAAGTGATTCTTATGCCTCAAGAACAGCACTCCGTGTCACTCGTATGTGACCTGGAAGCCAGAGTGTTGCACACCGCTCCATGATTTAATAAAGTAAACTTAGAGTTCATTAACAAGATGATCAATCTAGCATACCCCCAAAGTTATCGCTTCGGCGTTCTCGTGAAATCACTCCTATGTCACTCGTAGAGGGGTCCGAAATCGGATTGTAGATACAACTCTTTTTTGGGTATAGTCTATTGATATCTAGAACAACCCAATATAAGAGCAGTACCAATAAGATAAATCCAATATTCGAAGCATAACATTCATTTAGAAACTACAAAAATGATAGCCAAACACCAATCCTTTCCCAAAGGGAGCTTAGCCTTTCGTAACTGGATCACAAGAAACAATGACTAGTTGATTAAAACAAATTCATTGAAATTGTAATCAAAACTGAATAGAAATGGTTTCCAGAAAAATTTCTAGATTCCACTCAAATTCAGACAGAAATGAAGCTCAATATACAAAGATCCCAACTCAATATTATTGCTCAGATCAACTACTCTAATCCTTGAAAATGAAAAATAAAAATGAAAAAAATAAAAGAAAGAAAGAAAAATTAAAGAAGAAAATAAAAATATGTACAAGAACTTTGTCTCTCTCTTCTCTCTCTAAAGATGTTGCCTTTGAAGACGTATATGATTGATCCCTTTATTGTCCTATCTCTTTCTATTTATAAGCCTCATAAATGTTGGGCTGAAATTCTAGGCAGATTTGATGGGTTTCTGTGCAGGCCCAGTTTAGTTCATTGTTGCGACAAAAGAAACAATGTCGCAACGTTGTAAGCATTTGTCTTTGTCTTCAAGCTTTGTAGTGGCCTTGCCACGACAATTGCTGCTGTGTCTTAAGTTTAGCCTTTGATAATTGTTTGTCACGACAAAGTTCATGAATGTTGCGACATATATGCAGCTTCTATGTCTTCATCTTTTGTTGTAGATTTGTCGTAACATTTCTGATTGACATTCCTCTTGAGTGATTGTCGTGACAAAGTTCTTTGCCTTCTCCTTAAATTTTGTCACGACAAAATTTGGAAATGTTGAGACAAAGTTCAACTAACTCTATCTCATAACTGTAAAACCCAGGTAAATTTGAAATTTTTTGAAAATGGGTAAAACGGTAAATTGCCTATATAGTACAGGTTGCAAACCTCGAATTTTTCTAGATCTTGAATGACGAAACGGACATCACCACCGGATTCGTCACACGAAATCCAGTTACCCAGACGAATTTTGATGAATTCCGAGATAGTCGATTTTTCACGATTTTCAGGGCCGTTGGGTGGCTGACCCCAAAAAAGGGATTTATGAGAGAAATCTAGAAAGAGGAAAATAAATTAAGGAAATTTTATTGAAAATAAATTGAACTTGAATCGGGATTAAATAAATCGTTTCGCGGCAGAAACAAACCCGAACCAGTCGCAGACACGTGGTGTGACATGAGCCACATACTTAAACATAAGTGAGGGGCTATGGGACAAAGTGATAGGTCTCATTTTTCCTGGTTTTTTTTATTTTTATTTTTTTATGTGTGAGAGAGAGAGAGGACAGGAAGAAGTCACACCAAGCTTCTCTATTCAATCCTCGGAGTTTCGTCGGTCGGAATTCACTGAGCCAAGAGTGAAAGTTCATCTACTCGACGAGGCCTACACGTGGGTACCAAAAAGGAGGGATTTCACCGAAGATCCAAAGGAGGAGGTTTCGAGAAATCAAAGATTTTGGGCTAGGGAGGCTTCCCACCCATGCTGTTACGCTTCAAGAGTTAGAGATTTTTTCTACCTTGGTTTATTCTTCACTTTTTGGGCAAAAATGGGAGTTTTGAGTTCCTGCTCAATGTTCTTCGCCTAGGAGAATGGAGCTTCGCCTAGGTGAGGGAATGTATCTTCTCTAGGAAGTTTGGTTATTCGCCTAGGCGAAGGAGGATTCGCCCAGGTGCAGGTTTTTGTGCGGCACTGGTTCGCTTAGGTGAGCGACTCTTCGCCTAGGTGAACTTGAGGAGTCCTACCATGGTGCTGTCGGGGGACTATTCGTGGCTTCAAGCCAACGCCATGAGTGTCCACTAAGATGCCCAAAGCATGGCTTAAGAGCCGTTTAAGGAAATAATTGCCCTTAGAAACTATTTGGACAGTGCTAAAATGGCTTTAAATGCCGTTTTGTGGTCTGGTTGTGTGAATTGTATGTGATATATCCCAAAAAGTGTCTAGGGACTGTTTGGATTGAAAAGAATTAATCTGAACTGATAAGGGCCTGTTTGGCCGAAATTGTGGCCTGTGTAAATGCTAGTTTGGTTGATTTCATGGCTAGTTTAAGAGCCCGGGTCAAGAGGCTATTGGGCGGTTGTTGTGGGCACCCTATATGCCACATTTTGCCTTGAGGATTAAGTGTGTTGTTGCTTGATATGTGATAGAATACGAGTTGTTGTGATTGATGAATGTTAATATATGTGTTCTAATGTGTTAACATTGTTACGAGTGTTTAATTGGAAATTATATGCATGAAATATAATTGTCCATGATGCATGGTTAAATGCATGAGATAAATTGCCCATATGGCATTCATCACATATGTGGCATAACATAGACATGCAATGGTGCATCACATTGCATTATGCACGGGAAACATCGCATTACATGGGTGTGAGTGAATGATTAAAATTAATCACCTCACATGGTGATTGGTGAGTGGGCTTGGTACCATTGGACGAAGCCTAACAGAGTTACACTATTGAATAAAATGGTAAAAACTTGTGTCGGGTATTAGCAAGAAGGGCTAGATACTCCCTCCGGTGAAAGACCTGAACTGATTCAGACACTCCAACAGTGAAAGTCCAAAAAGAGTTAGAAGGCGTGTGAAGCCCTGGGTAGGACCTCAAAAATTCGCTGCCCACAAAAGACACATGGTTTTGTAAATGAAATGATTATTTGAGGTGTAACATCCAAAAAAATTTTGGTTTATAAACAAATGAATTTTGTTTGAAAATGATCGTTGGATGTAATCCATCAATGACGGTTTATCACACATGGGCATCGTGATTGCAGGGTAGGAGCTCAGAAGACTCGTAAGATGGAGCGGTAAAGACTCGCATGGTGTATGAGGTCGATCTCATTTCATGGCCTGACATGTAGAATTCCAACCTAGGATTACATATCTTGTTCGGAATTGTGACGTAAGTTTGAAAATTGTTAAGTGTAAGCATTGCATATGCACTTAGGTGGGGAGTAGCCTCTATAAGAATTACTTCATCGGGTGTGGCTTCAATTCATATGGGATAACATTTTAGGAAGTGATGTTTTACTTATGGGTGGCTCTCTATCCGGTCGCGAGCGAAGAAAGTCGGTTATGGCTTTATAATTACTCAGACTGTTTTGTAACATTTATTTTTTGTAAAGAATGAACGTTTAATATTATAATGCAGAGTTGAACTCAAAACTTGCAGGATTTTTGTGAAATTCTGGCTCAGCTTTTTAGTTCTGCCACTTCTATAAGGTGGGCTTCGCTTAGGCGTAACCTTAATGGCACTTTGCAGAAGGCATGCTTCCACCCAGTGAACCTTTGTGACAAATATCGATACCGCTTTTTATGAAGATCGCATAATCGTATAAGATGGTTTCCTAAGGGTCAGAGCACGGCGGGGCTTGCCTCGCTTTGTAAAAATGATGGATCCCGGTGAATGGGACGTACGATGTGGTATCAGGTCACACAATACCCACAAGGACTTTGTTTGGTTGTAAAATGATGGTTCTCGATAAATGGGACACAAAGATGTGGTATTGGGTCATAAGATATCCATAGGTCTTTCGCGGTCGATGGCTGGGATCAACTGACTTCGGGTTTTGGGTGTCACAATAATCAAGCCACGACAGTTTCACCTGTCACGAAATTCTTCCTTGCCATGTTTTTGTCGATCTTGGAGGTTTTGTCCACATAAAACAATTATCGCGACAAACTTTGTGAACTCTCGTCGCTAAGGTAACAACTTGCTATGTCATGGCATTCCTTCTTCATTCTACCCTTTGTTTTGTCGCGACAATCAATGCTTATATCGCTACATTCTTTATGTGTTTCTTCGGGATTTTTGCTCATCTTTTATCACGACATAGTTCCATTGTTAAGATAATGTTCTGCTGCCATTTGCTGTGTTCTTAGTTACGATAGACTTTTTCTACCTTCTTCTCATAATATGTCGCGACATAGCTCGGGAATTTCGTGACAAAGGTTCTGCTGCTTCCTTAAGGACTCTTCATAATATTTGTCGTGAAAGGGCTCTGATTGTTGCTACATTTCTTCTGCTGTTTGCCTTGAGTTTTGTCGCGACAATGGTGAAATTTGTCACGACATTCAAAATTTCCTACCTTAGCCATTTTTGCTGTTTTTCATGCTGATTTTTGCTGTTTTTTCTCTCTAAATTCCTGCAAAACACAAATTTGGATGAAGATTCCATAATTTTGCATTAAATTGAACTTTTAAGCCCTAAATATACATAAAAAAATAGGCTTAAAAATAAATGAGTTTCACACTCATCAAGGACATATGTTTCCTTTTGTGTTTCATGCTATTTTTATAGTCTTTCCAAGAATTTGGAAGAGCCTCTATTAGGTAGCTAGCTACAAAAAGTTAAGGTAATTTTATGTCTTCAATGACTAGGTCATCGATGAACATGTGGTAGTCATGGATTTGAGATGATACATCCATATCCTCAGTCATTTGGAACTTTCTAAAATTTCCTATGGCATATTTTGGTGTTCCAACATCTTCTAATATGTATTTCTTTGTCAAAGCATCCCAAATTTCTTTTGCAACCTTATATTGGCAATAGACATCAAAGAGTTCATTTGTGAGAGTGTTGAGAATGACATGCCTAACTTGTTTGTTCTCATTTTCCCATTTAGAAAAGTCTTTGGAATCACTCTTAGGTTTTCATTCTATCAATATATGCCCTAGGTTCACAATGTCAATGGAAGAATAAATCATTTCTTGCTATCTCTTAAAGAATGTCCCATTAAAAGGGTTAATCTTGGAAGTGTCAGGACTGGTGTGAACTAGGGAGGACTCCATAAATTTAAGGAATTAGGAATCTACTTTAAGATTGTTGGTTCTCACTTGGTCTTTTAGGTGAACAGTAACCAGGATAGTAGTAAGTGTTGTGTTGAGTACACCAAGAAAGTCCCCAAGTAAGTGGAGGGGTAAAAATGGTCCTCTACACCCTACTTACCTTAAGCTCTTATCGCCTTGTTGACAGGCCTTTCCTAGACATGTATTAACAAGTTTCCACCTACTGTCTTGGACTTTGATACCCCTTTTAGAAGGTCTTTAATTATGTGATTAAAGAATTTGACTTAACCTAAAACAAACAAGTAAGAAACAATTAGTAAGATCAACTTATCTATTAGGATGCCTGAGGCGTGCAATTGCATTGTCCTTAAAGTAGATTCGCCCTTATCTGGTTTGTAACCTTGGTGCAACAGGGAATCGACGCTCTACCTCTAGGATTTTACAACTGAACCTCACATCTGGTGCACTCCCTTGGTAAGATGCAATACAACTCGAACAATAATATTTCTCTAAGGAAATGTGCTTGGTATGAAAGCACATAAAAATTAGAGAGTGGTTGGGAGCACTTGAAAGAGAGGGAGAGAGGAGTGTGCTAGAAGCACTAGAGAAAGAGAGGGAGAGAGAGCTTGAGAACTTTAGTGATCTCAAAGTTAGAAGTGTGAAATGAAAGGAGAAGGGGGAACCTATTTATAGGTATAGCCCTAACGGATTTCTTCAAATAAGTTAATAAAAATTGAAGAAAAAATTATTTTCTTCATAAGACATCGGACCCAATCAAATGCAAGGGAAAAAGTCACTAGTTCTCCCTTAGTTTCTATTTAAAAGGTAGTTTGAATAGCCCTTTAAAATTAGCTATATACATTATTGACAAAGTAAGTTTGAGATTTGAATTCAAAATTCAAATTGAAGAAGGATCAAAGGCTTGGCCAAGCCAAAAGATATTAAAATTAATAAACTCTTTCTTTCTTGGTTCACATTTATGCTCTCTAACATGTCAAGGGTTTAACTTACTTATCAAGAAGATATGATGAAAAACATAGCACTCCTTTAAGCCCCTAAAAGTCAGGTCTCTACTAAACAAATTAATGTTAATGTGACAATCAATTAAACAATCTATGGATACCAAAACACACATCAAAAATAATAAAACAAGAATACATATTAGGTAGATAATAAATAAAGAACAAAGTCAAAGGGAGGAAATGTGTACATTGGCGACAAATCAAAACTGTTGTTAATGGAAAACAAGGTTAGTGCAATGTCAAATATAAAAAATATTAGCAATCGATTAGAAATTAGGTTATAGATAAAGTGTTAAATTATTTATCAAAAGCATACATGAGATATCGGGCTTCACCCAAACCCATTTATTTATTACACAAATTAACTCCACAAGGTTCCATTTTATATTCAAAGAATTAATCATGTGATTATAATTTTTGAACAACTAATTTGAAATCCAAAAATTTAAAATTAGAAGTTTGAAATTGAAATTTTGGAATTTGGAAATTTTGGAATTGAAATTTTTGGGGCTTGAATCTTAGAAATTGAATTTGGAAATCTGAGATTAGGGCACTTGAATTTTGAAATTAGGACACTTGAATTTTGAAATTGGGAACTTAAATTTTAAAATTTGGGATTTTAATATTTGAAATTGGAAATTTGAAAATTTGAAATTAGAGGACTTGAAGTTTAAAATTGGGAACTTGAATTTTGAAATTGAGAACTTGGATTTTGAAATTCGGGAAGTTGAATTTTAGAAATTGAGAACTTGGAAATTGAATACTTGAATTTTGAAATTTGGACGCTAGAATTTTGAAATTAGGAATTTGTGATTTTAAAATTGGAAACTTAAAAATTTTAAATTGGAAATTGGGGGACTTTTAATTTAAAATTGGGAATTGAAAATTTGAAATTGGAAATTAAGAACTTGAATTTTGAAATTGTGAACTTGAACTTTAGAAATTGAGAATTTGAAATTTGATATTGTACTTGAACTTTAGAAATTGAGAATTTGAATTTTGAAATTGGAAATTGTGTACTTGACTTTTGAAATTTGGGATTTGATTTTAGAAATTGGGGACTTGAATTTTGAAATTTGGGCAATTGAATTTTGAAATTTGAGATTTGGATTTTAGAAGTTAAGTATCTGAATTTTAGGAAATTGAATTGAAATTTTGGAAAAATTAGATTGGAATTAGGAATTAAAATCAATTTTGGAAGAAAGAAAAAAAATGGAAAATGGTTTGAAAACATTAAATGTTAGGATTCTTAGGATTTGATTACTATTATTATGATTAGGATTAATGAAATAAATAGTGTGTGAACTCTTCATTTTTTTCTATTTTGGTGTGTGAACTTTTTTTTTTTCAATTAAGTGTGTGAACTCTTAATTTGTTTCTAATATGGCATTTTCGGCAGAGTTAGGCTTATTTGGATGCTAATAAATTCGGATCAATGTGTGATGACATGGCAAGGAATGTCACACAAAAAAATATAAATTTACTAAAATAACCTCTATACCCTTATTTGAATCACTAATATGCCCTTAGTTTTGTTTGAACTTAACCCTTTGAGATTCATTCTCAAACTTACGGATTTATTCTTTAACTATACTCTTGAAGAAGAAGACTTCCATGGAAGCTCTTTTGGTAGATAGGGCACATGCCTTTGAATCGAGAGGTAAGTTTGATTCGACAATTTCTTTTTCTCTCATTTGAAACTCATGTATTATCTTTATTTCCTTTGTTTTTGTTTTATAAATAATTTTATTTACAGTGAATGTAAATAATTTTCCATGTGTTCTTAATGTGATTTCTGGTATGATTCTTATCAGGGAACATTGTTTGGTTTTTTTTTTAGTGATTTCTTCGCTGCCTCTCTCCAGTTGCTTTACGATATTCATCATTATGAAGAAGGGTTTTAAAGAAGGTGGCAGCAATTGCCCAAAGCCGAGTGGAGCCGAAAAATCTCAAAAATCCTGACCCATGAGACATCAGTACAGTTCAAGCCAAGAGTTCTGCAAGATTGCCTTGTGTCGATTTTTAAAAGCTAGATCC
Organism: Tetrastigma voinierianum; assembly: GCA_016808115.1. NCBI lineage: Eukaryota > Viridiplantae > Streptophyta > Magnoliopsida > Vitales > Vitaceae > Tetrastigma > Tetrastigma voinierianum. The sequence continues at coordinate 171,999 of JAEQBH010007838.1, read as the reverse complement.
AATAGTGGAGGCAGATCAAAAGAAAACAAGAGTCCTAGGTTTGCTCATAAGTATCCACGAGAAAAATTAAACCGACAACCCAGCTGAGAGCAATGATCTCGGAAGAAGTCACGATGCTAGCCAGAGTCTCGATCCGAGAAAAGGGAAGCGAGTCCATTACTCACGAGAGAAGGTTGTTCTTGAAGAACACTCTCTCTATCTCTCTTGAACACCCTTCATGAGAGGAGTGAGCAAAATGGCTTAGTCTTGTTAGGGTTTTCCATAAAGGTCCTTTTATAGGAAAACCCTAGCTCATGAAAATGTCTAAAGTGCCCCTCCCTATAAAAGATGATAGGCTACATGCATCCCTATGCGTTATTGCGTGTTCCCTCATGGGCCTCAAGCCCATGAATAAGCCCAAGCTTACACTCTCTCTCAGTGAGGGCCTTCGAATCTAGGATTCCACTAATCCTATAACACCCCAAATTATACCCTAGTCGTTTTATTACATGTTTAGGGTATAATAAAAGTAAATTTGCATTTTTCGGACATTTAAGTGCTAAAAGGGAAAAAGGTTAAATGATAAAACCTGAGATTAATTCAAAAGTCAAAGGTAAATTAGTAATTTACCAATTAAGGACCCAAAAGTCAAAACATAAGAAGATGATATGCTATTATAAGAATTTGATAAGTTGATTTTCAAATAATAGAGAGAAGGAGGAACATATAGCAAAAATGGAAAAGAATGCAAAAATTGGTTTTTGCCAAACAAGGCCTTAACTTAAAAAGGAGAATAAAGCCAAAAATATCTCATTTGTTGGGTCAAGGCTAGGGCTTCACGTTTGGAACATCTCATTTGTTTGAAAATTGATATTGGTTGGTTTGAGACTTGTTTGGAACTTTTGGTTGGAATTCATGTTTGGGTTAGGAAATTTCCAACCTCCTTCTTTGTCTATATGTAGGTTAGGAAAACCCTAACTTATAAATGTGTGTTGGGTTGAGTTGGTTATAGTTTAGAAGAAATTTCTGATGAAAAGGGCAAAATCTGGCCATTTCTGCATTAAGCCCGACACTTCTACGCCTAGGGGTAGGAATGCACGCCTAGGCATAGAGCTCCGCTTAGGCGGAGGCCCCTTCACTTAGGCGGACTTGAGCCTAGGGTTTTTGCACTTTCTGGTCTGCCTAGGAGTAGCATGCTCCACCTAGGCAAACCTCTCCTAGGCGTACCTGTAAGTTTTGTTTTGGTTCCTCTCTTCCATTAAGTCTAACAATTGTCCATTGGATTAATGAGGATTCTAATAAGTGAATGAAAGAGTTTGTACAAGTATAAACGTTATATGAAAAATAATCTGTACCTCACTGCCGAGGAGAAGCTTCCGGTCGTTGGGCAAACATTATTTCATGCCCCCATTTGCTAATGAGATTAAGAATGATATAACGAGTCCTGAAACACATAATCGTATGCCTACTTAAGACCGAATAGTGAATGAATAGGTATCTCTAATCAGTGCTTCGACACTCACGCTAGTCTTCACGACATACGCTGGTGCTGCGACCTTCTGTGCGTGGGTAAGCACGTTACGATCGGTCTTAAACCAGTCTTACCAGTGCTAACACTTATGTTATGTGGAAGGGCATGTTCTGATCGATTAGCCCCGTACCTCTGCTGGTGCTTTACGACGCATGTTTTTCGTGGGCGAACCGCGTTACGTTGATCTTGTACCATACCTTCGGGTACTGTTATCTTGTGTTCCTCATTCTGTTACCGGTCTATCACGGGCATATATTTATATGTTGAATACTCGAATAATAAAATACATGAAATTAAATGATAAGAATCGAGGTGATGGGAATAAATGCTTATAAAGAAATCGATGCCATTTTGTTCTGTGTACCATCAATTTACTCCTGTATATGATATATGTTCTGAACTCCTACGGGAGATATGAAAGTTCCGTTACAAGAATTATGTACATGAAAACTTTGTTATAGAATTTTGTATACGTAAACTTTGACATGTGCTTTATGATATATGTATTATGTAAATGTGGACCACTTCTAGTGGTCATATCTGTTTCCCACTAAGCTATAAGCTTAGCATGGGTGTTTATCCGTGTAGGTACTGAAGATGACATCCGTGGCGTTCCGCATTAGCCAGGGCCAACACAACAGTAGAAGTCCACCTGATGTAGGTTTTTGTCTTTGGTTTGTAATAGTTATTGTAATAGTGAAAGTTATTTATGTACAAGTAAATAGGACTCAGGAATATGTAAAAGACAGGTTACCACCATTACGGTGGTTGTATTAAAATTTTATTTCCTTATGGATTTGTTTATTGAAATGGGCCACAATCGTCCAAAAGCAAGTGAAGAGGTCGATCTGTCGCAGCGCCCCTATCTTTGTCTAGGCGGGGGTAGGGGCGTGACAAATCCTGTGACATTCCATTCTCAATATTGATTTCCCTCATATTTGGATCATATCTAAATCCGTTTTATATCAATCCCACACTTTTCTAAGTGTGTGACCCATTAGGTTCTAGGTTACGTTGGCCACTTGATTCAACAATTGAATCCAAGCAAGTCATGGGAGGTATCTTGTAAAACCCGAGAAAAATTCAATTTTTCTGAAAAAGGGTAAAACGGTAATTTCGGTTAAAAACTGGAAATTCTCTAGATCTTGGATGACGAAACGGACTGCGCCGTTAAATTCGTCTCGCGAAATCTAATGACCTAGAAAAGTTTCGTCCGGAGTGGAACCAGTCTAGAATATTTGAATTTCTGGGTGATAAATCGTCAGTGACTTTAGGGACGAGATTTTTACGAAAATCTCGGAAGTAAGAAAATGACGGGAGTTAAGTTCATTTAAAATAAAGTGAACTGAAAAGAAATAAAATTTTTCGGGAAAGCAATTTCGAATGAGACAATATAAGTTATGTATTCAAAATAATAATAATAATAATAATAATAAAATGAAAAAAAAAAGTATAAAGGAGAGGTCAAATGGCGTGGGAGAAAGGCGTCACAGGGAAATTTTAAAATTTTTATTTCTTTCTTCATTTCTTTCGGATTCTGAAAAATCGGACCGCGGAGTTTGTCGGGATTGAAGAGCAAAGTTGATCTGTGACGAGGCTACGAGTGGACACGAAGTTGGAGTTTCGACAAACTAGTGAGAAATTGAAGTTTTATTCTACTTGAAGTTACACTTTATTTAAGTGTTTTTAATGTTTACGGTTGATTTGAGGCCTTGAGCAGTAGTTTGATCGATCCCAAAACTTGGGACGAGTTATTTAAATTTTGGAAATTTTGGAGCCCATTTGGGCCAGTCCGTGGCTGTGTAGGAAACTGTTTAGGATGTTTGTTTCATAATTTATGAAATAAATAATATTGGTGTGGAGACCGGAAATGGGTATGGAATTCGGTTACCAAGAAGGCAAGCGTTTAGTGAGTGGAATGCCCCTGGACAGCCTGATACTGTTTGCCTATTTTTTCCAGGACGGTTAAAGCAGGTCGGGTTTGTGAATAGTGACACGTGAATAGTAACCCATGAATAGTGTTCTCAAAATATTTTGAAGAGATAATGTGTTTGGGTGAGTGATTCAAATTGAATTGCTCGTGTTAGATTAATTAACACCTGAGCTAATTTTTGTGTAATGGATTGAAAAATTAGAATGACTTAGGTTGGTGGATCGAAGAATAGATAGGTTAATACATGATTTAATGTGTTAACATAAGGACATAATTATATGGAATATAATTGTGTGTGTAAACCATTAGAGATGATATTGTAAATTGCTCAAGTAAAGTAAATTTGGAGTGATGGTTGATCTATTGAATGACGACATGTGTTGTGAGTGCAAATTTGAGAATGTTGCATATTGATATATTTGATATATTGTATAAATGGTTTGGAAATGACATAATGCATTTTCATAAGTGCTGAGTAACCTAGAGATTAGGTGTTAGTGCATGACATGAATTTTACGAAGCGAACATGGTTGCGAAGAAAAGGAATTTCTGAGGATAATTTTTCACGATAATTGGGTTGGAGATGGGCCAACGGGGATCATTTCGGATGAGGGCCATGACTGTTTCGGAAAGCTCACTAACCAATTCGCCTCGGAGGTAGTCTCCCATATTTTCACAAGGCAGCAGGTGGTATAATTTTCAAGAACAACAAGTTTTGTTTGAAAATGATTATTTTCTCATACATGGCTTAGGCAGAGTGTGAAGTGAGTCAGTGAGGACTCAGAGACATGGGAATGGGCATGCAGACATTCAAGTAGAATCACGCATTTACTTGAGTGTGTGTTTATTTTGGAGCATTGCATATGCACTTAGGTGGAGAGTAACCCATTTAGGGTGATTCCACTACTGGGCGATAGCTCACTCTGTCGATGGAATTTATTATTTCAGGTACAGGGAGCACTTTCGAGGAAGACGACTCTTCTTAGGGGGCGGAGTTTTGAAGAAAAGAGAGTCGGGTTGTGGCTTTGTTTTTGGATGTAATTAGAGATTGTAAATTTTAATATGTATGTGTATTAAGAGAAATGTATAACTCTTGGACTATTGAATATAGTTGGGATATTTAATTTAGTGGTTTGTAAGATTAGAAGTAGTTTTACTTTCGGGTATGAGTCTCGCGTCACGAGGTGAGCAGGTATTCGAGTGGGTTAACGGGTAGTCAGCGGACACCGGGTTTGGGCGTCACATGTCACGAACACATCATGACCCCGGTTGACAAGAGGTCGGTGGTCGACCTCCTGAGCCCTTCCATAGACAATTACTGCACAATTCGTCCTTGCACCAAATTGTACCCCACTCAATTCAGAGCATGGACAAAGTGTAGCTCCCACTAGACTGGCTACGCCACATCTAGCCCAAGTGATATTAGATCTTGTCCCCTGACTCATTACTCATCAGTTAGGCACCTAAAGACACTCTTCATGGAATTTCCACTATGGCTAGAGATTCCTAAGTAATGATCCTAACAAGAGGCCATAGGTATACTCTCCCTTTATTGGGAGTGGTAAATCCTTTGTTGGCTACTCAATTACCTTCGAACACCTCAAGCTGTACCCAATCATCACCCTATGAGCAACCTCTAGAAGACAACAAGGAATGAAGTCAAAGCACAGAATCAGCATTCAAGATATCCTTGAGCACCTCAAGTCTAAGGATACTTGCACCATTGCTATGATGAGACTATCATCTATACTCAATAGATAATCCATATGATTATCTCATGGCAGGTCTCCGATGTACTTAGCTACTCCTAACAAGCATCCACATGTTAACTTTAATCAACTCATGATCACAGTGTATAAGATCCATTGTTTAATCCAATGAATGAGTATGACATGTGCTAGTATATCTGGATTAACAATGTCTAGTCTTGTTAATCCTATAACTAGGGAATATTTAGATACTAACATAATTGCATATGATATGAATCTTATTATCATTATCTCATCATGATTTCCTTCATGCTATGTTATGTATCATGGACTTCATTAATTCGATTAAAGATCTATATCAATTCAACATATGAATATCAAATTAACGAAGAAGCCTTTCATATTAAATAATATGTAATACGTACAATAAGTGCTAAGGGCGATTGCTTTTAGAGCATTTCTCTAACAAACTCCCACTTGTGCTAAAGCCAATTGCCTTTGTATCTCATACCTTAGGCAAGTAGATGTGAATCATACTTTTATGGGGAAGTGGATTAGCCAAGAGATCAGACATATTCTGACCAGTGGGCATATCTTTATCTTTATATCATGATCACCAAAGATTTCTCAAATCAAATGGCATCACCTTGAGTACTAGTTTGGACTTTGGATGAGACCGTGGTTCCTTTTGCTTTTGTAATTGGCTCTATTGTCATGCCAATACTACGGTATCAGATTAACAATTCTAGGGACCACTCCTAGTTCATAAATGAACTAACTTGTCCAAACCGCTTCCATAAGCTACCATTGAAAGCAACGATGTACTCTGATTCAGTTATAGAATCCACAGTCATCTCTTATTTGGAACTCTTCCAACTAACTATGCCACCATTCAATATGAACATTTAGCTTGATAGAGATTTGGAGTCATCTCTATCTTTATTTTAGCTGGCATCTTACAATAAGATCGTCATCTCAATTACTCAAGAATACATCCTTAGTGTTTCTCAAGGACTTGAGGATATTCTCGATAACCACCTAATGACCCTCACCTGGGTCTAACTGGTATTTGCTTGTGATTCTAAGAGCATATGATACGTCGGGTCTATTACATTACATAGCGTACATGATTGATCCTATAACTAAAGCATATGGGGTCATACTCATGCGTGTCCTCCCATCTTGTGTCTTTGGACACATGAACTTCGAGAGGGTGATCCCACTATAGATGAGAACGTATCCTGTCTCGGACTGTTGCATGCTAAACCTCTTTAGCAACTAAGCTATGTATGTAGACTGTGAAAGACCAAGCAACCTACTTGATCTATCTCTATAGATCTATATCCCTAATGATTAGGTTGCTTCTCTAAGGTCTTTTATGGAGAATGTTATTGGATAACCAATATATTGACAAATTGTATCTTTGAGACATCGTTTGCAATAATTAATATGTCATCCACATATAATACTAGGAATACTACTGCACTCCCACTAACCTTCTTGTACACACAAGGCTCATCCGCATTTTGTGAGAAATCAAACTCTTTGATTGTCTCATCAAATCGGATATTCCAACTCCTAGATGATTGCTTCAATCCATAAATGGATCTTTGAAGTTTGCATACTTTATTGCCATTTCTAGGTGTGAAGACCTCCGGTTGTGTCATACACACAACCTTACTTAGGTTTCCTTTACAAAAAGTTGTCTTCACATCAATTTGTCTTATCTCATAATCATAATGAGCAGCAATGGCAAGGAGTATCCTTTTGGATTTAAGCATAGCTACTAGACTAGAAGTCTCATCATAGTCAATTCCTTGTCTTTGACGATAACCCTTGGCCACAAGCCTAGCTTTATAGGTAATCACATTACCTTCCATGTGTGTCTTATTTTGAAGATCCACTTGCACCCTATGGGTTTTATCCATTCGGGTGGTTTAACTAAAGTCCATACTTGGTTGATTCACATGGAATCCATCTCCGACTTCATGGCTTCTAGCCATTTATCAGACTTTGAACTATTCATAGATTCTTCGTAGGTAGTAGGCTCATCATCTTCTATAAGCAATATGTCCCATGGTTCACTAATGAGAAATCCATATTTCTTTGAAATAGTACGTATCCTACTTGTGTTACGATGCATTTGTGTTTCAAAAGGATTGGCTATTATTTCATCAACATAAATAACATCCTTAGATTTGTTAGGTGATCTGCTTCCGTTTGAGCACTTTAAACTTCAGCAAGTTCACCCTTGCTCCCACTGTCTTTTCTTGGAAGAAACTCTTTCTCTAAGGAGACTGTATACTTTGAAAGAAACAACTTTTGTTCCAAAATGTTGTAGAACCGATATCCAATTGTCTCCTTAGGATATCCTATAAACAAACACTTGTCAGATTTAGCTTCTAGCTTGTCTGAGACTTTCGCTTCTTATAAGCTAGATAACTTCATACTTTTAGATGAGAAAGATAGGGCTCCTTGTTAGTCCATATCTCATAGGAAGTAACCTCAACTAACTTAGATTGGACTTTGTTCAACACTTAAACAGTAGTCTCATGTGCATACCTCTAAGGTGACTTGAGTAGATTCGCCTTGCTCATCATAGACCTTACTAAGTCCGACAAGGTTTGGTTTGTCCTTTTCACTACACTGCTTAGAGCGGTATGTAAGGTGGAGTCCATTTGGATAAGATCTCATTATCTCAAAGATAATCTAGAAACTCTTGGCCTAAGTATTCGCCACTTGGATCCCATCTAAGTGATTTGATACTTATCCTAAGCTGTTTCTCTACTTCATATCTGAATTCTCTGAACTTTTCATAGGATTCGGATTTGTATCTCATCGGATACAAATACCCAAATCATGAATGATCATCAATAAAGGTAATGAAGTAGATAAAACCACCTCTGACTTGTATGGACATAGGACCACATATATTCGTGTGTATCAGGTCTAAAATCCATTGGCATACTCACCCTTTTCGATAAAGGGCAACAAAGTCATCTTTGCTTAATAAGCAAGATTCACATGTGTCAAATGAATCACAATCAAATGACCTCAAGCTACCATTCTTATGTAACTTAGTCATGTGTCTCTTGCTTATACAGCCAAGGCGACAATTCCATGAGCACAATGATTTCAGATTGTCTCCCTTTGGTCTTTTATTGTCATTAACATTTAAAATTGATTGGACATATCTAATATGTAAATTCCATCGCTTAATGTACCAATAGCATAAAAGACATCATAATGTATTTGTAATTGTTACAAAATACAAGTGCAGCCCTTTCTTGTTCAAATAAGAAATTGGAAAAAGTTCTTCATAATCTTTGGGACATAGCAGCAATATCGAGAATTTAAACAAAGATCATTAGGGAGGTTCAAAACATAAGTCTGCCATGACAAGCGCAACTCTTGCCATTGCTCCTCAAAAGTCGGACTATCCTTTGTAGGCTTCCCTACCTCCTTAGCCTTGCATATCGTCCATTTTGTATGAACCATAACTGGTATCATATACCACCCATATGTTGTTAGGAGAAACAATATTAACCTTAATGACATAAATACCTGAAGATGATGGTGCATCACATGTCACCTTCTTCTTCGACTCCAAGTAGGCTTTGTAGTTCCTCCTCCAATGGCCATCCTTGTCACAATGGAAGCAAGTCCCATTAGTTGTAGTCTCTTTGGCCTTTTCCTATGCCACACCTCTCTTAGCTTGAGTGGATTTACTTCTCTTCTCGTTCTTAGACCTCTTCTTAGAATCGGAAGAATCATCACATGCTTTTTCTCCTTTCTTAAAGAAGACTCAGTTGTTTCGAGCAAGTTGATCAACTCGAGTATGGTGGACACAATGTAGTTCATCCTATAGTCAAGCACAAACTGTACAAAACTATCGGGTAAACTAGCCAGAATCAAGTCTACACTTAATTCAAAGTCCATCCAATAACCTAATTGATTCAACCTCTCAATGTGTTCATACATCTTCAGTGAATGCTGCATTGGAGATGTTCCCTCCATCTTGGAACCAAAAAGCAGTTTAGAGACTTTGAACCTTTCAGTTCTCATCTGCTCATTGTAAAGTTCCATTAGATGGCGTACTATGGAATATGCATCCACAGTCTTATACTGCTTTTGAAGCTCAGATGACATGGAGGTGAGGATAATCAATCTTGCCTTCGCACTATCAACTAAATGCTTATGATATGCCCTCTGAATGCTTTCAGATGCATCATCAACCGGGGATTGAGGGAATGGCTCTACAAGAACATAGGCTAATCTTTCCCTTTTGAGAACTATTCTCAAATTCTTTAGCCAGTCCAAGAAGTTAGGCTCGGTCAATTTGTTGGCATCCATTATTGATTGCGAGTTCACATTTGTTGACATGGTTTGATTCTAACAACTTAGATGTAAAAGAGATCATGTTAGATTGTACTTAAAATGCATGATTATTACGGCTTGATAATTACGCATTATAGCTTCCACCATTTTATTATTAATCAATAGCCCTTACTATTGATATGGGAGAACCTATATGGAAGTTCTCCTAGTGGGTCGATATCTAATATCACCAAGAATGACCTTGGGTTTACCTAACAAGCCGCCTTGGATCAAAAGGTAGGTATCATTTCCATACTAATTGCAATTCCTTGCAACTATCGAATCCAATGCTATTTGTTGATGTATGCACCATCATTAGGTTATCAACTCTTAAAGTGTGTACGCTTACATCAACATTAGCAGTGGGTTTGCCCGACAAACGAGTCAGTTAAAGGCCCGACCCGATAATAAAGGAAAACTTATTTCTGGATAGAGGTGAACATATCCTTGTGGAGAGGGCTTGGGTTTGCCTAACAACCACAACTCCAGAAGAACTCCGGTTCACACCATATTAGTGGAAGACGTTAGCCTTATTATATTTTATTGAGGGAATTCTTTAGTTTAGTCTCATCATTTCATTAGAATGTTTTATCCATTCATCTCATGAAAATATAAAGATAGTTACTCTAACTATATGGCATGATTATGAGCATTCTAAAATCAATTCCATGAGCCAAAATGGAATTGACTAGGTCAAACCTAGGGACATGCATGATTATTACAACCCATGAAAATAAATAGCATTTACATTTAAAGGTCTTCTTTCTTGGATCCTCCTCCATGCTCCTTTCTCCTTGTATCTTCACTAACTAATCCTAATCCTATGTAATCTAATTACATATATTGAAATGAAAAACCTCAAGTTACATTTGTGGGGGATTTAAATGAGAAGAAAAATACATTGAGAAAATAGAGAGAGGCAGGGCCACACAGACCTTATTTACCAAAAAGAAGTAACCATGCAATATGCTTAATCAACATTGGGAAAAGTCCATAATCATCAAGCATGCTAACATACACCCTTAACATGCATTCTATAATGCATCCCATTGAAAGTTAAAGATAATGGCATCCCATGATTTCAAAAGCACATGTAAAAGTTTGTCAACACTTGAACTAAAATGAATAATAAATCAATTCAACTCTTGAATCACAAGCCCGATTCAACTCTTGAATCTTTAATTGATTCAACTCTTGAATCATAAACCTCGATTCAACTCATGAATCGTAATTGTTAAAAGGTGCTAATTATGTCCAATGTCTCTTGAATGTAATTTCAATCATGGTTTTAGAATTCATAAAATCTTCTATAAAAATCAATGATTCTTGAAATTTAAGGTTGAACACTTTAATCTTGGCTTGCATATTGCATCTTAGTCACACTAGAGATGATTCCTTAAAATGATGCAAGAGAAAACAAGAGAAAAGTGAACAAAATTACAAGCTACAGGTCTTCACGCTGCGACATGAGGAACTCATGTTGTGACATCACTGTAGCTCTTGGGAAGTATACTCGGCTACGTCGCGATGTGAACAACCGCACATTGCAATGTTGCCTGGGTCATATGCACCACGTTGCGACGTGGGCACCCTCACGTTGCGACATTGCCTGGGTTCTCAACCCATGCCGCGAAGCCTTTAGCTCATGTCGCGATGTGAGTTGGGCTTTAGGTTTGACAGATCTGATAAAAACCCTAACTTTGGGAGTTTTAATCTCATCAAAACCATTTCTTCTTCACCATAATCATGTTTGATCATCTCATGACCAGATTAGATGAAGAAAAACACTGGGTCAAGTCTTTTCAAAACAAAAATCTCATTTTTTGAACCTTTGAAGAACATGGGTACCAAAACCGAAAACTCTCAACAAAGAATCGATTTTGATGCACACAAGTGTGTTTTGAAACCATTGAAGGGTTTTGAAGGTGGAAACAATTGCTAAAATAGTGGAAACAAAAAAAAAAAAAAAAATCTCCAAAACCCCACCCAAGGACCCCTTGAGACATTAAATCTGGTTCAAGCCAAAAATGAGTGTGCGCGATTACCTTATGTCGGTTTAAAAAACCAAACCAATGGTTGGGGCAATGGAGCGAAACAAACCAAGTCTAGGTTAAACTCTATGACATCCTCCTGAAGAGTGGAAGTAGACAATCTCAAAGCGATCTTAGAAGAAGTCAAGTGTGGCTTGATCTCAATCCGAAGAGGGAAGCCAAACTCACCAAGAGGAGTTGTTCTTGAAGAACACTCTCTCTATCTCTCTTGAACACCCTTCATGAGAGGAGTGAGCAAAATGGCTTAGTCTTGTTAGGGTTTTCCATAAAGGTCATTTTATAGGAAAACCCTAGCTCATGAAAATGTCTAAAGTGCCCCTCTCCTTAAGAGATGATAGGCTACACGCATCCCTATGCGTTATGGCTTGTTCCCTCATGTGCCTTAAGCCCATCAACAAGCCTAAGCTTGCACTCTCCTTTAGTGAGGGCCTTCAAACCCAGGATTCCACTAATCCCGTGACATTCAATTCTCGATATTGATCTCCCTCATATTTGTATCATATCCAAATTCGTTTTATATTAGCCCCACACTCTTCTAAGTGTGTGACCCATTAGGTTCCTAGTTATGTTGGCCACTTGATTCAACCATTGAATCTAAGCAAGTCATGAGCGGTATCCAACAACACATCATGACCCCAAATTGATCGGAGACTTAGTGGTCTGACTACAAATCCTTCCATAGACAATTCAGTGCAATTTAGTCTTTTTACCAGCTATACTCCTCGGTTCGAACATGGACAAAGTGTAGCTCCTACTAGACTGGCTACGCCACATCTAGCCCAAGTGATATTAAATCTTGTTCCCAGACTCATTACTCATCAGTTATGTGCCTAAAGACACTCTTCATGGAATTTCCACTATGCTAGAGATTCATGAGTAATGATTTCGACAAGAGGCCATAGGTATACTCTTCCTTTATTGGGAGTGGTGAATCATTTGTTGGCTACTCAATTACTTTTGAACACTTCAAACTATTCCCAATCATCACCCTATGAGTGACCTTTGGAAGGCAACAAGGAATGAAGTCAAAGCACATAATCATAATTCAAGATATCCTTGAACACCTCAAGTTTAAGGATACTTTCACCATTACTATGATGAGACTATTATCTACACTCAATAGATAATCCATAAGATTGTCTCATGGCAGGTCTTCGATGTACTTAGCTACTCTTAGCAAGCATCCACATGTCAACTTCAATCAACTCATGATCACAAGTTATAAGATCCATTGCTTGATCCAATCAAAGAGTATGACATATGCTAGTCTGTTCGGATTAACAATGTCCACTCTCGTTAATCCTATGACTAGGGATTATTTAGATACTAACATAATTGCACATAATAGGAATCTTATTATCACGATCTCATCATGATTTCCTTCATGCTATGTTGTGTATCATGGACTTCATAAATTCGATTAAAAATCTATATCAATTCAATGTATAAATATCAAATTAATGAAGAAGTCTTTCATATTAAATAATATGTAATACGTACAATACGTGCTAAGGGCGATTGCCTTTAGAGCACTTCTCTAACACATTCGTCATTGTTCGGAGGATTTACAGATATTTAGTTATTAATCTAGGGTTTGATTTCTTTGTTAGGCTTTTCAATTAGGAGTACTCAATTTCTTGATGTGTATCAAAAGTGTTCATGGGTGAGGGCTTTAGTCTTTCAATTTCCATGATTTGAACTTAAATTTTGATTGGAAAGATATTGCTTTGGTTTTTTTTTTTTTTGATAGGTAAACTAGAAAAAAATAATTTAGTAACACAAAAAAAGCATTGCGGGGCTTAGCTAAATGATTTTAAGAACAGTTTCACAGAGCTTAGTCTAATTGTCCTCTTGAAAATTGCTTTATGAAAGCTGGACTTGTAAGCCTTTTAGCAATTACTCTATGGAGCTTTTTCGAAATATCTCCACCAGGCATGGTTCTTGTTCTTCGGAGCTTCATCTATAAGCCTTTTCCGAAATTGCTCTAAGAGCTTTCCAAAAATAAAGGGACTCATACACATGACCACAAGGAACCTCGAACACTCTCCATGAAAGAAAAAATATAGGTAATATCAAAATTTTATTAACACAAAAAAAAAGGCCAACGGGAAACACCCTAAGTATATAGGGAGTAAACCAGGGGAAATCTGCAGCGGCGGATTTATGTGTTGTTTTAAAAAAAACATTTATAAGTCTTTTTTTTGGTCCTTTTAAAAAAATATATATAATGTTTGCACCTCAAAAAAAATTTATTGTATATTATTTGTTTATTATAATGCTGAAACCCCAAATATAAAACCATGGATCTACCCTTGGCAACCTATGGCCAATACAAAAGAGAGGAAAGCGCCATAACGATATCTATTTTTTTTTGGGTAATGCGCTTTTAGAATATAACCAAAATGCCGGATTTGAGAGTCAATTATGAGCCTTGGGCATGTCCAATGCATCATAGTTTTAGTTTTGGATAGGTTTTTTGAGTGTTTTATATTGTAGTACCTTGTTTATTTGGATATTTTATTCATTGCTATAGCTCATCATCTATTGCAGAATGTTTCTATCTTCTATAACTTCATTTGAGAAATTCTTATTGTACTTGTATTGTGGCATTTTCAGTTACAATAATGCTTAAAGATGTCAACTCTAAGATGTCAACTCTAATAAACATTTTCTACAATAATGTTTCTCCAATCATTTTCTCCAATTAAAAGATGAAGGATAAGACTACCTTTGAAAGGGTGTTGACATATGTAGGTTGTTGCCAGTGTCAACACAATTATTGGCCCTATATTGATTAGGAAGGTTGGTCATATCCAACTTCTTCATCCCACAACTATTTTTTTCTCTCTTATACATATTTCCCTCTTCGGATGCTATATATATATATATATATATATATATATATATACTTGGGCAACCTTAACATCACAACAATGCTTAATACATGGAGGTCTTCTATTCTTTACTCTCTAACTTTGATTTGTCTTGAACTCAAGTTAGTTGAACTCGGAATTGATTAGCATTATTTAGTAATTGAAAAATAAAATCATTTAATGAAAAATCATCATGCATTGCTCTAAGATTGCTTCATGCAATTGAAGCTACAATTTTCTTATTGGTTTGAGCAGGACCTTATTGACCGACTGGTATTGATAACTTCATGGTTCAACAACTTGATGGAACTATGGATGATTGGGGTTGGTGCAATGCAACCCGCTCTAGCGACAGTTCGATTCAGGCTGGTAGATACAGCCGGCTCTGATTCAGTTCGGTTCCGGCCTGATAGATACAGCATCGGCTTAGATCGGTTGAAAGCATCATCGGTTGGCGTATGCGGCAGGAGCGGCGATTCGCTACAACTTCAGCTGATCTCCGATGGCGGTGGTATCAACCGGAACATAGCGGAGCGGCATATCACGAGGATCTGGCGGGACCAGCCGAGTGAATGTGAACTCGGCGCGTTAAACGGTGCGGGCTAACACGGATGAGATTGAGGCACTCGCCTCGCAATAACACCTAGTAGGAGAGTTGAGCAACTCACTGAAGCGAGATCTGACGCTTCGCGAGCGCGACAAACTCAGGAAGGCCATAACATCACCCCTCACGAGAAGAGCTGACCACACCTCTCGACCTCCCAGGGTGCTGAAACGAGAAGAAGAATCATTGAGCGAGTGGACCACCTAGCACTGGAGAGGAGGGGAACAGCGAGCAACACTGCAGGGGCACATCGGAAGCGGTGAGCCAGGCCCTCGGCAAGGAATAAAGGGAGAGCCGGTCATGAGAGCGAGAGGTTCGAGGCCTCAGCGAGGCTCGGCCCACGCGCCAGAAGGAGGTTGTGAGGGACCCGAGCTCTTGACTTTATGGACACCTTGGTATAACAAAGGCGAGTCACGGTTGCGATTAGTGCTCTGCTTCCCCCTTCCAGCGAGAAGTTCAAATACACTTAAATAGAGCGTTTGATGAAACCAAGATCACATGGTCATCTCAACCACATTATAAAATCAAATGGAGCTACATGGGTATCAAGATTTTGTCAGGTCTGAGCTTTATTATCATCTTCAAAGGCCCAGTATTTGTAGCTTGGTTGCTGGAGACTTCCACCATCGTGATCCTCTATTGGAAACCCATTCAGTTAAGTCTCCACTTCATTGGAGCAGGTTATCTGAGCAGAGTTATCATACCTACTAACCATAAAGCGAGCTCGCAGAAAGCCTGAGGTCCTATGGTACCGGAGGGATTCGGTACAGACTCTTTGAAGGTAGATATATACCCGATGAAGTTGCTATCACCGCGTTCATCGGCAGGTTAGGAGTGCAATCAAAGATTTGATGTTTTCCATCTCCAAGAATCCTCGGGCAAGCATGGCGAGGTGCTAATGCGGAATGCATTAGCAGGTGAGAGAAGTATATATCCGAGAGAGGAAACAACTGACCGTAAAGAGAAAGCGGAACTGACAAGCGATAGGGACGGAGTCCTAAGAGATAGAGAGACCGGGAGAGGTCCCCAAAGAAAGACAGAGAGTTGTCCCCGAAAAGACGTGGAAACCTTAAAGATCGCTTGGGTCCGCCTCAATCAGGCGAGACATCGATGTACTCGATGGTTTTACCCCAGCTGTGTGCATGATGTCGCGGATCTTGCGGTCTGACAGAAGCAGGTTTACGAGATGGCCATCGGATGAGGTCAGACCCGCCAAAGATAACTGATGTTGCGGTTTATAAAGACCACGGGCATCGAGCGGACGATTGCATCTGACAGGAAATGAATCTTTAATTCGGCGCGGATATCTCCTGCGCCCATTAGCATCCCGAGAGGCCCGGGATCAGCCTCAGCAACCACCACCCCCTCGGCAGACAACAACTCAACACCAACAGCCCTTAGGGGAAATCCATGTGATCTCGGGAGGATTTGCAGGAGGTGGTGAGTCAGCTTTGTAGGAGGCCCATTTCTTGATCGGTCGGGAGAGGTGATGGAAGTACAAGTGAGTCTACTCAAGCTACCTGTTCGACCGTACCGCGTTCACCAGTTCAAACACGGAGAAGGATTCACCAACACCCCCATAGCGATCCTTTTGGTGATAAGGGCGTTGGCGACAACAATCAGTGGGTCTGATCGATAATGGGAGTTCAGCCGACATCATCTTCGCGTCGGCCTTCGATAAGATGGGCATCGGAAGGGAAGAGTGCAGATTCGTCCAGCGCGCACCACACAGTTAGGGTTCTTTGGGGAGAAAGTGCTACCTTTGGGCTCAATACAGTTAGTGCTCACTTTGGGAGACCCCCCGTGTCAGGCAACAACGGTAGTGAGGTTTCTCGTAGTAGACGCCCCATCCGCCTATAACTTGTTATTAGGCAGACCCTCTCTCAACGCTATAAAGGCCATTCCTCAAGCTTACCACACTTGTTGAGTCGAGTTGCTACCACAAGCGGAATTTAGGAATGGATTCGGAACCGGCGCATGGCTGCGGGGAATGTGATGCGGCGTCAGTAAAGCCAAAGCGGTCGACAACATAAACTTGGGCGAAACTCGAGAAATGCGCGGCGAGGTAAACACCGACCTGAGCCCTCGGAAGAGTGGGCTGATACCGTTGGAATGAACGACCAGAACCACCTCGCTACATGGTTTCCAGCTTGCGGAGAAGACCTTAGAAGCCTCCTCGCATTTCTGAAAAACGGAACAAGGGCGTCTTACATGGAATGAGGGTGACATGGGAGAGAGTTAGTCTGCGCCATCATTACTCACGGACTAATGTCAGTCCATCTCCAAACTAGTCAAGCAAAAAAGAGAGTTTTGCTCGGAAGCGAAAACAATCAACGAGGAGGTCGTAGCTCCTCGAGGGCGGGGGGAGCAATTAGAGGTGGAGTACCCGGAATGGTTAGCCAGCGTCGTGCTCAGTCAAAAAAAAACGAAAGCGACGAAGTGGGGCATCGACTTCCAGCGTCAACCGGAGCATACTTGAGACGGCTTTTTCCTTTGCCCGCGGTCGATCTCATTGTAGATGCCACAGCCGGCCATGAACTCCTCAGTTTCATGGACGCTTTCTTTGGCTACAACCAAATTAGCATGGATATCGACGACCAGGAAAAGACCTCATTCGTCACGGGGCAAGGGACCTATTGCTATCGAGTGATGCCTTCCCAAGAGTTAAGAGCATTAGGGTATTACAGAGGTTAGTGAACAAGATGTTTCCAAGCGAAATAGGAGCATCCATGGGGTGTACATGGAATGACATGTTGGTAAAGTCAACCACAGTCGAGCTCCACATAGCTCATCTGTCCGAGGCATTCCAGATCCTGAGAGAATACAACATGAAGTTGAATCCAGCCAAATGCGCCTTTGGAGTCTTAGCCGAAAAATTCTTAGGTTTTATAGTCAACAACCGAGGGATTGAGGCAAATCCAGACAAGATAAAGGCTGCGCTCGACATGCCGCCACAATCAAACATAAAGGAGGTCCAACGTCTAACCGGAAGAATAGCCGCATTAAGTTGGTTCGATCTCACAAGGCAACGTCATCTCGGCCTTCTTCGGAGTTCTAAGAAAGCTTTCATGGGATACACATTGCGAAGAAGCGTTCTTAGCATTGAAGACTTATATGAGCTCTCCCCCCATTATGGTAAGCCCATCAGAAGGAGAACTCCTTACTCTGTACCTGGAAGTCTTGGATTTCTAGACCAGTGCCGTCCTTATTAGAGACAAAGACCGAGTACAACATCCTATCTACTATTGCAGCCGAGCTCTGAGAGGAGCAGAAGAGAGATACCCAAAGATGGAAAAACTAATCCTGGCATTAGTAACCGTAGCCCGAAAGCTCCGCCCTTATTTTCAAGCTCACACCATTGAAGTCCCAACAGAATATCCAATGAAACAAGTGCTACACAGACCAGAGACTTCGGGAAGGTTGATGAAATGGGCCATAGAGTTGAGCGAGTTCGACATCAGATATAAGCTAGGGCGCTATAAAGGGCGGGTCTTCAGCGGATTTTATCATGGAATTCACCTCGACAGGCCTGCCGGGGGCTCCTCATGCAAGCGCCCGACCTCCCCATCCCGGAAGCTATACGTAGCGGGCGCGATTTCGAGGAGTGGGGCGGGGCTAATCTAACCTCCTAGAAGGAATAGATATCAGTATGCGCTCGATTTGGGTTCGAGCCTCCAACAACGGTAGAGTATGAGGCCGTCATAGCGGGACTCAACCTCGCTCACTCAATGGAAGTTGACCAGCTTGAGGTGTGCAGCGACTCCTAGTTGGTAGTAAGAGAAATAGAAGATGCCTATGAGGCCAAAGGTGAAAAAATGATCCAATACCTCAAAAAGGTACGGGATTTGTGAAAAAGTTAGAGTCTTGGTCTGGTGGACACATACCTGAAGCGAGAGCTCTGAGGGCGAGTACCCTGCCAAAGTGACAACGACCTCCTAAGAAGATCTCAGTGGTATTTGACGGCTTGATTTGAACACCTCACGACCCTCCATAAACCTTAAAGTGGAGTCTCGATCACGTCGAGCGGCTTTGGATGGACCCCATTTGGGACTATTTAATGGAAGGATTGCTACTGCGACCGAAAGAGGCTTCCAAAGCTAAGAGCAGGTCGAGTTAGGTTTCTTACGTCCATAAGGGGCGCTTTGCATGGGGTTTTTCATACCCATCTGAAGTGTATCGCGGGAAGACCGCCGACTACGTGTTGCGAGAGGTACGCTGAGGCGTGTGCGAAATCACATCGCGGCTGCGAGGGCGTGAGGGGAGGCTTTAAGAGCGGGGATACTGCGGCCCTGATGCTCGAGACGGCGGCCCTGGTCGGAAGTAAAATTTTTCGGGGGCACGCCAAAGTCTCTCACCTCCCATCCGAGCCATTGACGTCGGTCACAAGCCCTTGGCCTTTTCATCAGTGGGGGTTAGACATATTGGGACCTTTGTCCATTGGAAAGAGCCAGTGCAAGTTCATTATCGTAGTAATGGTTAAAACCACCGTCGTTCGAGAAAATGGGAACCTCACGGCACGATCCGCGAGCGAGAAGGTAAACAATTTCGTCTGGCGCTCCATAATATGTAGGTTTGGTATCCCAAGAGCCCTGGTATCAGATAACGGAAAACAATTCGATAACCCTAAGTTCAGGGATTTTTGTGCTGAGCTCGGGATCAAGAACTACTACTCGTCCCCAATGCATCCGCAATCTAATGGGCAAGCAGAGGTCACCATCCAAACCCTTAAAGTAGCGTTGAAGACCAAATTAGAGAACCTTAAAGGCAAATGGGTAGAATACCTCCCCGAGGTGTTATGGGCACTCTGAAGGAGACACGAGCAAATCGGCCTTTCAGAAGCCCATTTATACGGCTTTGCAGCACGAGGCGGTAGCCTGTCAGTCGGATTAAAGTCCCCAAGAGTTGAGCGGCGAGTGTGGAACATAGCGAAGGGCTCTCCTTTAAGCACGGACCTCCCCCAGATGAAAGCGTGACGAGGAGTCTAAGCGTCTGAAGACTACCAAAGGAAGACGGCGAGGTACTACGACCAAAAAGTCAAACCCAGGAATTACAAGCCTGGTGACCTAGTCTTAAAAAAGCTTCCGCCATCAAGGAAGAATCTAGCACATGGAAAACTAGGGCCCAACTGGGAAGGCCCCTACGTCGTATCTAGCGTCGTTAGACTTGGCAATTACGAACTCCAGATAGAAGAAGGAAAAATTCTACCTCATACTTGGAATGCTGAGCACCTTAAGTGTTTTTATCAGTAGACCTCGGGTTGTAATCTTAAATAAAGTATTATCAGTTTTCGGATGACGAACTTTGTGTTTATTGATTATTTTGTCAGACATCTATGCCAGGGAATGTACAAGAAAGTTACAAACATCAGAATGTGCAAATTCATGATTCAAAAAAGAAAATCTCTCTTTATTCCAATGAAGGTACAATTGATTACAATCAGTAGTGTCATTCCTTATATCTCGGAAATAAACAGTACAAGCAGTTCCCTAAAAAAAAAAGAGCCTCAAGAGAGAGAAAGAGAGAGGGAAAGAGAGGAAGAGAGAGTGCGAAAGGAAAGGAAAAAGAGATGGAAAACAAGGAAGGAGGGAAGAGAGGAAGAGAGAGTTTGGAAAGAAGGAGAAGGGAGAAATAGAGAGCGATACAAAAATGCAGCTGCCCTCCCACTGATTCCCAAAGCTAAAGAGGAACTCCATAAAGGCAGGACAATGAACCAACCGGTCTCTAATCCCTTCAGGCGGATCTCTAGCATGACTCAAGCCTCGACGTCAGCTACTGGGCAGATTCACACTCAGCAAGGGAGGAAGGATCAAGTAGTAGATCCATAGTAAAGGAGCCGCCATTTATATGGGAGGCTAAAGCACTTGAAAATCAAACGCTTCACCAGAAACAAAGATTAAAGACTGCGGCATCTTCCGGCAGTTTAAGCCAAATTGGCCAGCATTCAGTTGTGTCGTGAAGGGGCCTCGGGCCGCCTAATAGTTCGGGCAGCTGGGCCAGAGCTTGATAGCTCGGGAACAGCTCCAGAGCCCATACGCTTCAGAGCCACAACTCACGTGCGCTTGCCCATAAAGCATCGGGAGGCTCCATTGAAGTCAACGCTGCCTCAAACATGTGGTCAAGACGGGGTCACTCGCGCTGGCTCTACAAAGCCTCAACAACAGCGAAGATTTAATCAAGCCACTCAGCCATGTAGCCCAAGAGACGTCAAATGTAGTTCTTGCCAAAAGTTTCAATGGGCCCGGGGCTGAAGAGTCAACTGCCGCCACCTCTGGCAACAAGATAGTTCAAATGTAGTTTTGCCCATAAAGCCCAATGACTAGCTGAAGATTTCCACCGCTTCACCCCAGCTGCAGCCCAAGAGAACGCCTCAGCAAGCGCCCATAGCGCCTCAGCGGCCCGCCAGAGTTCAACCGCCACCTCAATGATGGGCCACAGATGTGTCGCTACCAAAAGTGGTCTATGTCTCAACGCTCACGATAGAGTCGAATCATGTAATTAGCCATGCCCAAGACGCCACTTTAGTGCTTTCGCCAAAAGCCCATAAATTGAGCTAAGAGTCAATCGCCACCCCAGCTATGTAAACTAAGAGACAGTCACCAGGCAGCTTACCCAGTCCCAAAGGCCCAGCTCAGCAGCTCAATCAAGTCACCTCACATGTGTCGCAGACAAGCCTCTACACAAGGTTCTAGCCCCACAGGAGTGGGATGCTAGTTTGATCATTAGCAGAATTTATTATTATGGGATGATCGATGTTTGATATATATGTCGTCCTCAATATTATTAATTATTCTAAATGTGTCCTAATCTGTATATCATATGGAAATAATAATGAATTAAGATTTCGCAGGTTTGATTCATATTCCACAGATAAATATATATGAGATACAAATCAAATTTGTTCATTTGTTGAGAACAACATTCGATACAACCATCTTCGTGATTTAATACATGGATCAAAGTCATAAGTTAATCTCTCTATTAATAAAGGTTGTTAACTGACCAGATCATATAAATTCTCTAATACAGAAGATTGTTTTTAGATAATCAAACATGTCTTCCAATTTGATGACTGAAGGTTTACACTTGAACATAATAAGATAATTATATGATAATACAGACAAATTGTCCTCTTATTATAAGAGAGAGACTCCAGCCCTACAACAGACTGATAATGTGATGTGTCAAGATCATAAATTGGTCTGATGGCATCAATGTCATTTGGTTTAGTCTTGGCTCAACTGGTTTCATAACAAAAGATAGGGTCCATATATGTTTGACACTTGTCCATGTCTATATTCCATCAAGATACCACAGAGGATGTCAAAAGACAGTCACACTTATGACATATTGTCTTGAATCATGTTTCATTTAACTGGGTAGTTTATAACCCCAGTTAAATAATGCTTATCTTAGAGATCACTGGTGATTTAGCCCATCACTAATGTTAATTAAACCCAGTTCATTAAGAATCAAATACGAATCCATGTTCTTCACTCAATAAATTGCCATTGCAGAATCTCACGGTTTTCTTAGCTAAAACGTAGTTTATGTTATCATGGTCATCGTTATGGTTAAATATAGATAATATGCACTGCTTTCCTTATCCATGATTTGAATTTGAACTACATTATTACAGTTTTAAATACACAAATCTGTTTTTAATTTAAACCCTCATAGACTTATATATATATAGCAGAGAAGATATATATATATATATATATATATATAAAGAGATATATATATATGTGAGACATATATATTTTAGGTATTTCTTCTTATCTATAATAAACTAAAAAATGTAGAGAGAAAGAAAACCCAATAAAAGCTTGAGAAACATCAACCAAACTAGTATCTCAATGGGACTGCCTATTGTCTGTGTGTGATTACTTGTAGTACGTCGTAAAGACCTTTGAAGATCCCAATAAACCTGGAGACGGTGGTTCTGAAGGCTTAACAACTGACCAAGGGGCAGGTGTGTTCTACATCCTTCCTTCTGCTTTTTTATGAAACGATGATCCTTGGTGTCATGGATAAAAATTTTAAATTCGGGCCGCATTATGTTCCAACTGACGATGATCAGCCTCTAACTCCAACAAGTTCACCTCAAGCGCTTTTTTCCCATAAAGCCTCACGACTAGCTTTGAAGAGCCTCAACTGCCACTTCAGCCATGTAGCCTAAGAGATGGGGCTTTAGCTCAAAGCAAGCAGCCCATAAAGCCCTGGGCCTGGGGCTTTGAAGAGCCTAATTGCTCACCGCCATGCAGCCCAAGAGACAAGCCTGGGGCCTCAGCAAGCCGCCAAAAAGCCTCACAGCCCACTGAAGAGCTCAACAAGCCACCTCAGCCATGTAGCCCAAGAGACAGCCCCAAACAGGCGCTTCCCGCATAAAGCCCTCAAACAGCCCCAAATTTGAAGAGCTCAACTCGGCCACTTCAGCCATGTAGCCCAAGAGACAGTCAGACGCACAGGCGATAAAGCCTCGGGCCGCCTGGGCTTGAAGAACTCAATCAAGCCACCTCAGGCCATGTAGCCTAAGAGACAGTCACCGTGCAAGAACAGCCCATTTGAGCCCCCAAATGCCTGGGCCTTTAAGATATTTAACCCGCTCAGGCCTGGCAATGCACCCCAAGAGTCAGTCACCAGTGACAAATCATGCACTTAGCGGCTCACAGAAGAGCCCAATAACTCAAGAAGGCCTGCAGCGCCAGGAGCCTCAAGAAATTCAGCTTGCCGAGCTCAACAGCCTCAAGAAGGCCTCATCGCCCAAGAGCCTGCAGTGGCCTCGCCTTGAAGAGCTCAACAACCTAGTAAGGCCTCGGGGCCGCCTACGCAGCCTTCAGCCACTAAGACAAAATTGTTTCAACTAAGGCAATTCAAATTTCAGAGTCAATTCAAATTTCAAGCAATCATTCATGAAGCCTCGACTGGCCGATTATCAAGCCAGAAGGGCTATAGAAAGACCGTATCTAAGACACTTCAGCAGAGCAACCTAAGGGGCGCAGTTATAAAAAAAGAAAAAAAAAGAAAAGAAGGAGAAACAAGGGTAAAAACAACGAGGTAAAAAATGGGGTATTCATTGATAGCAATGTTACATATATCCCGGGTTCAAAGCTCGGCGTAAAAAGAAAACAAGCAAAGTTATTCAGACGCTGGCGCGGTTATGGCGGTCTCATAGAGTGTTTGGCTCTCCGTATGTCATAAAAGGACCCTTCGCTCCTCACGCCAGGATACCGGTTAAGATTCGAACCCAGATAGGCACTGGCAGCTTTCCTTTGAAAGGCAAGCCATCCGAAGTCTTACTGAGCGCAGTTTCGCCCCTAAGAATCGAAATAGTCCCGCCCCTTTCACGTCAACCAAAGCCTTTGCCTCAAGGTCACCAAGAACCCATGGCACTCGGCCAGAGTTCACAAAGCTTGTACCGGGACGCCATACGGCTCCATCGTTGTTTTTATTACGCAACTTTCGTCTCCGGCAACACGCAATTTTTCCCTAGTTGCTCGGTGAGTTTGTTCCTGACTCATCATAGCCTCATCCCGATCACACCAAGCCTCACCTGGTAGCCTTCACCATCCCTAGCCCCAAAGAGTCATCCCGGGCACCCACAAATTGCTCCATGACTCCTAAGCTTAACCTCGGCTACTTTTAGCTATCCCAGCCTTTCTTCCCTACTCAAACAAGGTCACACGACGTGGTACGCCCTCGGGGACGACTTAAGTCACCGCCTCCTCGTCATATTCTTCAGACTCCGATTGCCACCGCCGTAAACAAGAGCAAGCCACCCTTCAGAGGACTCGGCGCTCTGGGAGTGGCCCTCGTCTCAATCCGCCCTCTTGGCAAAACTCTTCAAATGAGTAGCCACCTGCCAATACCCAACTTAAAGTCAACACACAACTCAAACCCAAGATAAAAGCAGACACAACGAGACACGGGAACTTACAGAGGTGACCCCCTGAAGGGATAGAGCAAAGGCTTCCTCAATAAGCAGGGCACCCGACCTCTTGAGGTCAAATTCTTGGAGGATGGATAAGACCGCCAGCTGCAAACTCGGCATTGAAGAGCAAGGAATCACCATCTCCGTCAACTCGGCGTTTTCCCTCTCGCCTCTTCCGCCTCGACGGCTGAGGCTCCACCGCAGAGGACTCCAACCACAGGCATGACTCCAACCGAGGCTCAATGCCCTTCCCGAGGGTCTTGGCCTTTGGCAAGAGATAGAGCGAGTCACGAACTCAGTCTAACTCGACGAGCATAAGATCACTTGCCCCAAAGACTGGCATGGCGCAGAAGAAGAAGACGACCCCAACTTTGAGACTTTACCCTAGGACGGGCGGCCCTTCACAGGAGAGTCCAGAGTTTTTCGCTTCACACCAGATCTCCTCGGATAGCCCCACTGAGCCAACAACCTCCCTTAGCGGGCTTCTGATAGCGAGAGGCCCATCGTGAGAAAGCTTCATAACTGAGGGAAAGTAAGGCTCAAGGTCAGGACGAGGACTCAACTCGAAGATCCAGTGAATATCCGACCTGGGATCAGCTTCGAGTAAGGGCGGAAGGCACTTAGCCAACTCCCGCTTTATGACTTTGTCTTCGGGGGTCGTGATCGCATAACAGCCGAAGTCATACGGCAATGCAGAGTTAGCGATAATTTATAACTTTAAGAAAGATAGACCAAACTAAACCAAAGCGATGCTCACGAAGACTCTCGAGTGGTCCAGTGCCGAACGCCAGAGTATCACGTCCTTATCAAGGGGATCGCACTTCAACCGCGACTAATCGACGAAGAAGTAACGTTCCTTCCAAAGTCTATGAGAGGATGGAAGGTCCGAGATAATCAAAGGAGCACCGAAACGCCTGGAAAGATAAAGAAAGCCCTCGGAGGCCTCCTTCACACTAAAAAGGTCCAGGAACAGAGCTATACTGGGAACACCAAAGCCCTTGTCCCTAAAGAAACCAATGCCCTAAATAGAATAATCTCTAGAAATCAAGGAAGCGAAGGCGACGTTTGAAATGTCATAAAACCTTTTTACTTAAGGCCAGGAAGCGGAGGCCGTTGTCAAAGGCCACCTCGAAGAAACACACCATCTTGGGCACTTGGACCACGTAAGAAGTCAAAATGTCGGGAGACTAGACCTGGACACCAAAAGGGGGCCTATAACGCCTTGCGAAAGTTGCTCCATACAAAGGCCTCGATTCCCCAGGTCCCAATCGCCAAAGCATTCGCACGGCCGACTTCCAGATATTCCAATCCTCGGGTATTTAACTACAATTTTCCCTCAACTTGTCCAAGGGAACAGTTCCCCCGAACGCCCTCGAAGAACAAACCCTGCTGAACGGCCTGAGGCGCCAAATCCGCTCGCCCGAACCGTATGTTAGGGCCACCTCAATGCGCAAAGAAGCAGGAACGACTCTAATCTAAGGAGTAATGTGTAATAAGAACAAGACCTAATCAAGCCGTTCTAGTGCTCGCCATGTCGCCTAAAAGACAATAAGGAAAAAGGACGCCATGGTCTCGTGAATGTACGTAAAAGGCTACCTAAGGCAAAGTATCACAAAACACCAAAAGGAATCAGACCATGATCGAATCGAATGTTAAGGAAAGGGAACCAAACTCGCAGAGAAACAAAAGGCGCCAAGATCGGGGGAACATAAAGCGCACTGGCCGAGGATATTCTTGGAAGAAACTAAAAGAGTTGGAAGAAATGGGCGCGAAAATTGAAAAGTCATTATTATCACAAGACATATGACGGCGACAAAGCCCTAACCGAACCAGCCCTAAGTAAACACGTGGAAGTCGCGTCCGATTTAAGAAACGATACAGCCCTTGCACACGCTCACCGTACACAAGGGCTGGGGGGCAACTGATAGGGTTTGAAAAATAGGCGCGCAGGCCCACTCGCCAAGCCCAAGGAGTGCCAGCCCGCTAGACGCCCGCCCTGCGACCGCCCAAAACGGAAGCCCAGGTCATTCGCCCCAAGGGCAAATAGTAGGGATAATCCGAAGAGCCCATTCCCAGTGAATCCAATCAAATCTCACCAGTAAGGGAAACAAGATAATCCCCTATAACAACTTATCTTGTAAATCAAACTGAATCTCACCAATAAGGGAAGAAGGATAATTCACGATAAATTCTCCTTCATTATCCCTTGTTAATCCAATCACGATAAAGGCAGAAAATATCCCATCCAATGGGAAAGAATCCTAGCCACCATCAAATTGGGAGAGACATGTGCTATAAATACCAAGCAATCCCATCGGTGAAAGGTACGCAAAAACATTCGTCCTCTAAGCACTCCATCTTTTTTCTCAAGGAGAAACTGACTTAGGCATTGAAGCGGCCACGGGCGAAGCCCTCGCCAACGCTCCTTCTTGTTTTGGGTAGGAACTGGCCCGCAGCCAGCCGACCGGCCCAAATAATGCAACCCGGGCCCAGCCATCCGATTGAAAACATCATCATTAAGAATATTCCTTTACAAGAGTTAAGAGGACGCTGATATCCGCTATGATCTTCCTTGGTTGGGAGCCAAAGGCCCTTCTTCGGTCAGGCCCTTATGGTCTCAGATTTCCGAGTCTTTGGTGATCACAAGGAAGATGGTGCCTTTACCACCACCACCACCACCACCACATCTTCATCCTCATCCTAAGCTCACAAACACACTTTAGACTAGAGTGACAAAGGGAAAGACAATTTTCAAAGGAAAGTAAATCCATACTTCCACCTAAACAGTAGAGTAGCAGCAGCAGAGTACAAGCCCCTTTGTACTCATTTCAATAGTTTTGGAGGTGTTACTTTTTGAAATTTGTGTTCTTTGTCATCTTTGTATTTTCCATGTTACCTCTTTTAATCTTAATAGATGGTAAACTCTTTAAATAATCCTTTGCCTCCCAAATTTTTAGTCTATGCTATCAGCATTTAATTGTAAACGTTAATGGTAAATCGTGGTGGCTTTCCTTCTACTTTCTCATTTTGATCGTAAATCCATACTTCCACCTAA
The DNA here is from genome assembly GCA_016808115.1 of Tetrastigma voinierianum. Taxonomy (NCBI): domain Eukaryota; kingdom Viridiplantae; phylum Streptophyta; class Magnoliopsida; order Vitales; family Vitaceae; genus Tetrastigma; species Tetrastigma voinierianum. The sequence continues at coordinate 143,956 of JAEQBH010007838.1, read as the reverse complement.
ACAGTAGATCGAGTAGCAGCAGCAGAGTACAAGTCCCTTTGTACTCATTTCAATAGTTTTGGAGGTGTTACTTTTTGAAATTTGTGTTCTTTGTCATCTTTGTATTTTCCATGTTACTACCCCTTTTACTCTTAATAGATGGTAAACTCTTTAAATAATCCTTTGCCTCCCAAATTTTTAATCTATGATATCATCATTTAATAGTAACCGTTAATGGTAAATCGTGGTGGCTTTCCTTCTAGTTTCTCATTTTGATCTCTGCATATGTGGCGTGCATGTCCTTGTCTTGCTATTAAAGCAAAAATTTAGATGTTGATTGGGCCAAAATGGGCAAACGGAAGTACCATGGTACAAATAAGGCCATTAATTATTTTATGAAACAAGGCATCTATGCATTTCATTGTAGCTGCATCTAAGGCACCTTCATGCTGATTAACATGGCCAGTCATTGTTTTTTTTTCTTATTGATATATACTTAGAGCTTCAAAATGGGACTGAATTATATGCTTGTTTACAAGACCATTGACAAAAAAGAGAAAAAGATAAATAATCTTAGTAATCTTGAGAAAGACAAATGGTAATTCCTCTCTTTACCCAACCAATCTAAGAAATCTATTGTGGACAAAGAAATAGATATATGAACACTAACTCCTATAAGTATGTACATGGAGGAGCATATTCAATCAATTCAAAATCTTCAACGACTCTTCTATTTCTCTCATTCCATAAGAGCCAAATTAAACATAAAGAAATTTACCTAAATTAAACATATAAAAAAATTAAATTACCAATTACGTTGTAACGGGATGAAGGTGATCACATATTTTTTCCAATTTCTTGACAAGAACAACCCATCTCTCATCTCTCCAAATCTTGAGCTATTCCAACTTGCTGTAGATTCCCTTTCAAAAGGGAATTTTGTGTAGTAGTATGTAGAAGTCTTCTAGAATTTCGTGTAGTCTTTCCATTCCTATAGAACTTAAAGCAGAAAATTCAAGCAGATTTATTTATTTATTTATTTTCATCATGTTTGGCATATGTGGTTAGGTTTGAATTTTCCTTCAATTTAGAATGGACCTTGTTTAAGGCCATCTTTGAATTGCAAATCCCATCTACTTTATATGTATCGAGTTGGACAAAGATGACAAATGGTTCCCCATGTGAAGTAAAAATATTAATTGTATTTCCTTACAAATATATGAAACACACATTATTGATAACCTATTACAATGGGATCACAATCTACATAGTGAATACTATGTAATCTTTACTCAAAAGCAACCGATGATTAGTAAATAAATGTGAGGAGACTAGTGGAGATTGGAGAGTCACTAAATAACTTCAACACAACCCACTTGGAGATTGCCATAGTCAAATACAGTGTGATAAACCCCCATGAATATATCTCGAAGAATCCTGTAAAGTTCAGAACACACAATTGGTAATGTAAAAAAGGCCCCTAACTCTTAAGGATGGGAACACATGCATGTTACAATTATCACATCCTAAGTTGATTGATGACTTGATCACCATGCATGTAACAAGTTCAACCTGCATATTGACAAACTTGCACTCGCGTGTGTAATGCAAAGCCAACAAATAGAGAATTACTAATAGTCACATCCCTTAATATTGCCACATGTAATAAGCATTTCTTGCGGTTTTCAATAACAAAACAAATAATCATGCACCCAACGCACGTACTTCTACCTTGATCCATTTAAAGATGAAGTTGGGAAAGTGAGGAGGCTATAATTGTGTAATTTGAAGAGATAGAAAAGTAAGTTTAATTGCATCAGTAAATTTATAAACAAAAAATACAAGTATCATTCTTGGCCCTTGCTTGTGTTGGGTTTTTTTCCTTCATTATCTCCATTGCTTTTCCTTTATGTTATCTTCGATATTTTATTAAGCTTCTCTTTTCTTTGAACTTCAAGTGTGGATGAGGTAACAAATCTATTTCCACCCTTCATGAATCCTTGTCTCTTCTTTGTCATAAAGCTTAGTCTAGGATTATTTCCACACCTTAGCTTGCCACCTTGACTTATCACTATCTTAGATCTTGTATTAGGCTGCAAATGTTAATAATGAATAGTTACAAAAATTGCTTTCACATAACTTGAACATAAAGAGGAAAATCTTACATTGAGAATCATGGTATTTGTAATTATATCGATATAAATCCCATAGCCACAAGGTGGCTGCAGAGTAAATGGTGGTTTCCAAGGCCTCATTTCAAAAGTTGATGCATGTGGATTTATAGCTTCATTATATGTGGGCTGACTCTTTCTTTGATAAGGAATAGAAAAATAGTTGTTGTTATTACACGATCTTTCTGTGGAGATCACTTTGTTTGCACCTAACAAGTCATCTTTAATCTTTAGTGTCACCCAAAAATAGAAATAGCCAATAATATATGATTTAATAATAATCAAAAGTAAACTAAAGTTTAAGTAATTGACATATAATAATCAAAAGTAAACTAAAGTTTAAGTAATTGACATATAATATTAAAATATTACATTTTGCGTACTAGGAATATTAGTCTTGTCTTTTCCAATTTCGACCTACAAAATAAATTGGATTAAATAACAAAACAAGTTAAATGGTAACAAATTAATGTGACAAAGTAATTAAGCTATTCACTAGCAAATTTGATCTTGATTGGACGCTTGACATTGAAGTTGCTTATGGATTATTCTCTATTCTTTATAGCATCTTCTTGTTGAATTGAATTTTGTAATGCCGTTTTCTTTTTACCTACAAGACAAATTTTTTTTATTATGTCTGTGATGCCCCAATTTATGGGGGTTCGATTGACTAACCGTCAACCTGTGGAATTTTCTACCTTAGGTCATTTTGCACCTAAGTCTTGGTGCCGGACCGGTACTATTTACTCATGGACACCGAGTTACTCGGCACCACCTCGATACGTTCCTTCACTGGGACCCATTCATTCATATTTAAATTGAAATATGAGAATATGCACTTTATTACAGTCCGTAAAGGTTCGATCATGACCCTCTTACCATAATTACATACCCGACTATTTAGACAATAGTTCAAAAGAATTTAATCACAATTCTTTTATACAAAATTACATGCTAGAATTGGTTTGTCCATAGCACTTTTACAAAAAGATTTATCAAGGCCACATGTCGGCCTTCTTCAAAATCACTACCAGCGAGCACCGTCCACCCGGTAATTGGTCTCAGCCCCGGCGGTTGTCCCATAAAGGGTGAGCTATGCCTAGTAAGGAATACCTCCTACAAGAGCTACTCCCAACCTAAGCCATTACGCACGTTCAATTAACATTTCACAATCACATTCCAACAGAATTTGCCAATTCTATATGGAATCCTACATGTCATGCCATGAATGAGATGCGACTCACCATGTACCATGCACCAAAGTCCTCACCGACTTCCTCACACAACGCCTAAGCCCATGTGTGATAAAATTGTCATTCTGGATGACATCCAATGATCATTTTTCAAAACAAATTTCATTTGTTTATGTTCAAAGCTTGAGATACATCACAACATAATTTCATATTCAAAATCCATGCTCCTTTTTGTGGGTAGCGGATTTTTGGCATCGCGACCGCGAGCCCGCAGAAACCTGCATTAATTTTTATGGCCTTTCATCGTTGGGACTATGTCTGACCAAATTGACGGGTCTTTCACCCGAGGGGATCTATCCTAACTTGCTGATATCAGATACGTATTTTCTTTACCATTTCAATAAATCGTGTAACTTTGTTGGACGTTGTCCCATTTAACCTTGCCCACCCAATCAAACACCAAACACAGTATCAATTTACCGAACATGCACTCACACCCATTTAATACGATGTCCCCATGCATATGCAATGCAAGACGACATTGCATGTTATTTCATGTCACATGCACAATGAATGCTACATGGACAATTCTACTCATGCATATCGCCAATGCATCATGGACAATTATATCTATATGCATATAATTTCCTTACATCATTTCATCCATGTCAATATATCATGCAAGCATATATCAACATTCACATTTAACATGTCATTCTATGATCAAGCAATGACATACACACAAGCAAACCATGTAATGGCCATTGCACATAACGATTCATCACATGTCAACATGTTAGAGCACAAATTAACATCCAAACATGTCACTACATTGTCAAGTAGTGGCACACTCAAAATCAAGCCATGTCACGGCCGTTTGTACAATTAAAACATCACATGTCAACATATTAGAGCACACATATTGACATCCAAACATATCACTCTTACTCAAGCAATGACATGCTTAAACAAGTCACACAATGGCCCCCGAAGCAAGCTAAAATAATCACAAACTGGGCCATGAGACTGACCCGAAACAGGCTACAAACACAGGCCCTGGACCATCGCAGGTACTCCTAGGTGTAGCTTGCTTCCGCCTAGGTGGAGTTGTTTGCCTAGGCGAGGTCGCCTAGGCGGACCAGAACGTCCACAATCTCTGTCCCCGGGCGCCTAGGCGGAGTTGCCTACGCCTAGGCGGACCCTTACGCCTAGGCAGACCTTCCCTACGCCTAGACGTAGCGCCAATCTTCCGTGTGAAGATTTTCACCTCCGCTCAGTTCGCCTAGGCGAAGAAAAACTGAGCAGAACCCAAAAATGCTGTTTTTCTTTGCCCAACAGGTCTTTAACCGAAAACCCTCTTTTCCCGACCCAAAAATGGAAAGTAAGCCAAGGTAGGAAGAATCCCTTACCTCTAGGAGTGTGATACAAGGGTAGGAAGCCTCCTAAACTCGATAACTTCGATTTCGAATCTCCTCTCGATCTCTTCGTTGAAATACCTCTTCAAGTACCCACGCACTCTTGTCAATGCGATGAACTTTTGTTCTTGGCCCGACGAAAATCGACCCACTGAACTTCGAAGATCTTGGAAGGAAGCTTGGCTCTCCTCTCTCTCTCGCGTGAACCAATAGGAAATGGGCTCTTTTTGCCCTAATTCCCCTTTTGTCCCAACTTAAACTTAAGTTAGATGTGTGGCCCACGTCGTGCCACGTGTCCTCGTTCGGGTCCGGTTCTTGCCTGAAGCCATATATTCCGTCTAAATTCAAGTTCAAATTATATCCATGAACTTAACCCAAGTCAATTCCCGACTTTCGAGATTTTTGTAAACAATCTAGTCCCTGGGAGTCACTCGACACTCATCACCTTGAAAAAAGTGAAAATCCGACTGTCTCGGAATTCGACAAAATTCGTCTGGGTGATTAGATTTCGCGAGTCGAATCTAAGGGTGAGGTTTGTTTTGTCATCTGAGATCTAGAAAATTTCCAGGTTTTGAACCTGTATTATTTCGGCAATTTACCGTTTTACCATTTTTTCTGAAAAATTTGATTTTTCTCGGGTTTTACATTCTCTTCCCCTTAAAAGAATTTCGTCCCGAAATTCCCACATATTGCACACACAAACTCATGCATATGAAACAGTCATTTAACATCAATGACTAAAACATACCTTCTTCCTTGAACAAGAAGGGATAGTTGGCACGCATGGTGTCTTCGCGTTCCCATGTTCCCTCCTTTATTCCACGGTGCTGTCACAACACCTTCACTAGCCTCACGGTCTTACTTCACAAAACCTGATCTCGACTATCCACGATACGCACAAGTCCTCCTCCTTGAAGGTTCCATCTGCATAACCTACAAGCTCTCCCCAATCCACCTCATGAGTCGGATCTGGGGTGTACTTCCTGAGAATGGAGACATGGAATCCCGCATGTACACTCGATAAGCTTGGCGGTAAGGCCAACTAGTAGGCAACTGTTACCACCTCTCGAAAGTACCGGAAGGCTTCTTAATATACCTTCTACGAAAGCTTTCCCGCCATCGAACCTCGCTACCTTTCTTAGCCATCACCTTCAAGAAGACAGATCACCCACCTTAAACTCTAGAGGCCGTCGCCACCTGTCGACATAGCTCTTTTGTCGGCTCTGAGTCTATAACACCCCTAAATATACCCTAGTCGTTTTCGACATGTTTAGGGTATTTCAGGTTACTAATTTGGAATTTTGTAATTATTAATTTGCTAAGTGAGTAAATTTTGAAACTCGAAAATTTGTACAAGGTACAAGGGCAAACGTGTAAATTGTCAAAATAGGATATGAAGGTCATTTGACAAGAAGATGAGAGGTTAAGGTGAAATAGCATAAATTTGATTTCCAAATAGAAAATAAATGGAGGACCAATGAGTAATTAAAGGGAAAATTAAGTATAAAAAGAGGAGGAGATAAAAAATATCCAATTTTTGGTCTCCCAAGTTAGGGCTCCCACGTAAAGAGAAGAAAAGAGAGAAAGAAGGAGAAGAACAAGAAGAGAAGAGAAGGAGAAGAGGAGTTCAAGGAAGATCAAAGGTATGGAATTGTATGGAATTCTAAAGTTTTGTATGGATTTCTACGAAATTGTATGGATTTCCATGGAATTGTATGGATGGTAGCTTGTCCCCAAACCCAGGGTTTTGCTAGGATTTCATCCAAATCCTAGATTTCTTGAAAGTAGGGTTGGTAAAACCCTAAATGGTACAAGAAGAGTATGGAATCCTCCATTTGAGGTTGGATTCATGGTTTAATGGCAAGTAATGGAGTTTGGGTTTAGAACAAACCCTTACTAATCTTTATGTTTGGTTTATGTATGGGTTATGGCCCATATTAGAGTTGTTTTGGGAGTAATTCATGAAAGGTTTTTGAAGTAAGATAAGTATTGAAAAATGATTTGAGTAGAATAGAGGTTATAAGATGAATATGGAGTGGTTTTCACAGCAGATTGAGTATTGAGTTGGTTTGGGTTGAAATATATAGAAAAATGGGAGAAAAACCACCATTTCTAGGCATTTTCGAGGTTTGATACCGGTACCAAACAGTGTCGTACCAGTACCACATGTGTTCTGGTCGATTGGTACCGGTACCGAAAAGTTGGCACTGGTACCCAATGTTTTGTTTTGGACTAGCGTTAGTGCTTTGGCCATAACGTGGTCATTTCTTATCCGAATTGAGTGATTCAAGTTGTTGGATAAACTAGACTTCAAGGAGAACAAATATCCCTGAAATAGGTATCTTCAAATTATGAACCCATTTGGCCCAGAAAGTCACTTAAAGTGGGGTTATGTTCAAGCCAATTTCTGGTTATGTTTTGAACATAGAGTAGTCCTGGTTATTTAGGACATATCTCGAAGCCTCTGCAGGTCTCGATTCGGGGTGATTATAGTTGGAGAAGAACTCCTTAGCACCTTAGCTTCAAATGAGTACAAAGAACCAAGAAAGTGTATGGAGTTAAGACCCTCGAAAACAGTATTTAGACCGTCCCAGTGTAATATGCTAAGTAAATTGACTAGTTTGACATGAAATGCTAGCAACTTGAGTTTCGGGATGATTCAACGCAATGCATTCCAATTTCTAAGTAAAGTAGATTCATAGAGGAACAAGAATACATGAATGATGTGTGAATACATAAAATACATCGCATAAGTACGTGAAATGCCATATGTAATGTGCATGAACAAGAAAAAAATATAGGAAAATGTAATATGTATGTATTTATTCATTTAAACATTTAATACGAGCATGAAACATTTAAAACGAATCAAACACGAAATACGAACATGAAAGGAAATATGTCATGAACACATAATGTGGTTAAGAAAGCCCTAATTATTAAGGGTACTTAATAAAAATAGATTATATATGATTATTATCACATATAAACTTAAAAGATAATAAATGATATGTTCAAACATGAACAAACATATGAATAAGTCATATATGAACAAGTACAGCTTAAATACGCGACGAATATCTCATAAGTATACATGATAACAATAATTATTCATGTATATGAGATATGTTGTTATAATACATGAAAGATTATTAATAAAAATGATTGCCTACTTATGACCGGGTAGATGGATAGATATACATGCCTATAGGGACACAGCTGCTGCAGCATACAGATACAGATATCGAGGCCCCGTTTGGGTCGATGACACATCCCGCTTGGACTACTATAGCGGTCCCGCAATAAGGCTGTGATCACCGTCTCGTATAATGATAGTACCTTCGCACATTGCATAGAGATCACCGTCTCGCATGTGCTGGATACACCTTCTGCACATAAAGTTCTCCTACATCCACTTCCTGGTGGTATCTCGCAGCACATGAACATAAAAGAAAATGAAAAGTATATGTAAAGAAAATGTATAAAGTATATGATATGATATGTGAAGCATAGCACTGCTATGCGATGATAATATACGGTTACAAGAAAAAGAAATACAGTATAATATGACACGAAAAGTATATGAAATATGATAAGAAAAGAAACATGTTATGAGAAAAGAAAGTAGACATGAGAAATGGATAAATATATGTACATGTTATATATGTCATAAAGATATGCATGCTTAATGTGGGATGACCTCGTTAGAGGTCGCCCATATGTAAATTCTTACTAAGCTATAAGCCAAGACGTGTTTCCATCCGTAGGTACAGTAAGAGAAAACTGCAGGATCTGACGATCCACATCAATAGCCAAAGGCAACACTTCAATAGGGGTCCACTGGAAGATTTTTGGTATAATGTATATGTCTCGTTTCTTTTTTGTAAACAATGTAAATGTTGAACATACTTTTATATACGGAGCTTCAGAGTATATTTTGTAATCCGTCAAGCAAGGTAATATAATACGTTAGAATGTTTAACATTATAAGGAATGAGCTTGTTATAGTAAATAAAAAGTTAGTGGTATCGTAGCCCCAATTGGGGCATCATAATTGTGGCATCCCGGGACCCGGCTCGACCGCACAACCGGCTCCGCCCGAGCGGTGTCGCGCAGCCGCGAGAAGACGCTTCGTATCAATTCCACCTTCTCGTAGGTGTCTTAACTACTTAATCCGTGGTGTCTTCTCCCACCTCTGTCCAACAAATCGAAGATCAACATGGCCTCCTATACCATGCCTCATAGGGTGCCATCTGTATGTTTGCCTGATAACTATTATTGTAGGCGAACTCCACCAAGGGAAAATGCTCTTCCCAGCTACCCTTGAGATCTAGGACACGTGCCCGTAGCATGTCCTCTAATGTCTGGATGATCCTCTCTGACCAACCGTTCGTTTGAGGATGAAAAGTTGTGCTCATCATCAATCGTGTCCCCATGGCTCGCTGGAAACTCTCCCAAAAATGAGTCGTAAACCTGGGATCCCGATCCGATACTATGGATATTGGAACTCCATGTAACCAAACTATCTCCCGTATATACAACTTGTCGAATTCCTCTAGTGTAAAGGTCATCCGCACAGTAAAAAAGTGTGCCGACTTAGTGAGTTGGTCCACTATCACCCACACCGCGTCATGTGCTCGCAATGTCCGTGGCAAGTGAGTCACAAAATCCATCGTGATGTGCTCCCACTCCACTCGTACCATACCTCTCTAATGGTTGGAGTAATTCATATTCTCGTGATCGGCCTTTACTTGTTGACACTTGAGACATCATAGAACGAAGTCTCCTACGTGTTTCTTCATCCCACTCCAGTAATACTAGCGACGTAGATCGTGATACATCTTTGTGCCACCTGGATGCACTGCAAAACGAGAGCAATGGAATCTCCTCTCTCAAGTCTACTAACTGAGGAACCACGACTGCCTTCAGATTAAGACCGCCATCCGCATGAATGACTCCCGCCTTCTCATCACCAAACCGTCTCAGACTCTTAGTCCCCGCTTGACCATTATCTCGATCCGCCTCGGGGACTTAATCACCCCGCTCAAGAGGGGAATGCAAGAGCCACTAAACTCCCCAAAACACCCTAAGCCTTATCACTGTACTGTAGTCCAAACTGTCCCATAATCTTAAGCATTCGCACTCTCGAAGCTGACTAGCCGGCATTTCATGACTTCCGACCGAAAGTGCATCACCATCGCATTCATTTACCAAGATGGTAATGCAAAGGAAGCCTGCTAATCACCCAGACATTTAAATTTTTACTCAGGTCTGTGTTGAGGTCCTTGCCAGGTGAAAATATCATACTAGACTCAGGGTCTCCAAACACTTCATACTTCTCACCATACAGATAATGGCACTATATCTTTAAGGCAAAGACAATGGCCGCCAACTCCATGGCATGTGTAGGGTAATTATGCTCATGGTTCTTAGATTAAACTAGAACTATAGTTTCACAACCCTCCTGCATCAAAGATCAAGATACATCCTACCGTCCTTAGAGGCATCATTAATACATCAACAGGTACCTCTGGTCCCTGCCCGGACTATCGGCTTGGGTGGCTAAAATAAGCCTCATTTTTAATTCCTAGAATGCCCTCTCACACAGGTCATTCCACTTGAACTTGACCTCCTTCCAAGTTAACCTTGTCATAGGTACTGCTAGCTGAGAGAAATCCTTAATGAACCCCCTGTAGTACCCTACCAATCCCAAGAAACCACGCATCTTGAAGATTGACTTTGACCTCTCCCAACTCATAATAGCCTCAACCTTCTCAGGGTCCACTGACACACCTGAAGCCGACACGACGTGTCCCAAGAATTTCACCTCAGTAATCCAAAATTCACATTTGCTAAACTTGGCATACAACTAATGGTCTCTCAAAGTCTGGAGAACGATCATCAAGTGATCCTCGTGATCCTCCTTAGACTTGGAGTAGATCAAGATGTCATCCACAAAACCATCGAACTGGCTCAGGTAATACAAAACACCCATGTATTCATAGTAACGTTACAAAAATATCATTATCTAGCGTATCACGGAACTTGAAATACCCATATCGTGGTTGATTTGTGCCACGTTAGGTGTACCGGAATCAACAATATTTATATCCTAGGGATTCCTACCGCCGTATCAAAGCTACCAAAGATAAATCCGCCTAGGTCAATGTGGATGGGTTTTCTCGTGACAAATGACTCACGCTGATTGAAAAATGGGTGTTTTTCAATTGATTTAGGGTTTTGTAAAACAAGGAGGTAAATGTTTGGAACCGGGAAATCAAACAAAATAAAATAAGAAAGAACTCAAGCACTGCCACTGGTTTGAGGTCCTATGGTAAATGAGAAGTTCCTGGTCCTTTTCAAGGCCGAGTGATGACCTATAGTCATTTCCAACCTGATCTTCATTTAGCTTAAAGACTGTGACCCTATCATTTTTCCCTTTTGAAAATGGCATTTAATGAGTGATAAATGCTCTGCAGACTGAGAACACGCCTCCTAAATCCTACCCTACAAGACTAATGAGGGCACTAACCTGGACATCGCTGGATTTAGCAATAAGCATCCATCAACCCAAAAATCTTACAACATGTGTTAATCAGTATATTTAAGAGATTTAAACCTATTGTGAGAAGCAGAGACATAAATACCCATAAATGCTTGCATTAAATATAGGAGAACAATCATTTTACCTTAAAACTGGTACCCAGTAGCCCTCCTATTCAAGGATGGAGGGGTTTTAGCCAACCATCCCTTGAGTTGTCATCCTCAAGGGGTGTTTGGCAGCCGAGAAAATGGAAGAAAAACAAAGAAAATGAAAGAAAAGGAAAGCCACCGGAAAACCCCCGCCCCCTCTCTCTATTGCCGAAAGTGAAGTCCCCATTACAAGAGCTCATTGGGTTTAACACCGCCCCCCAAAACAATACAACTACCAAAATGAACAAAAAGTAGTTAACTATTATAGGGACAAAATGGGAAGAAATTAAAAGGGACACAGAAAGTCGTAAAATGTCAAAGGCAAGATGAACAAGGGGAGACAGATATGAAATTTCAAAGATAAGGTCATGGAAAATTCATGATAAGACGCGAAAATTTCATGACCCTCCGCGAAATGCCCGATCTTCTAACTTTTATGCTCTTCTTCCGCTCCATCTTTCCTTCGATTGACCAAGAAAGCCTTAATTTGACTCTAATTTCGGTTGATTGATTCAACAATTTTGGTAAAATAGCTTGCAAAAACTACAAATTAGCCACAAAATGCACCAAGAGGAATAGCAGGGACCTTAATGTGCAAATTGGGTTAATTACGCTGATTAGTACACAAAAAGTGCTCAAAATATTAAATAAACAGGGTTCAAAATAGCACTTTTTGAGCACTAATCACGCATTCTAAATGACGTCTTAGGGATATCCGCCTCCCTAACTCTCAATTGATGGTAGCCAGTGCAGAGATCTATCTTGGAGTAGACTTGTGCCCCTCTCAACTAATCAAACAAATCATTAATTCGTGGCAAAGGGTACTTATTCTTGATAGTAGCCCTATTCAACTGCCGATAATCTATACACAACCAAAGAGTCTTGTCCCTTTTCTTGGAAAATAAAACCGGAGCGCCCTAAGGTGAAGTGCTCGATCTAATGAAACCTTTGTCCAGTAATTCTTGCAATTGGACCTTGAGCTCCTGCAACTCAATAGGCGCCATTCTATGAGGAGTCATAGAAATAGGCGATGTACCAGGGTATAACTCAATAACGAAGTCTACATCCCTATACAGAGGTAATCTCTGTAGTTCATCCGAAAAAACATTCTCGTACTCACAAATCACCAAAGGTAGACCCAAATCCTGTCTCACCTCGTTTTCCAGGGTAAGGCTTGCCAGCCACCCTATCAACTGCCCGTGCCACTTAGAGTCATACACAGCTCGGGGTAAAGCATCATGCTTATCCCCCTGAAACATAACACAAGTACCATCCAGTGTGTAAGTCGTAACCCTCCTACGATTACAATCAATGACGACTTGATGTGCCGTCAACCAGTTCATCCCAAGGATGACATCAAACTCCGACATGTCCATGATCCTTAGGTCTATAGTGAGTAGAATCCCTGAGATCTTTAGCTAACAATCCTGACATATATGATCAACACTCACCCTAATTCCTAGGGGAGAATTCACATACAACGGCTTTTCCACGGTTTCAACCTCTAAGCTTAATTCTTTCACGCATGATGTAGCAATGAATGAATGAGATGCACCAGAATAAAAAAAAATGCTCTTGCCCATAAGCGAAAGATTAGAAGAGCACCCTGAATAACCGACTGGTCTGGAGGCTCAATCTATGGTGTGATGGCGCCCTAAGTCCCTGAAGTCCTGGCTTGTGAGCTTTGTCCTCGACCTCAACCCATGCGCTGGCCCATATGTGGCTCGCCTCGTGAAATAGTAGGTAAGCCAGGCAACACCTGGACTGACACGCTTTCCTCGCCCATGCAGGTGCGATAACAAATTGCGTCTGTGAATGTCCTACTGATGACTGTGATTATGGTGTCCCATAACTCTGGGATCCCTGCCTATGAGGGTAATCCCGTCTCAAGTGTCCAGGCTGGTGGCACTGGAAACACACACTCTGCCTTGACTGGCTAGGAGCCCTGAAGTGTCTCCCATCTTGGGATGACTGATCCTGACCTTGGCCCTAGTAGCCTCGGCCCTTTCTTTGAAACCCTCATGGAGTAGAAGTCCTCTGCTTCTTTCTCGAGCTAGAGGAAGAGGGTTGACCCTCCTTCCTCTTAACACTAGCACCCGCATCCCGAATGCTCCGTGTGCCATCCACTTCCCTTTCTATGGCCATAGCCGTCCTGACCATCGAGTCTATATCTTGTAGGAGGAGTCCCACAATTTTACCCCAGATGAATAATTTCAAACCATCCTCAAATTTCCTCACTTTGGCCATGTCTGTGGCCACATAATCATCCGCGAAACGTGCTAATTCATTGAACTTAGCCACGTATTCAAGCACCGTCGTCGTTCCTTGTTTCAACTCTAGGAACTCCCTAGATTTCACATGTCGTGCAAATGAAGGAAAATATTTGCCCATGAAGAGCTCATGGAATTCTTCCCATGTCATTGCCTCCAAGTTCCTCAAGGCTTTGACCTAATCCCACCATACTTGGGATTCACCCTCTAGTTGGAATGCAGCTAACCTTATTCTCGTGGCATCGGAGGTGAAATCCATAGCCTCCAAAATCTTGCTAACTTGTCGGAACCAATGACCGGCTTCCATTGGTTCCCCTCCTCCCTTGAAGGTTGGAGGATGATGTGCCTTAAACCTTTGGAGGTTACTCGGTCCTCCTTGGCTTATATTTGCACTAGCCTGTACAATGGTGGTAGCCACAACGCTCTCTTGCGCAATGGTAGTAGTCGCAACACTAATAGCCTCCATGAAGGCTTGTTGATCAAAGGCCGGTGGTGGTTGGTTGTTGCCCCGTCCACCGCCTCTACGTCCTCTTCCTCGACTTGCCATCAACACATGTCAAATAGAAAATTGAGATTTCTTTTCTTGTCTAACTAGTAGTGCATGTGCCAACTACTAACAGACCTCAACATCCCGAACTATCCCGTTCGTTCTTATCCGAAACCCTAAGGTTATGTTTTCTAACCCTAGTGTTCCTCTTTCCCTATATACATTTTACCATGCATATAAATCACCTGAATCTGACACGAATCATGCCTTATGATTCGGCGCAAAACATAAAATGCCACAATGAATGCAATGGTCTAAACCTATGCCCAATAATCCCTAGGTAATCATACTATGTTACGATGTACGCGACACGGGCTGCGTGAATCTAAAGACCTAAACCCTTATCCATGAGCCACTAGGTAGTCGGTATGCATGCTCGTGCTAATTTGTGGCCCCCGATTTTCGGGGTTCTCGTTGTGCTTAGTTAACCTGCAGAAGTTTCTACCTTAGGTCATTTCACCTAAGTCTTGAGTGCAGACCGGTTACTATTTACTCAGTGGACAGAGGTTACTCGGCACCGCCTTGATGCGTCCACACACCCGGGGACCCGTTCATTCGTATTTAGAATTGAAATATGGGAATATGCACTTTATTACATCCATGAGTCCAGTCTAACCCTCTTACCATAATTACATACCGTGATTTAGACAATAGTTCAAAAGAATTTAATTACAATTATTTTATACAAAATTACATGCTAGAACTGGTTTGTCCCTAACACTTTTACAAAAAGATTTATCATGGCCACATGTCGGCCCTCTTCACAATCATGGCCTAGTATGTGCACCTTCTACCGGTATCGACCCTCTACCTGTATGTCTCATAAAGGGTGAGCCACGCCCAGTAAGGAATACCTCCTACAAGGGCCACTCCCCACCTAGATTAATGCATGCGATGTTCACTCGACATTTTACTGATCACATTCCGAGCGAATACCATGCACGAATCTCCACGAGCTCCTCGCCGCGCCTAAGCCCATGAGTGATAAAATCGTCATTCTAGATGACATCCAATGATCATTTTTCAAACAAATTTCATTTGTTTATAAACCAAAAGCTTTTTGGATGATACATCACAATGATTATTTTATATTCAAAATCCATGCGCCTTTATGTGGTGCGGTTTTTACGAATGTCGCATGCGCCTTTACAAACCAGACACTACGGTCTTTCCTTTGCTAAGGACTATGTCGACCATAGTGGCGGGTCTTTCACCTAGGGAGTATCTATCTGACTAGCGTGCAGAGCACATATTTTCTTTATCATTTCAATAAATGGTGGCAATTTCTGTTGGACATTGTACCATTTCGCCGAGGCCCGCGATCAAACACTAAGCGCGATGTCGATTTCTGAGAACATGTACTCCACACCCGCATTTAATACGATGTCCCGTGCATATGCAATGCAAAGGAAGGCATAAGCCATGTTATATCATGTCACATGCACAATGAATGCTACATGGACAATTCTACTCATGCATATTGCCAATGCATCATGGACAATTATATCTATATGCATATAATTTCCATACATCATTTCATCCATGTCCATATATCATGCAAGCATATATCAACATTCAAATTTAACATGCCATTCTATGGTCAAGCAATGACATACACATAAGCAAGCCATGTAATGGCCATTACACATAACGATTCATCACATGTCAACATGTTAGAGCACACACATTAACATCCAAACAAGTCACTACATTGTTAAGTAGTGGCACATTAACAATCAAGCCATGTCATGGCCGTTTGTACAATTAAACCCATCACATGTCAACATATTAGAGCACACATATTGACATCCAAACATGTCACTCTTAGTCAAGCAATGACATGCCCAAACAAGTCACACAATGGCCCTCGAAGCAAGCCAAAATAATCACGAGCAGACCTGGTAGGCTGAAGCGAGCCCTGAGGAAACCACGGGCCGGACGCTATCGTAGGTACATACAGAGTGTAGCCTACCTCAGCAAACGAGAGCATTGCTCTTCATGGAGACTAAGAGATTCACAATCTTTGTCCCGAGTTTGCTTGGTATTTGCCTAACTTTTAAGCGGACCCTACGCTGGCGCAATCTTCGTGTGAAGATTTTCACCTCCGCCTAGGCGAACCTTCCAGTGTGAAGATTTTCACCTCCGCCTAGGCGAACCTCAGTTCGCCTAGGCGAAGAAACACTGAGTAGAACCCAAAAATACAGTTTTTCTTCGCCAAACAGGCCCTTAATCAAAAACCCTCTTTTCCTGGCTAAAAAATGGAAAGTAATCCAAGGTAGGAAGAATCCCTTACCTCTAGGCGCATGATACACGGGTAGGAAGCCTCCTAAATCCGACAACTTCGATTTCCCGAAATCTCCCCTCTTGGATCTTCAGTGAAATCCCTCTTTTTAGGTACCCACGCGTACCTCTCGTCGATACGATGAACTTTTGTTCTTGGCCCGACGAAAACCGACTAACGAAACTCTATAGATCTTGGAAGGAACCTTGGCTCTCCTCTTTCCATCTTCCCCTCTCTCTCTCTCATGTGAACTAGCATGAAATGGGTTCTTTTTGCCCTAATTCCCCTTTTGTCCCAACTTAAACATAAGTTGGATGTGTGGCCCACGTCGTGCCACATGTCCACCCTCGTTCGGGTCCGGTTATGGCCCGAAGCCATTTATTCCATTTCAGTTGAAGTTCAAATTATATCCTATGAACTTAACCCAAGTCATTTCCCGACTTTCGAGATTTTACTAAACAATCTCGTCCTTAGGAATTACCCCAGACGCCATCACCACTGAAAAACATGAATATCGGTATACCGAGGGTCGGCCAGAAGTCAAATGCGGTTGACTAGATTTTCTGCCGAGGCAAATCCAACAGTGAGGTTCATTTCATCATCCAAGATCTAGAAATTTTCCAAGTTTTCAACCTATAGTATTCCAGCAATTTACTATTTTGCCATTTTTTCAGAAAAATTTGATTTTTCTCGGGTTTTAAATCTCCTATTTTGTAACACAATTGACAAGTCATTTTTCTCCCATTTCTTGACATCTTGTACATGTTCTCTTCACCTTCCTCTTTATTTCCATTTTTTGTAGGTCTTCCAGGCATCATTCTATCAAGAGGTGGTTATGGTGGATCAACCTCTTTTTTATCCCGAAATTTTTTGTTATTTAACCCTCCTATCATGTGAGCATATGTCTGCTTGTACTTCTCTTTCCTATAGAAACTATGAACATAATCTTCAAGGTTGTTGTCTATATGGTGTATTGCACATATAGCATGAGGACAAGGAATCCCTGTTAAGTCCCAACTTCGACAAGGACAAGTCATTTTCTACTTCAAAACCATTATCACCATTCCATAACATATGCCATAGTATGCTTTCAACACCATTATCATAAAGCTTTTTTCTAATTCGAGGACCAAAATCACTTAACCATTTATCACAATTGTCCTTGTTGTCCCTTAACCCATTCATCGCATATTTTCTAATATCCTCTAACATTGAGTAAATATTTTTTGTCCT
The DNA here is from genome assembly GCA_016808115.1 of Tetrastigma voinierianum. Lineage (NCBI taxonomy): Eukaryota > Viridiplantae > Streptophyta > Magnoliopsida > Vitales > Vitaceae > Tetrastigma > Tetrastigma voinierianum. The sequence continues at coordinate 126,174 of JAEQBH010007838.1, read as the reverse complement.
ATACTCAAAATCATGCCATTAAAAGCTTCAATTAGATTATTATCAATAATATCACATTTAACCTTCGTATTGAAATATGCATTGCACCAGTGCCTTGGATGATAGTTAAGCATGTCCTCAAATCCAGTTGGAGCCAATCTCTTCATTTCTTTCATGTTTGCTTCAAAATCAAGCATGTTGTTAGACTTTGTACATAGCCAAAATTGCTTTTGTAATTCCTTATTCTTATGCTTCTTCCTCCAATTAGCATATAAAAGCCTAGCATAGAACCTATGTTCTACCATAGGCAAAACATGGTCAACATCATCCATTAGTCCCTGAAAATTCAATCAAGTAGTCATTGCATTATCTAATCATGCATTTAAGTAGGGAAATGAAAAAGAATAACGAATGAGCTTAGTACCTTTTATTGGTCTGTGATTATTGTCCATCCAAAGCCATCCTTTAAGTCCAAATCCTTTTCTAATAATTGAATGAACCAATTCCATATTTCTTTATTCTCACAAGTGACAATTGACCAAGTCACAAGGAACATTTGGTTGTTCCCATCCCTTTCAACAACAACAAGTATCTTACATTTGATTGTTCATTTTAAGAAACAACCATCTAAACTAATGATTTTTCTACATCCTCCTAGAAAACCCTTTTTCAAACAATCAAAAGAGATGAATGATCTTTCATAAATAGGAAGTGATTCCGAAATTGGCCTATTAACTTTCAGTTGTGTTGTACTCCTTGGATTTGACCTTTCAATTTTATCTAAGTAGTCCTAAAGTTTCCCATATTCTTCTTTCAAGTCTCTTTGCAATTTCTCAACAGTTAATAATTTTGCCCTTTAATTTATGTTAAAGTCACGTCAACCTTCAAATCTGTCTTTATAAAACTCTTTAAATCTAGTAATGTCATTTCAAGAATACACTTATACTTGTGCCAATAGTTAGTAGCCAACCATTTAGCTTTCACCCTTATATTTTTACAAGTAAGTGGGCGATTATGCTCTTTCACAAATGTCTTTACTTAAAAATGCTTTGTAGCTTTATCTCTTGATCCATAAATTGTCCATGGATAATTCTTCCTTGCACAATGACCTCGAGTTTCCCCATGTGTATTTCTTACAAATGTGAGAGGTCTTTGTTATTGTATTGAGTACCTTGTTACAACTTCTTTGAACTGGGTTGTCCCTTGAAAAATGACATACCCAAACAAAATACAAATTTTTCTGCTTTTGGATCATAAGCAGGAAATCTGCTCTTTCTCCTTACATCATGGTCATCATCAAAACCATCTGTGCTTGCATAACTCCAATTAGAATCATCACTTTCTATACATCCATCTAAGTCATTATTTCCACCTTCATCTTCTTTTGGCAAATGGAAATATAATCTTGAAGCAAATCTACCTTGACCAACACTTTCAGTTTGTATATTAGCTTCACATTCATTAACAGATTGAGAATTATTCACATCAAAATATTTTATTTTTCCTAGAATTCATTATAGATTGCCTTGCAAATTACAACTCCTTATCATCCTCATTAGATTCTAACTGACAATCAACTATAAAATCTTCATTCTCATCACTTTCTGAAGCATCATATTTTTCTTGCTCAATCTCTTGGCTAGTGATAATATTTGCAATATCAGTTTTTGTCGCTTCTTCAACATTATGCTCTAAATATATTTCAATTATTTTCTCTTTTTTTGAGTATTTCTAGAAAAATATCATATGTCCCCTCACAAAACAGCATCAACCCATGTGCCAAAGTTTCCTTAGGCTTCTTAAAGTGTACCTTTTCAACTAAGATATTTCCCACTATATCTTGTAGATGCTTTTGAAAATCACTAGGTAGGAATGTGTTGATGTCTACTTCCATAGTAAACTTATAACCCCCCACATAACTCATTGGACCATGGCCAATAACGAAAATGCCACTATAACAAATATCTAGCACATGCTTGTCCTTTTCCACATTAAAAAAATAAAAAAATAAAATCACTCTTTTTTACTTAGGATTTTTGCAAATATATTCACAAAATTATGGTATTGCACATATTATTTATCTCAAGCAACATCTTTATTCAAACAATAAACAACAACAATCACATACAAATGTAATGATCACAACAGAAAAAATAAGTACAACACACAACAAACACAATGAGCAATATCATGGTGAATATCTGTAGGTAACTATGAGCATTTTGATGCTTAGTATTTATTATTTAGAGAGACAACTTATCATGCATGCAATATCTAGCAAAATAATAAATAAATAAATCACAAATAATAGAAAAAAAACTCCAATTTTGTTGACTTAGAAACAAATATACAAATAGTGCTAGTTCATGGAGAGTGCTCGAGGGTCCCATGTGCTCATGCAGTGAATCACAGGATTAAAGTCAAGGGAGGGGCTTTAAGGACAGTTTAACATAGTTTTGGCTATTTATGTTACCAGCAAGCATGTTGGTTTTACAGTTTTTTGAAAAACACAGTGAACACAAAAAATAATAAATTTAAAGAACAAGTACAGTTTGTTCTCTTTGTTTTTAAAAAATTGTTTTCAAGAATAGTTTTAAAAACATAAACCAAACAGGCCTCAAGGCTTTGATTTTGTTACCAAGAAAGTACTAAAGAAAGAAAATAGAGAGAAAAAGTAAGTTTAAACTTAATAAATTAATTCTATATGTTTATTCAAACTCATTTAATTTGTTTCTCTCTATTATATCAGGCCTAAAAATTTAAAAATATGTAAAATTTTGAAGAAATTTTGATTATATTTGATTTTTTTATATTTTCCATGATAGAGCGAATATGAAGGAAGTGTTTTAACCTAATATTTTTTTCTTTTCCTGGAACTTTCTGTGTTCCAAATGGAGCCTTGTTAAGGAAAGAAATATAGATGAAAATAGAGAGGAAAAGTGGAAGGAAAGAATATTTAGAGAAAAATAAAAAAATAGGTTTAAATTTAACTCTATATGTTTATTCAAACTTATTTTATTTGTTTCTCTATTATCTAAAGACTAAGAAATTTAAAAATACATAAAATTTTGACGAATTTTAATTATATTTTATTTTCTTTTATATTTTCCACGATAAAATCAAATATGAGAAAATCATTGTTCTTATTATTATTTTTCTTTCCTTAATACTTTTTTGGGTTCCAAACAAAGCCTAAGTAAAAAAGTTTTTCAAAAATCAATAATTAGAAGTTTTAATTGAATGCCTTAGCAATTGTAAATTTGACGGAACGGGGAGAGGGGGGAGTTGTCATGTATATGAGTCCCTTTTTTTTTGGAAAGTTCTGTAGAGCAATTTTCAGGAAAAAGCTTATAGATGAAGCTCCAAAGAACAAAAACCATGAATGGTGGAGATATTTATAAAAAGCTCCATATAATAATTGTAAAACCCGGGAAAATTCAGTTTTTCTGAAAAACGATAAAACGATAATTTTGGTTGAAAACTTGAAATTTTTTTAGATCTCGGATGACAAAACGGACTTCACCGTTGGAATCGTTTTGCGAAATCTGATTACCTGTCGAATTTCATCAGGTCAAATTGAGAAATTTCCGTTTTAGTGCAGGAAATTATGATGACAGCATGACACTTGATTGAATATTTCAGGTGGCGCCACAGCCGTAATAGGGAGAGGAAAAGTCAAAGCCAAGGGAAGTCACAGGGATGAATTTGTCGAGCCTTTTATAGGTAGGAAATCCAAATAGATAGATAAGTGGATAAGGTTAGGGAAAGGAAGCCAATAAGAAATAGACATGTGGCAAGATGAAATTCCCACTTGAATCAAGTTGGGTGAATTTGGAGGGAAAAAGATAAAAAGAAAAAGAGAGAAAAGAAAGAGAGTAGAAGGAGTGAAGCTGACTTACTACATGGAATTTCATAGAGGAGATCGGGTCGTCGGTTTTCATCGGACCAAGAGGCAAAATTGGTCCATGCTATGAGAGCTACGCGTGGGTACCAAAATCAGTGGATTTCGCCAAACTCTGAGAGGTAGGGGATTTTCTCCTACTCGGTTTTAATTCTTGCTTAAGAGTCATTCAAATGGCATGAGGTATTTGGGGCGGGAGCATTGCGTGCTTTCAGTCTCGAGTGCAGGACTAGATACGGGGAATTTTCGGGGCCCCATTTGGTGATCGAGTTTGTGTTTGGGGCTATTTTGGGCAGTCCAGCTAGTACAGGACTGTTTTAGACTGATCCAGGCCCGGAAAGTACAGGCTTGTTTTAGACATTCAGAGAACTAATTCTGGGGCGTTTTCAAGCCCCGACTAATTCTTCGTGATTGGCATTTCCATTCACGCAAGGCAAGCATGCGGTCGCTAAAATGAATAACATGTTGGTTATGTGAAAATCATGTTGTTACATGCTCAAATGATGTAGTAACATGGGTTGTTTGATGATGAGAATTATATTGTAGAAAAATATAATTCTCCATGAATCATAAATGTATGCATGTTGGATGAATTGACATGAGAATTATAGTGAATGAAAATTACATGTAGAAAATATAATTTTCACGATTTGGAAATGTTGCATGTAGCTCTCATGATGCATGTAACATGATATGACATGAAATGACACATTTACATTTCATAAGCACGGGGACACTGGTGGTTGAGCTCCGTGTGTGTGCATGGTTGGTTATTCACCATTCTTGCGAATGCGTATGGTTTTAAATGGACGGTGTCCAAAATTGAGACTCATGGTTGCACAATATGAAAATAATAAATATACGTGTGTTTGGCGAAACAAGATGGGGTAGATCCCCCCCTAGGGTGAAAGACCCAAATTCGTGCTTGATTGGAACATGATCATAAACGGTGAAAAGGCGTAAAAATGTTGGCAATGCGCTCAGCGATCTTACGATGTCTTTAGAAAAAATACGTGGCACATGAAATCGTAACAGGTTAGTAGAATTCAGTAGATATTTGAGGGTTGTCCAATGGGTTAAGTCAGGGGTTAAACACCAGTGATTGGTTTTCACACTTGACGTCGCAGGCGTGAGAGAGTCAGCCAGGACTCGGGTTACAGGAATGAGGAGTCTCATCTCATTCATGACATGAATATTCCATGTAGGATTGAATTTTTTGTATGGAATGTGGTATGATGTGTCATTGCATGTGCACTTAGTGGGGAGTAACCTTTGTAAGAAAATTCATCTATTGTGCATTGCTCACCCCGTCGTGGGAAAATATTTTCAGGAACTGGAGGTACACCGGGGGATGAAAGACATTAGTTGTAAAGAAAATGCCATATTGGTTTTGTTTTGTATTTTGTAAATTTTGGGTAAAAAACCCCGGTTCCTCTATGTAAGAAGAAAAGAGTTGTAATTAAACTCATTTTGAATGATTAATACATTTTGGCAAATTTTCTAGGTTTCATGTTGCCTTTGTAATAAAAAGGTTGTTTTATATCGAATTTAGGATGTTTTGGAAAGGAAAAAAAAAATGGAACTGGAGGTGCAGATGTCACGACCCTTCCCCCATCCTACCAAGGCGGAGCGAGAGGGAGAGGCACGAGACTGGACTGGGAATCTTTACTTTCTTTTTCAAACGTTGGTGGGCCCAAGTCTTATAACTGAATCAAAATATCATATCCAAGGATACAAAAATAAAACTACCACCCAAAATACAGATTGTTTACATCGATACATACGGATCTTAGGTCCGTTTACATATACATATCTGGCTGACCCATTACATTTACATATTTAGGCGCGGAACCTGAGTGATAGAACCCCTACTAGTGTCTTGGCCCGATGGTGTGCGGAAGATCATGGGCTGTCCTCATACAAAATGCCTACAATTAAAAACCCATGCTAAGCTGCGCTTAGTGGGAACATATAACTTATATATACCACGTACCTTACGTACTCATTTATAGGAGCATATAACGTGGCTCAAATATACGAGTAGTAGATGTCTGGAATTGTTCAGCGAGATTCGCATAACAAACTTGTACATATACTTGTACTTATAGCATATTTATACTTATTCAGATCTCCCGTAGGAGTTACCCAGCTTATACTTATATGGAAGTACCTGTAGATACTATAGAACTTATACTTATACTTGTTCAGATCTCAGTAGATTCTGAGCTATGCTTGTGCGAAGTACGTGGTATACGAGAGGATCATATACTCGTGCGAGAGTACGGGTGGGTACTACGAGCTTATTCTTTAACCTTATTAGATTTATTAGGACTCTTATCATATGACGGGTTGGATTACTAGACCGATCTACGAAATCGTGGACACGACACAATAAGTACCCAGTGCAGTCTGATCTTGGTCTTGTGTATGGCGAGTCTTAGAGAAACAACGTCGAGAATGTGCACCGCTCACGTGGCAGAGAATCTTGAGTAGCAGCAGCGAGTGCCAAACAACGATCAGAAACGTGCACCTTGCGTAACGAAGTCTTAGTGTCATTCGATATCCCGGTCTTAGGCATTCCCTACGATTGCTGTATTATTCGGAACTTAGGACATTATCATGGGGCATTTAGTTTGCCATCATCGAGACTTCTTTCGTAGAGGTGGCAAGATGCCGGTATAATTTTTCTTTTCATTCTGACGTGAATGGTTCTTTCGTACACTTATGGGATCCTCATTAGTCGATGGACATGTCCTTGGAATAACGGAATAGCGAGCAAAACAAAACACAACATTTTCATGCTTTGTGAAACGGTGCTCTTCGCGACGAAGCTCTTCAACGAATTCTGCATGACGAACTTAGAGGATGGAAAAAATCCTCTTCTCGACCTAGTGGCGTGGACACACCAGCAGTAAGCGTGGACCTTTCTTCGGGCGAGGGGTCCTTCGGCCGCGGGAAGGACCACCAGGCCTTGTCGAATTTTTGATCATTTGTTCACTTTTCTAAAGCCATCCAACTTAAATACTCAGCGTCGAATAACTCCCCGAATGGGTTCTAACAACCAAAACCAAACATAGAGAGATGAATTAGGGTTTTCAAACCCCAAAACTTAATCACTTGTAAGTTAGGTCAAATTCTTAACACCCAAACATGTATCTGACATACTAAACCGAATCCACTACTCAAAGTTCCTACTCATCTTATGCAAACTGGGGTTTTACCAACCCAACTTTCATGAAATCTAGGGCTAGGAAGAATTCCTAACTAAACCCTAGAAATCTATACCAATCTGATATGAATCCATACAAATCCTTGCTATTCCATGCAAAACTAGTTTCCATACATAGATTCCATACCTTTTCTTTCTTCTTCTCTTCTTTTCTTTCTTTTTCACGTTTTTGCTCCCAAAAATGCCCAAATGAGAGACCAAAATTGGTCTTATTTGGTCTAATTCCCATAAAGCCTTGTTTGGACACCAAGAATGCATTAATTTGACTTAAGTTTCATTTGTTGCGCTGGTCCTTCAACTTTTTTCTATTTGCTTCACAAGTTATGTTATTTCTATAATAGCCTCACATCTTTTTATCTTATGACCTTTGTGTCCCAATTTGACAAATTACAACTCTACCCTTGCTTATTTCCGGGTTTCTCAGATTTCATGTTTTGCATTTAAATTATGAAAATTTCAAATTATACATACCCTAAACATGCTGGCAGCTAGGGTATATTTAGTGTAACTGACCAGAAGACCAATGGGCTCTTGCACGTTTTTGGTCTCTATCGCAGCAGAGAATTACGGCCTGTGTTGCGACCGGTGACCCTAGCATAACAGCGAGGTTTGCGGCACGGAATGGGATTTTGTGTCGTGACAAAGGGAGGTTCTCAGTCGCGGCGAGCCTCTGGCTCTATGTCGCGACATGGTTTCCTTGTCGCCATGGTGGGATTGTGCAGGGTCTCTGTCTCGGCAGACAGTGCAGTATTGCAACGAGAGTTTTCCCATGGGTAGGGATTCCCATGTCACGGCCTTAAGCGATTACATGTAATCGGTAGGACGGGTGGCCGTGTCGCAACCAGGCCGTGGAGTGCGATGGCGGCGCCCAGGCGCCGCGCTACCCGTGGCGGTGCTGCGTCGCGATAGAGTATGGCGCAAAGCGTCCGGCCAGCTAGCGACAACGCTGCGGCCTTTGCGCCAGCGCGATCGGCGCCCGGCAGCTGACGGCGCACACGGCAGTGTGGCGAAGGACTCTTTGGCCAGCGACGAGACTTGTCTAGGGAAAAATGACCCGGTTGGGGCATCACAATAATTGCTAAAAGACTTACATGTCAAGCTTTCATAAGCAAATTTTAAGAGGAAAAATAGACTAAGCTGTGTGAAACTGTTCTTAAAATCATTTAGCTAAGCCTTGTAATACTTTTTTTGTGATACTAAATTTTTTTTTTTTTTCTGGTTTGCCTATCAAAAAAAAAAACCCAAAGCAATATAATTCCAATCAAAATTTAAGTTCAAATCATGGAAATTGAAAGACTAAAGCAACACTTTTATACACATCAAGAAATTGAGTACTCCAAATTGAAAAGCCTAACAAAGAAATCAAACCCTAGATTAATAACTAAGCACTTGTAAATCCTTCGAACAATGGCGAATGATGGCTACGAAAGCAATGAGGAGAGTCTGTAGGAGAATGAATAGCTGAAAAAAAAATCAAACAATGTTCCCTGATAAGAATCATACTGGAAATCACATGAAGAACACATGAAAAATTATTTGCATTCATTGTAAATAAAATTATTTATAAAACAAAAACAATGAAATACAGAAGAGAATACATGAGTTTCAAAGGAGAGAAAAATAAAATTTTGGATCAAACTTACCTCTCGATTCAAAGGCATGTGCAGGGATCTACCAGAAGAGCTTCCATGGAAGTTGCCTTCTCCGAGGACATAGTTTAAGAAAAAATCCATAATTTTGAGAATGAATCTCAAAGGGTTAAGTTAAAACAAAAATAAGTGCATATTAGTAATTCAAACAAGGGTATATTTGTTACTTTAGTAATTTTATATTTTTTGTGTGACATGTCTTGCCATGTCATTGCACATTAATCTGATTTTTGTCGAGTCAACATTCAAATAAACCTAAATAAGTCGGAAATATCATATTAGAAACAAATTAAGATTTCCCACACTTAATTGAAAAAAAAAAGTTCACACACTAATTATGTAATTAATCCTTATGTTTAAATATATCTTAAATAGCATTAAATATAATTTGACATCTAGTATCACATAAACATTAAGGGGTAGGCTTAAGTGAATGGGTTAAGCCCAATAGTGAGGGGTCAAATGTTAGTGGGTTGGGGCTTTGTTTAGACTTACTTAAAAGGGTGAAATAATAAACTAATGAGATTGATTAGTAGATTGTCACCTTAGCCTTAATTTGATTAGTAGAGACCTGATCTTGAAGACTAAATCTCTGTTTTGCCTCATGCGATCTCGATCATGTACGACGTTGGGCCTGGCTGATTTTACCAGGACTTTGTTTTTATCGTATTTGGTTTTTTTTTTTTAATTTTGTTTTTCCTTTAAAAAATAAAACAAAAATAAGTGGTGATTCAAAACCATTTTCAAAATATAAAAACGAGTCTCGTATTTTAGTAAGAAACACGTCATAACAAAAAATGTGAGGTCCACGCAATAAAAATAAAAATAAATAAATATTAAAGCTCAAAATTTTAAATTATATTGCATTCAATTTTAATAAAAAAAATGTGGAAACTCTAATATTAACGACATCCGTAGAAAAGTAATCAATGTGACTTATTATATGCAAAAACAATATAGAATGCAAAACATTTAGAAAGTTAGTCTTTAACCCACATTATTCCCTGATAATTCATTACATATCTGAGACATATTTGTATCTAATTTTCATTGATATAGAAAACTTCAACCTTTAACAAATGGTTAATAACATTTTATACCTTTATCTTAACTTTGATAATGATAATAATCAGAGGATATATCTTATAATTTTTTTGAACCAAATGGTCAATGACAGAAAAAGACATCTAATTAATCTCACTATAAATATATAATGATTAAGTTTGGAACTCCTTTATATTAAGAAGTAGCATTTATAAACATTAGGAATGGAGCGACCCACTTCGCCTCTGAATTGGTGGTTGGGCTTGCAAAATGAGCCTTATCAAGTCGCGGTGCTGAATCTGATCGTACTCCAAGTATAAGGGTTTGGCTAGCTTATACGGCTTGATTTTTATTTTTATATTAATTTAGAAATTATATAGTTAAAAAATGCCAAAATATTCTAAAATCAAATTTAATATTAATTTATTATTTTTTTGAATTTTTTAATAATAAATTTCCTGAAAAGCCTTATTATTTTCTTATTTAAAAAACATGATTTTTTAAAAGAATATTTATATGAAAATTATTTTTTTCAAAATGTTTTCCATCCATTGCTTTTAAAAGTTTAAGAATTATTTTTAAATGGTTATGTAGTGAGTTTTTATTTTAGATATTTTAAAAAATTATTACTAACATTTTATAATACAAAATTATATATATTATATTAAAATTATTAAAAATTATATATATATATATATATATATATATATTATTTTTTAATACAATTGTACATATTTTCCTAACTTCTTTTTAAATAGTTATTTCTTTTTAACATAGTAAAATATTTGTTTTTTTTCCTATCATGAAAGCTTACTAAATTATATAAAAATAATAGTTGTCATAATGTTACTTTAAATATTATTTTTAAGCTAAAAATAAAATAATTTCAAAATATATAACAATAAACTAAAATAATCTATTTTATATTTCTAAAAATACATAAAAACAAACTTTAATAATTTTTCAAAACAAAAACTTTTATTTTTCAAAATATAAAATGTAAAACTTTTTATTAATTTAATTAATTTTGTATATTTAAAGATTACTCAGTCTGCTTTAAATGCCATCCATAACTATCGTCAAAACCAGCCACCAACTCGCCAAGAGCTTATCGAAGCCTGACTTGAGCAACGCACAATCGATTCAAACCGTCAAACCAATCGCAAACTCATCGAAGCCTTACTTTTTTATTAATCGAATAAACTCGAATTTGATTTCACTTAGTTGATTTCCAGGTTCTTAATTCATTATCGAAATTTTTAATCCGCTCACGTTCTTCATTCTGGTCGATTTCAATCTCTTATGCTTTAATCTGGGTACTGGAATGGAATTCGATCGCATAATGACTTAATTTTAATTTATTTACATCCCTAGGACTAGTAGTAACTGAAGCCAAAGCTGGCCTAAATAAAAGTAGACTTAACCCAAATTACGATCTACCAAGCCAAATGGATCGATCTTCAACTCTACACACGGTTACAAATGACATCCATTTTACTTTTAGTATTTCAACTTTAGAAATGAATTTTTTTTTCTCTATTAAAACAATTAATAAATGAAATATTATAATTATGTTGTATTATGTCAATAGTTAGTTTTAAAATCTATGGTTACAAGGGCAGACTTAAAATTAACATGACTGTAGCATAATAATTTGTCAGGTCATATTAATACAGTATTTAAAATAAAATATCTTTCGAAAACTTGGATTATTTATATCTTGAATTCTTAATATTTACTGTGAACAAATATGGAAAATGATGGTAGGTGAATCTAATTACTTTACAAATTTTCATTAGAAGGAAATAAATTTATTTATTTTTGTCATATTTTGATTAAATTTTAATTAATTATTCATAAGGAATGTACTATAAAGTACAAATGATCTCTCTTGTGATAATCAATATTAATAGGTTGGATTGTTTACTTTATAACAAAGGATTTTATTGAGTGATAGGTGATGGGACTTTCACAGAGAAACCTAAATCTGAGGTTCCTTGGGCATTACAATCAAATGATATGAGAGCTTCACTTTTAACTCTGATTTCTTTCTTCAAAGTGTACAGATTCATTAATATATTAACACTGAAATTTTTGAATAACTTTCGGAGGGATCTAAAGAGGATTAGAAATCCATTGTTGAATCTAGTTAATTGATGGCATCAACAACAATAGAGGTTGCAGACTTGTAGTATCAGACAAATGCTGATGAGCAACGAGATATGATAGTGAGACCAATTCGTGTGAAGGTGCCTTCTAACAATTGATAAAGAGAAGACACTGCTTTCTTCCTCATATTCTGAAAGAGAATTCTTATTCATCATCAATTTTATTTAGAAAGCTCAATATCTTTCGTTCATTCAAAAAAAGAATTGTTATCCATTTGATCAGCATTGAGAGACAAAAATAATGTTCAATTTGTCATCTTTGAAATAAAGTTGTTTGATCTTAATTCTATGCTTTCTTCATAGTTTTATGAGATCATGATCCTAAAATGTTTATATATTTGAAGTAGTTAAATCCCAACATGCTATTATTTTAGTAATCTTTATATTTTTTTCATCAATACCGTTATCATTTTCAATTTTGACTTAATATCGTGATGTAGACATTCAGTGTAGGTGTTATCTACTTATTGCTGATTTTTTTACATTTATGGAGCCACTAAAGTACCCACTTTTATTATGCCCACTTATTGAATGGGTAAATGCTATTAAGATGTTAGCAATTGATAATGCATTTTTTCAAAGAAAATTAATGTTATTTGCCACATTTTCAGGTAAGACATCCAACTCATTGGAGCCTTACTTAGCTTTGCCCCTTAGTTAAGCTATCATTCATATCATTCATGTAATCGATTTTAAAAGATCTTTAAAAACTTTGGGAAGAGCAATGAAATCACATTTAGTAGCGTTAATGCAATCAATTCACGAGCAGAAGCCTTGGTATTTGAACATCTGAATATGAAAAATATATGCCTTCATCAAAGCTCCCAAGAAAACTCATATTACTAGAACCCAGCTGGTAAACATCCTTCATCACCTTAATTCTTCCATGTCTGATTAGAAAGAAGGTTTTGGGTGAGAGTTTTATATTTTCAGCCCAGGCTTTTTTATTTTATATCTTTCTGGAAAAAAAAAATAACTGACTCTATATATTGGTATGTTTTTCTATAAAAAGATCATAAAAAAACATTATTACGATTGGATAATGTCTACGGGACTTGTGTCAGGTTAAACTCCACTTGATGACCATGTCCATAACTCCAACATTTAAACCCACAATTGAATTAGACTGAATACATGGTTGACATAGATGCACCATGGTCATGAGAGTGAATGTACTTGTGTAAGAGAGGTACCAGACAGATATGGATTCGTGGTCCTCAATGGTCTCTGAAGTGTGCATATGGCGATTCCCCCACATGACAAAATCATGTGCACATTGAGTTGTATATTAAGTAAATATTAATAGAATGTATTAAGGAATATACGTACATATTGTTAGTGTGCTCAATGTTTTCTTATGCCAAAGAGTACCCAATTTTGCATACATTACTTTCCCTTTTTCCACCATATCTCATCACATTCAAAAGGCTTAACATGATCTACATATTTTTCTTTTCTTTGTCAATAATTTGCAAGCTAGCTTCCTTAAATATATTGAAAATAAATAATTATTAAAATGAATTATTATTTCTCTCACAATTAATGTTAATCATCAATTAATGATTGAGAGGTTTGATTTTAAGTTTTTTTTTTACATTTATTCAGGTTGCAATGCATCATAATAATATGTTTTTTCACAAATTTGTCTCAATTTATCGAACCCTATTTCTCCTCTTGACGTCAGACTGAAATCTAACCATTCAAGTAGTCTCATCACTTAACTTTATTCAAAGAGCCTGTGGGAATCATCAATTAATTAGTCTGGTCGCCACTCTCATTGATTTAAAGATAAAGTGTTTATATATGTTAAATTTCCTTGAAAAATTGTAAATAGAATGGGTAAAGTGGAGTAATATCAAAGGAAAAATAGTAACATTGAATGCTAATATTAGAATATAACAAGATCAAGTTGGCTAGATTAAACTTGATTAATAAAGAAAATAGTAGTAATAATTGATGTCTTAAGTATATAAAAGCAGGAATAAAAAACTTTTTTATTAGCTTTTAAGGTGATATTGATACAATTTATTTTCAAATTTTGATGATTTGTTTTTTTACTTATTTTCCAAAATTATCTGACTAACAAAAGACAATTTTTTTTGCCAAATGCTAAAAATAAAATTTTTGAATAACCAAAACATAATCTCAAAATTACCCTCACCCTATTAATACTTAATACTTAAGCAAAAAATAAAATAATAATAAATAATTTAATATTTAATAACATTGAACTGTATCTGGAATTAAAATAAATAAAGTTCTACTTAGATTTAAGTGAAAATAAATAATAAACACCACCTAAACTATCTATATTCGTGTATAATTATAAAAAATATAACTATTATGCAGTAGGACTACTAACCTTAATAGTGGTTTAAAATGGTGAATATGATCAGAGCCTAATGAGAATTGTATGATAAAATGGTTGAACTCATCCCACATAACTTAAAGTGTTGTTAAGATTCTAGTCGTATGAGTTTAACGTATATCTTGAGCCAAAATCCAGAGGATGAAGGAGATATAAATTAAGAGAGATGAGAAGAAGATATAAATTAAGAGAGCATCTCTCTCATACATGATAATTGCCAAACTTAAATAGCTTAATAGTTGAAAGCTATTGTAATCAATAATGTATGAGATATTAAACCTTTGACTAACCTTGTTTTAAGACATAAGTGGAAGGATGATTAATGTTTGAGACACAAACAATTCTTTTTTTTTTTTTAAATGGATTAATAATGAGAAAGGTGCAATTGTGAAAATAATGTTAGGTTAAAGGCCTTAGATGAGAGCTCCTTAAAAATGATGCAAATATGTATTTGCATTAAGTTTAGGTAATAGCATCTTTAGAACCAAGTTCCCCCTCAATATTATCCACCAAAAAATCAAGGTCTCTCTCAATATTATCCACCAAAAAATAGAAAGGAAAACTCTTTTTTATTTATTTTTTACCTTTCATATATATCAAAGACTTATAGCTCTATTATATATCATAAGTTTGAACTGATATCGTTGAAATATATTGTAACCCTTAGTGTGATACCTTCCTGTAGGATTGATCCGTCAAGCAACGAAAGCCTCGTGATTGAACTACCTTCCTTCAAAATTCACGAGAAAAAAAAACACTAGATAGAATAGTCAAGATCTCACTTAATGACAGATGACCTACTACGATACCACTTATTAGGAATTGTATTTCACACTCAGAGATTTAATTGTTGTAACCAAGCAAAATTAATGGACCAATTTCAGCACATCAAATAGATAAATTAATGCATAAAATGGCACACAAAGTTGGTAACCCGGGCCGTTGATACCATGCATACCTACATCAGCGGGGCCATAACCCGAGTTGAATCAAAACTTTACTATATACAAGAGTACAAAATGGCTCATGACTTATCACAGAGGGACTCCCTCTTAATCAACACCATAAACACCAAATTCCCAAATTAATGTTGACTTTACACAATGTTTATAAAACCAAATCCCAGAATCAACCTAAAAGCTTATTAATTCACTCGCTTATCGATCGACCAGCACGAACTGACATAATAAATACATATTTTATATTTTATTAAAATTTAGATTATTTTATAATTTTTAAAAATTTTAAAGTAAACATTAATAATATTTATAAAATTATTTCTTGATTTTCATATAATTATATTAATATTTTAAATTAAGTCAAATAAAATATGTATAGTATTTAAATTCAAAAATATATTAAGAATGATAGAAAAATTATTATGTGCAAATTTATATTATACACATATAATACTACGACCAATTTATAACAAAGGGCATCAATTGCACAATGGTTTTCCATTCTTCTCTCTACCTTAAGGACCCAAGTTCAATTCTCCCTAGTACAACTTACGATTCTGGAGTTTTTGTTTGGACCTAGGCAACCAGGAAATTCTTAAAGATGTGGGCTGACATTTAGTGTTAGTTCATTTGTGTTATAAATTGTGAATTGTCCGATTTCACATAAATGATTACGGTTTAAAGGGATGAAAATATATATGAATGAAAAAATATAAAACATGTTGTGAAAGTATTATAAAATGAGAACCTCGAGCATAAAAGAAGATAATGGGATGATCTTATACGGGGGGGGGGGGATTTATAGCTTCCAAATGGCCTTCCATTTACACACTCTTTAATATGAGTAATAGAGGTACAACACTCCCTCTTGAATAACCATCATCAAGATTATGCCTTATTAAAACCTGCCAAAAAACTTAAATGACAAAACATAGCGAAGGAAAAGCATTAAATATTATTAAAAACCTCTACAAAATAAAACCTAAGAGGACAAAACTCGATGAAAAGCCGAAAAGAAGACATTAACATCATCTCATAAGCATACTCTCCTTCATGTTGATGTCCTTTAGCTGACGCATTCCACCAGATATAATAATATCAGTTTCTATGAATGACTTTGCGAATAAATTTGCAGCGTTATCGCTGTCAAGATTTTGTTGAACATCAATTTCTCCACTCTCCTAGAGTTCATGTGTATAAAAGAACTTTGGGAAAATGTGTTTAGTCATATCTCTTTTAATATAACCTCCTTTGATATGTGCAATGCATGCAACATTATCCTCAAACACGTTGTCACTGCCTGACGTATGGTTCGCACGATTCTTGTGATATTTGTCAATCATCGATTCTTGGGCTATATACATTCACGACTACTGCGAATTGTTATACTTCGAATGACTGTATAATGTGACCACCATTGTCTGCTTAAAGGATCTCCATTAAATAGCAATTCCATTAAAATTAAAAACATACCCTAGTTTGTGATTTAGCTTTATGTGAATCTGAAAGGTATCTTGCATCGGTATATCCAAGTAATTATTGCTTTCTTTGACCTTTGAATGCACAGTATATATCAATTGTCCTCGTATAATTATCAATATACGCTAATATCCATTCCAAACGTTCAGATTCTGTTTCAACCGCAAGCCTGGGTTTCAATAAATTGATAGAAAAAGAAATATTTGGGCGAGTATAGTTAGCAAGATACATAAGTGCACCAATGACACTAAGATATGATACTTCGAGACTAAGATATGATACTTCGAGACCAAGTAATTCTTCACCCTTTTCTCAAGGAAGAAATGGGTCCTTCTTCACATCAAGTGAACAGACAACCATTGGAGAACTTAAATGGTGTGTTTTATCCATATAAAAGTGCTTTAAGATTTTCTTAGCATATGTCGATTGGTGAACCAAAACTCTAGTAGGGAAATGCTCAATCTGTGAGTCGAGACAAAATTTTGTTTTTCTAAAATCTTTCATCTCAAATTCCTTTTTCAAATATTTTGATGTTCTTGTGAGCTCTTCAAAAGTCCTCACAAGATTTAAATCATCAACATACATAACAATAATTACAAATCCATTTTTCGATTTCTTGATAAAGATGTTAGGCATTTAGGGTTGTTCGCATACCTTTCTTTCAGTAAATACTAGCTAAGGTGATTGTACCACATGCGTTTGGATTGCTTTAATCCATATAGAGATCGTTGTAATTTGATTGAGTACCTACTACAAGGCTTTGTATTATTTACTTCAAGCAATTTAAATCCTTTAGGGATTTTCATGTATTTGTCATTATCTATGAATCCATATAGATAAGCGATGATAACATCCATGAGATGCATATTTAGTCCTTCAGAGATTGTCAAGCTTATTAAAAAGCAAAAAGTGATTGCATCCATGACAAGAGAATATGTTTCCTCATAGTCAATACCAAGTCTCTACAAGAAACCTTGTGCTACTAATCACGTTTTATATCTTATATGATCTCATCAAGCTTATCGCTTCTTCATACAAATACCCATTGCACTAACAAGCTTTACACCTTTAGGTGTTTGGACTACATGATCCAAAAACATCTCATTCATTAACGAGTTCAACTCTGCTTGCATAGCTTCTTTCCATTATAACCAATCATTTCTATAGTGACATTCTTCCACATTTTGTGGTTCGGGATCTTCATCATTTCTTATGATGTCTAAGGTCACTTGGAAATAAAAAATATTATTGATAACAACTTTATTTCGATCCAATTTTTTCTCTATTGTGCACATAATTTATTGAGATCTCATAATTTTCATGTACTTATGCCTCTTTAGGGGCTATTTCTTTATCTCAAACCTCTTCATGGGTTTCTTGTTCAATATATGCCTCTGTAGGAGCCTCTGTTTTACATATACCTCTTCAAGGGTATTGATTCTCCTTTGTGCATGTTCTCATTTTCCGAAGAGTTAGGCCTTTTGATCCAATAAATCTCCCACGCTTCAGGTGTATGTGAGACTCATTTACAATTCTCCCAGTGAGATCAATCGCGGCCGAAGATTCTATCTCGGATATGTGACTTTGTCACTTTCTTTGTGTTAATAAATGCACTTGGTAATTGATTTGCAAGATTTTGCAAATGAATGATCATTTGAACTTCTAGTTCACATTGATTTGTACAATGATCAAAATGAGACATTGTATATGCATTCAAAGTAATTTCTTGTCGTTGTTTTGGAACCGACTTTTCTCCTCTTAATGGTGGTAATATACTCTCATTAAAATTACAATTCGCAAAGTGGGTTGTAAAAATATCTCTCGTTAAGGGTTCAAGATATCTTATGATAGACGAAGAATCAAAACCTACATAAATCCTAAGTCTTCATTAAGGACCCATTTTAGTGCGTTGTGTAGATGCAATTGGTACATACACTTCAAAACCAAAGATTCGTGGCGAGTAAATATTTGCTTGCCGCCTAATACAAGTGTTGAAGAGGGCATTCATGGTAAGTCGTCATCAAACATGAACTGCTTGTACCATGCATAATAGCATGTCCCTTGGCGAAAGTCGACAATTTGGTTTTCATTCATAGTGGTTGAGCTATTAATTGAAGACGTTTGATGAGAGACTTTGCTAAACCATTTTAGGTGTGAGTATAAGCAACAATATGCTCAACATTTAATCCATCTAGTATGCAATAGTTAGTAAAGGTTTGAGAGGTAAACTCACCAGCGTTGTTAAGTCGGATAGTCTTGATGGCATAATCAGGAAACTGTGCTCGTAATTTGATCATTTGTGTAAGGAGTCTAGCAAATGCAATATTTCGTGTTGAAAGAAGACAAACATGTGACCACCTCGTAGAGACATCTATTAAGACCATAAAATAATGAAAAGGTCCACATAGCAGATGTATAAGTCCACATATATATGTATTCTTTCTAAAAAGACCGGTGACTTAAATGTGACTTTGTTAAAGGGATGGTCTCGATTATCAATTTACTCGCGAGCAAAGTTAATTATACGTATTCATTGAGCAAAAATAATCTTTCTCGGTTCTTTAGTGGATGCCCATGGAGTGTTCTTATGTTCCTTCTCGCATCATTGAAGACCTAGTGACTCAAATTTCCCTCGTCATTATGTCAAAGAATAAAATCTCTCGGGTCATCAACTTCGTGCACGACAACATATGACTCGATAGACTTTATAGTTGTATAATATAACGCAGAGGAGAATGTTGAGAGTTTTTCCACTATAAGTTTTTTGCCATATACGATAGAGGTAATGTAAAGACATTTTGTATTACATTCTTTCATAGTTTCAATTTGATATCCATTCTTACAGATACCTTTAAAGTGGAGCAAATTCCTTGTGGATTTGCTAGAATTGTACACGGTATAGGGTAAAGCATCAATCTTGTCCCCTTGAAATATAAAGCGACTACAGCCTGGTGTGTAGACGGTAACCCTGTTACGATCATAATCAATGAAGACCCGATGTGCCGTTAGCCAGTCCATCCCAAGGATGACATCAAACTCTGTCATGTCCATAACCTTAAGGTCCACGGTGAGTAGAATCCTTGAGATCTCTAACTCACAGTCCTGACATATTTGATCAATTCTTACCCCAGTTTCTAGGAGAGAACTCACATGTAACGGTTCTTCCAAGGTTTCGACCTTTAAGCCCAATTCTTTCACACATGATGTAGCCATAAGGGAATCAGATGCATCAGAATCAAATAATACTCTTGCACATAGGCTCAAGAGTAGAAACATACCCTAACTAACCGATTGATCTGCAATCTCAGTCTGCGGCGTAATGGCACAAACACTCCCCTAGGTCTCTGAAGTCCTAGCTTGTGAGCCCTGGCCTCAACCTCGACCCTTACCTTAGCCCATCTGGCTTGACTACGAAGTAGTAGGACCTTGTGCAATGCCCTGCAACTGATACTATTTCTCTTAGTCCATGGTAGGGTAAGGAGGAACAAACTACGTCTGTGCACGTCCCACTGATGACTGGGACTGAGGTGTCCCATAAATTTGGGATTCTTGCCTTTGAAGACAATCATGCCTCAAGTGTCCAGGCTGATGGCAATGGTAATATGCCCCCGCCCTCGGGGGCCGGGCCTGCCTCCCAAACATCCGCCACTCTGGACGCCGGCCCGGCCTCGGGCCTCGTAGCCGCCGCCTTGTCCCTCAAGAAGTCCTCGAGTAGAAGTCTTTATCCTTCTTCCCGAGGCAGGTGCAAGAAGTCGACTCCTCCTCTTATCTTTAACGCCTGCATCCCGGATGTTTCGTGCATCATTCACTTCTCTCTTAATGGCCATAGTTATTCTAAACATCGAGTCCAAGTCCTACAGGAGAAGTCCCACAATTTTGCCCTAGATGGACAATTTCAGACCATCCTCGACCTTTCTCACTTTGGCCATATTTATGGCCACATAGTCATTAGCGAAACGGGCTAATTTAGTAAACTTAGCCACGTATTCAATCATTGTCATCGTCCCTTGTTTCAGTTCCAAAAACTCCGCTTTTGCATATCGAGTAGATACTGGGGGAAAATTGCCCATGAAGAGCTCACAAAACTCTTCCCATGTCATTGCCTCCAAGTCCCTCGAGGCTTTGACCTAATCTCACCATACTTAGGATTCACCCTCTAACTGGAATGAGGCTAGCTTTATCTTAGTGGCATCGGAGGTGATCTCCATAGCTTCCATAAGCTCTTCTCGACTTAAGTGAACTAATGACTAACTACCACGTTCTTCTCCCTTGAAGGTTGATGATGGTGTGCCTTGAACCCTGTAGGTTACTGATCCCTCCCCGTCCCACGCACTAGCTTCAGGCAATGGTGGCGTACCCATAGTAAATGGGCTCGCAATGGTGGCGCCCATAGTAGTCAGTCAGGCAATGGTGGCGCCTTACGTAGTCGTCAGGTAATAGTAGTACGTATCACCACACAGCCTCTATGAAGGCTTGTTGGTCAAAGGTCGGTGGTCGTGGGTTGTTGGTTTGCCTAATGCCTCGACTAGCCATCTACATATGGCAGATAGCAATAGAGTTTAAACTTCTAGATTTCTCTCATCGTTCAACTAGCAAGGTTTCGCGGCCAACCACTAATGTGAGACCCCCAAGATCCTAAACTATCTCGTTCGTTCTTTTTCTGAACCCTTAAGGTTATGTTTTCTAACCCCAGTGTTTCTTTTTTCCCTACACATTTTACCATGCATATAACTCACACAATAGATAACACACAATCATGTAGCATATTTAGCACCAAACATGAAATGCACATAATGAATGCAATGGTTTAGACCCAATGCCCATCAAGCCTTAGGTAATTCGTATACCTAAGCTTTGATACCAAGCTGTGATGCCCCAAACCGGGGTTCGGCCGGTTCAATCGGTCAACTCAGAACAATACCAAGGATCGCCGCTTTAGATTGATACCACACTGCCTAATCCCATTAATCGGGATCCATTCATCGAGTCCTGCAGTAATTACATACCTATGCCCCCGACACCAGCCGTGGAAGCTATGGTCAAATTTCAGGATTATGTCTAAGTATCATACTGTCCAATCTCATTTACCGGGATCCGTTTAGCCACATTCAATAAACTTTTTATGTTATTTTCAAAACATATTACTGTAAGTTTAATTACAACTCTATTACATACACAGACATTTGTCAAAACTAGTTCTTTCCAAAGTTTTACCAGCCATAGGTCGGATTTCTTCAACCTCTAAATTTCGAATGAGCCGGCCCATCTGTAGTTCCGCACCGAAATGTTTTCCCATACAATGAGCCACGCCTAGTAGAGAGACTCCCTATAGAGGCTATTACCCCCTAAAATGTACATGCAATGTCTACCGACACACATTATCATTACACACACATATATATATATATATATATATATATATATATATATATATATATATATATATATATATATATATATATATATATATATATCAACATTCCAATAGAAAGATGTCATTCTAATAGAATACTACATGTCATGCAATGAAATGAGATGCGACTCACTCAATGCATGAAAAATCCGAGTCATCATAGACTCTCATCACACAATGTGTAGCCAATGTGTGATAACATCCATCGTCGATGAATTTCATCAAATGATCACTTTGAAACAAAATCAAGTTTTTAGAAATCAAAACTTATTGGATGTTTCACTTCCATGGATCATTATATTAACAAAACATGTGTTTTTTTTGGTAGGCGAATTTCGGGGTCTCACCACAGGCTTCACATGCCTTCCTACACTTTCACGGGCTTTCACCGTTGGACACATATGTATAACCAAAAATACCTAGGCTTTCACCCAAAGGGGTATATGTCCCTACTTGCTACTACCCGACACAAGTTTTCATGCTCTGCGAGCAGTGGAACTCCGTTGAACTTTGTTCAACGGTAGTCAGCCTACTCATCAACTACCAAGGATGGAGTTTGATAGCACCATGCACTTACACCCATGAATGTGATGTCTTAGTGCAAATGCAATGCATTATGCCACTGCATATCAATTCCATGTCTCATATGTAATGAATGTCATATGGACAATAAATCATGTATCATGGACAGTTATAAATAACTATCACCAAGTAAGTAAATCAAAAGCAAGCAAAGACAACTTGGTTCTCAAGACCAATTGTGGCATAAGAGATAACCACAAAGCGTACCACATAGCGGCCATCACAAGCCACATAAACATGCCACCACCCGGCATAGAATGCTCTAGATCCAAATTTCAGATTGTCCAAAACCGTGCCAAAAACCGTGCCACAAACATGCCATACTGGGTTACGCCATTTGGCCCCACACGGCCACTTCGGATGGTCTGAATCTCATACCGACTTAACCTTGCATTGTTCTAAATCGCATCGACAACCACTTCCGAATTCCTGACAAATTGAGAGACGCTAAGCCGCGGTAAATTCCGAAATGGACTATAACTGAAACAGAGATCCACCTGGTGATTCAAAAGCCTAACATCAAGTTCACGATGCAACTACAATTTCTAATTTTACATGAAGGATACGGTGAAATTCCCTCACATTCCTAACCCTAAAACCAATGCTAAAATCTGGCCAATGCATAGGATCAAAATAGGGCAGCATTCCCATATTTTACAAATAGCTCCTTATGGTGAAAATAAACCTAAGTAGGAATAATCTCTACCTCTTAGAGCGTAGCCTAAATCGAGAATATCTGAACACTTCTTGGTCGACGAGCTCGTAGTCGAACGTAAACTTCCTTTTCTCCCTTTTTCTCTCCACTTTCTTATAGTTCCTCTCTCTTTCTTTTCTTTCAGCACCTCTCCACGCACTAACTTTCCCTTTTCCTTTCCTTTTTGCTCCTCCCTCCCTCTACAAAGTGGTATCCTCCCCCTTTTATAGACCTTTCAACTTGCATGCATGGTGACACATGACTTGTCATGTAATCAGCCCAGCCATTCTTGAAAAGCGTGAAATTCCGGTATCTTAGATTAAAATTACGTGATAATAAAAAAAATCTTAATTTATGATATATTTAAGGGTTTTTTATTTAAACGATATTTATATTTTCACGTAATTTTATGTGAAAGCAAAATGACTAAATTGCATTTTAAATATTAAAATAAATATTATTTTCTACTTTCCCATGAGGATCCCCACAAATCTAATGCAACGAAATGAATTTTATTCCCCATTTGTACGAACAATCATTAAAAAATACTTATATTTTATGTTTTCAATAGTGTATGAGTTCGTTTACGTTTAAAGTATAATGGGTAAATCTTGAAAAACATGAGAAATCTAAAGACTTGAAAATACATTGTTCCAAAATAAAATAAAAAAGTTTAAATAACTAAATTTATTTTTATTTATTGTTTTAAACTAATGACTGTTTGGATAAACAACATAACGAAACACTTATTTTATAAGAACTTATTAGATAAAATCTTATGTCTATAGTACTTTATTAAATAAGTTATTTGTATTTGAATGCATAATTTAAAAAACGCTTATGTATTTTAAGTTGTTTGGATGCATTATAACACAAGCACTTATAACATCTAAAATTACTGAAAAAACCATTATAAGCACTTGTAAAATTGAAGTTTTTGATTAATAAACAATTTGCATAACTAAATAATTAAAAATTAATATTATATATATCATTAAACCGAGATAAAAAATTAAAAATAAAGTAAAGATTCACCATATAATAAAAACATTTATTATTCGCATGTAATCTCTAGCATAAAAAATAGCCAATAATCCATACTCCCATATTCACTTTTGTTTCTTTAGGATGCTTTCTATAAATTAGAACGTGATGTATCATAAACTTATGGTTATTTAAGGCGCAAGGCGCTCCGAGACACAAAAGCTTTTTGTAGCCTTGAGACGCAAGAAGCACTTTAAGTGCATGCTTTTTTAAGTGATGCGTACATACTTAATATAAATAAAAATTATATATCTCATTAAATATTTTCTATAATTTCTATTTAATAATAAAATACAATAAAGTAAAGAACATCAAACATAAAAATCAAACATCACTAATGCTTCCCATCATCACAAACATTTCTAAAAAAAAATAACAAACATCATTAGTGCTTCCCATTATTATGAAAATTCTAAGTTCTAAAACAAAATAAACACTCATGATCTACATCAAATTCTAAATCAAGAAAATAATCATCAATATCATTTTTTCCATCATCAATAGAATTTTTTTCTATTCTTTAATTATATGTAAAGATTTTTCCTATTTTACAAAAATTTTTCAAATTTTTTACCTATTATTTATATAATTTTTCGGGATTTGTTTTATATTTTTCATTAATTTTCAGAATTTTTTTTCCTATTTTTTACATAATTTTTCAATAAATTTACCTATTTTTTTTACATAAATCTTCAAAAGTTGTTTTCTATTTTTTTTTATGATATTTTATTTCCTATTTTTACATAATTTATTCAAAAAAAAAAGTACATATTTTTTACATATTTTTTTGGAATTTGTTTTCTCTCTTCTTTTTTTTCCCATTATTTTTCAGATTTTTTATTATTATTTAAAAAAATTTACCTATTTTTTACATATTTTTTAGGAAGTTGTTTTTTTATCTTTTGCATTATTTTTTCAAAAGAACAGTTTTGTTATTAAGATGATTGGTTTGTAAACTTTCATATGAACTTTTTAAAACTTTTTTTTATAAGCTTCTTCATAAAGCTTATTGAAATAAGCTAAAAGGGGCTTATAAGATTCATAAGTTATTTTCATAAACTCTTTCAAACACCTATCATTTTTATCAAAAGTATTTATGTGAGAAGATAAACTCAAATAAGCAATATATAAGCTCTCCAAATCATCCACATGCCTAACTCAGTTGGTTAGAACATTTAACCTTTAAAAGCAGAACATGGGAGGGGAGAGGGGAGAGGTTGGAGTTTCAGTAGAATCTTGTTGGAGAAAATTTTGTTCATCTTTGTTTAATTTCGAATTCTAATCATTTTTTAAAATAATTAGAGATCTATATATAATTTATGATAAATAAAATTAATTGTAATATTTAAGTTTTTCATAAATGTCATAAAAAATTTATTTTGAGGTAGAATTTATTTTGATTTATGATTTTATTATATTAAATGACTAAAAATAAAATTAAAAAAATTTATATAAAATTAAAAATAAATTTTGAATTTGTATAATTATCACAAATAAATTAAGACAAACAAATTAAGACAAATTTATATAAAAATTATGACAAATTTTATTTAAAATATTTATCTCTATACAAATAAATTAAGAAAAAAAATTTATTTAAAAAATTTATATGAAATTTAAATTTTAAAAAAGATAAACTTATAGATAAAATTATTATCTCAAAACTATAAAATAATTAGATAAAGTCTATAAAAATAAAAGTTTATTTGAGGTATAGGATAAAAAATTGAAAATATAAAATTTATAGGAAAAGATTTGTGTTTTCCCATCGGCTCCTTATTAGCCATAGTGATTTTACAAAGTACACTACAAGATCGATTAGGGGTGGATTAATTAGTAGCTCTTGATTCCTTCTTCAATCCACTCAATCAAACAAGGCCTAAATAATTTAGAAAAACTAAATTATTTAATATTTTCTCAGAAAAATAAATATAAGATTAAAACTGTAAATAAGAATCGTGCTCATTTTCCCCCTTTGCTCGGCACATTTCCGATAACCAAACACAACTTACTCGTTAAGACTCTTGCTCATTTATTTTCTTTACCTTCTATTTTTATTTTTTATTTTACTTTTGTTTCCAATTTCTTTGCTTTATATATTTTCCATTTTTTTGTTCTATGCTTTTGTTTCCAATTTATTTGCTTTCTACAGTTTCCTTATGTCCTCAAAAAACAACTCAGCAATTTCTTTTGCAGAATCGGATTTGAAAACCTTTCGGGAATTCTTGACAATAATCTATCATCACAGTTGAAAATCTATATATATACACATGCAGAAGCGAACAACTAAGTCCATGTTCTTGATGTGCGTTGTACTCTACATTCAAAGTTTAAATAAAAATAAAAATAATGACCCCACTAATTAAATAATCCTATCACATTATCTAATTAATAAAATAAAAATAAAAATAAAATAATACTTAATGGACTAAAAAACTAACAATCTAACTGCCACTAACAACGTAGTCTCTCACCCCACTTATTGATTAATTATCTAGTATTGCAATTTGCACGTCTTCGTTATCTCCTATCATTGTCCTCCTTTTTTAAAGAAACCTTTTCCTTAAGGTTTATGTTGATGAAAAGATCTTTTAACTTCTATAGATTTAATTCATCGTGTGAGAGCATGAAGTGAATTCTTTGGTTCATCATTGACCCCTTCTTCATCCTCTTGACTTCCCTCCAATAGTAATAATTGTGGCCCTTTACATCTATGACTTAGAGTAAACTTCTCATCGTAATTAAAACATAAACCTTGAATACGATCTTTTTGCATCTCATCTCATGAGAGTTGTTTCATTGATGGAGCTAGTTTCACATTAAATGTGGGAGCTGGTCTCATCCCTTGCCGGTTAAATTGATCATCTCACATTTTGGTCAAACTAATTACTTCCTTTAATGTCTTTGGCTTGAACATCCTAGTCCTATTAGCAATATTAGGTTTAAGGCCTCCCATAAAAGTGCCCATAAGTGCTTTTGGTGTCCAGCTATCTTGTTTTTGACTGCAGCGGCCTGAAACTCGCTTTTGATAGTCTCGTAAGGACCCCATTTGTTGTATCTTAGATAAGGATTCATTAAAATCTTCACAATTTGTAGGCTCAAAACATGACCATATATCCTTCACAAACATGCCCCATGACACTTCCTTTCCTTCCTTTTGATGTCTTACAAAGCCATTGCTACCAATGGTTTGCCTCACCTTTAGACGATAGGATGCTAAAGACACCTTTGTGACCCTAAGATGCTCTAGAATTAAAAGAATTGTTCAACTCGTGTGAGCCATTCTATGGGATCATCACCAGAGTATTTTGGGAACTCGAGTTTAGCCAACTTAGAGGAGAACATGGAATGCTTTCTAGTCGATCTCGAACATGCCTATTCCATGAATGTTCACTAGGATCAAAAGCATGGCTAACGATGGGGTCCTGCTTTGGTAATATGACTTCCAAGATCCTATTGATAGCAGCCTCTAATTAGTGTAGTTTGTCGTTGACTGACTCCGTATGACTCGTATTATCTTGCAATCCTCGGCCCGACTGCTTAAGCGGCTCAATTCTTTCTTTGTTGGTTGCTGTTTACGTGCCAATTTAATTTAGATAAAACCTTAATATTATGTACTTTAGGCAAGATAAAACTTGAATTATTTCTTTATTAAAACTCTTCTCTCCTCAAACTCCATAACATTCAAAGTTTAAATTCAAATAAAAATAATTACCCCACTAATTAAATAATTCTAAAATCTAGCATATTATCTAATTAATAAGTAAAGTAAAAATAAAATAATACTTACTGTACTAAAAAAAACTAACCATCTAACTTCCACTAACGTGGTCTCTCACCCCATACTTATTGAGTAATTCTCTAGTCGTGCATGTCTTCGTTATCTCCTATAACTCTCCCAATTTTATTTTTCAAGTCATTGCATCCGTTTGTTTCCAAGGAAAATTATTCCCAGGAGGATTTCAATTTTACCCAATTTTTGTGGGTTAAAAGTTCAAGATTTCAAAATCATTGCGATTCATTTCGAAAAGGCCGATTCGGTGGGTTTTTGTTTGATTTAGTCGAATTCTCATATGTTCCAGTCAATGGGCAGGTTCCATCAACCTGAATGATTAGGGCGTGTTGGTTTCGGGTTTGTGATTATGCCCAATTTTGGATTATGCCCAATTTTGTCTGTTAGGTTGTGAGAAAACTTAGGAGGTTGTTTTTGGTTTTTCTACTTTTTTTTTCTCATTAACTCAACGAAAAAAATCATTTTTTTTTTCTGGGTGATCTTGAGGTGGATTTGTTAAAATCCGGTTTGAATGGTTTAGATGCCAAGAAAAATACTATTATGTTTTCAGCCCATGGTATATTTTTGGTGAAGATGCTCTAAAACCCCGGATATTATGTTCTCTGTTCAGATGAAATTTGGCTTCTAATTCTTTGCATTAACTCAATGTTGAATTTGGGCCTGCAGGTTTGATTAGATAGAAAAGTGTCACCAAATGGATGCAGCTCTACAGGGATTATTTCGTAAAAGGTATTCCTTTCTTTCTTTCTTTCTTTTCTTTCTTTCTTTTGTTAAACAAGTTAGTTATGTTCCTACTCTTCTTTTGATATTCATAGTCTGAACTTCATTTTGTTGCCAAGTATCATTCAGATAAATTCAGTGTCTTAAGCTTGATTTCAATGTTGTTATAGGGCATCAGTAAGGGAGAAGTCACTGTCTACAATAATCACAAGTTGTACGGTCAATGTGCAAAGTGAGTTTGCAGAAAAGAAGTAAGTAGTTTAGTGATTATTTTGACCTCTTTCTGAATAATGTATGTTTATTTATCCAGAAATTCTAGACCTTTAGTCGCCCCATTATAATGAGGAGTGGTAGCCTGGTAGAACTATTGGACTTGGTGAAATAGTAACATCAGAAAACTTGAATGACCTTTTCTTTTTTGCAGATTTTTTACTTTGGTGTATCAATGCCTAGCTTTACTAAAGAAGGGGTCTCCCAAAGAAGCTTCTTTAGCTACTCAGGCCATTGGTTTGTCCAGTCTTTTCAGAAAGAATATTTAGTTATTTACTTTTCTTATAATCAACTCAGAAAAATTATGATTATTTTGTATCCATTTGTAGCTTTGTTTGCCATCACCTTGGGTCCTGGGGATAGTACACATGAAATATATAAAGATTCAATCGCTCCACTTTCACAGGCTCTTGAATCCAGTTCTGAATCATCCAAGATATCATCTGTATGTAAAATAGTCTGAATTTAGCCACAAATTCTACCGTTATTTCAGTCTGAGATATAGTTCAGAAGATATATGTAAATATTTTCCGGACATGTAATTTTTTTTTCTTTTGTAGATATTAGATTGTTTGGCTATTGTCACTTTTGTTGGTGCAAAGGATTTTGAGGAGACTGAAAAAAGTATGCAAATGATATGGAAACTCATTCAGCGAGTAACCTTGAATGTATGTACACCGCCTGACCTCTCTGTTCTATGAAAATTGTCTACTCTTTCTCTTTTGAATGAATGCATACGATCTGGGTTTACTATTTATATTTTGATATGCCCTTGATTTTATTGACTCAGAAAAAATGGAAAATAATTATGCAATTGGTAGTGGAATGTGTAGCTTTCAAAAGGAATATCTGCTGTCACCATTACTGCTCCTTATTTTCTTTTCTTCTTAGTCCATGCTTAACCTCTTTCCAAATATCTTCATTTATTTCTTTGTTTTTCTTTTTCAATGAACAACTTCTCAGCTTTTTGTCAGTACTTCACCAAAGTTTCCTAAAATTTTGAATTCCCTGATGTCTAATAAGTCTGAATCCTGAAGCATTGTGGTAATCTTGACCATGATATAATTGAGTGATTCTGATATGTTCTTCAATCTATCTGCTGCTAATGTTTTTATGTTTTAATTCTCAGGTCAATGATAGAAAACGTTTACCAGCCATTTTAGCTGCTGCACTTTCTGCATGGTCATTCCTTCTGACAACAGTGGATGCATGGAGGCTTAATTACAACTATTGCGAAGGGTAAACCAAATCTCAATCCTGATCAGTTATACGAACTGCTATAAAGATCTTCAATTTTTAACTGATTTGTTTTTGGATTATGTGCCATCATCATCATCATCATCATAATATTGATAATTCTTAGATATTGTAAATAATTCCCATACAGTTGAAGAATTCAGAGTGTATATTTCTCTTAGTGTATTCATTATCCTTACATTTTTCCTTCATACATGTTGCTTCTGGATTATTCCCACAATGTCTGCCAAGATATTCTTACTTCTTGATCTTCACAGTATTTCCACCAATAAATCTCAGTTTCTAAATTTTTGCAAAGCCGAATATCTCCCAAAGCATGACTAGTCATGCTGTTTTGGTGCACTAGCATTATGACGAAATAACATTTTGCTTTGAAATTTGTTGCAGGGCTATTTCTTATTTGTCAGATCTAATAGAGGATGATGATGAATCTGTCCGTATTGCTGCCCTCGAAGCACTGGCTTTGATATTCGAATCAGGTTGTTTTAATAGCTTCTCAAGTGAAGGTAAATGTTCTAGGAGTTGCTTGATTCTACGAAGGGAATACTTCCACAAATGGATATTCATCTATACAAGAAATGAAGGACAACATTCTATGTCGAGTGAGGAGACTTTCTTTAAAAGATGAAGGTGATAAAGATCGCAACAAGGATTGGTTAAAAGTTTTTGAGGTATTGCATCACTTTAGACTCGTGAAACACCAGGGTATTTATAAATGTGGATAAAAAAATCAAATGGAAAACCATGAGTATTATGTGCTCAAAGTTCCTAAGAATAACCTTTCTTAGCTACTACCACAACTGATTTGCTTATGCCTTCCAGCCATCACTTACGAGATAAATTTCAAACATTTTTTCTCTATACTAGTTGAAAAATATAAGACAAAGGTCATATTTGGACTGGGATATGTGTGGGACATACTTCATACAATTATTTTCTTATTTCGTTCGCTTTATGTTATATTTGGTATTTCACATGATGGAGACTGGTGTCTTATTTTAACTATTATATTTTGAGTAACAGGATGGTTTCTGTTTCAAAACCTCGGTCATGAATTGGCAAAAAATGCTCAAATCATTTGCATGGTACCGATCTCTGCAGGTTTTTTCCTTCTGTCTTTTTTTCATTTTCCTCATTGTCTTTATAGAGCTAAAAATTTTCTATTTTTAAATCTTGCCAATCAAAATCTTTTAACAGATTAAGTTTATGAAGCATATTCTTGGGAGTGGATTTGACAAACACATGCAGGTTAGTCATTTGTGCTCTTACCTTACTAGGTGTCCTTAAAGAAAGAAGCTAATTTTAGTACCTCTTTTTTGTGAATAAGATTTTTTTTTTAATTGTTCAACCAGGAAAAATGAGTTCTCCATGAGCTTTCCAGTTTCACTCCACCCAGAAAGAGGATGTCTCAGGCTATGGGTGTGATCTGTATGAACTTGATAGTAAAGAGGTTTGTTTCTCCCTGAAAATATGCAGTACGCATTTGTGAGAACAGACAGTTTTCTAAGATGACCCTAATGTTATGCCTTTTAGTAAGATTCTCATATTGGCCCGTGTTGTTTGAATTTTAATCATACGCCATGATGAGAAATTAAGGCAAACTCAAACAAAATCCTCTGCTAGATCTAGTGACTATAATGTATTAACTTATGCAATTTGTAGCCTTTCTTTCTGGAAAAATCATTCTGGTTATTGCCAAGCTATGTTATCCACATGGAATCTTCAAAGATGAAACGTTACTATTGGAGTTAGCTGCGGTATAGTTCATGTCAAGTACCCACAATCTTCCAGTGTGCGTTAGCTTTTGAGTATCACCTGTTGGGTTATGTTCATTTGACCCATCTATCTATTCTGTTCACCTGTCTGAGATGGGGGCCTTGACCAAAGTAAGGTCTCACACAAATGTTTGAATGTTGCAGTTAGCAAATAGGATTCATAACCTGGCAGTGCATCAGCCCTATCCTATTATAAATGGTAGTTAGCTTCCAATCTTTGGTAGGCATCATCTTTTTCATGGAAACCCCTTAAAGAGGAAAAAATGAGCTAGCTTTCTGTCTCGCTATTTTAAATTAAAGACAAGGAAAGAAAATCTCTCAGGGAACTTGAGCAGTCACATAAATTGAAAAAAACAAGAAATTATTATGTGTTGGACCTGCTGCCTCAAGAGGAGTGAAGGAATACCATGAACATTTCTCATTCCTTTGCTTGATTGTATAATAAGTTTCATCTACTCAGCATTTCTTCTTGTGATGTTAATTTCTAGGTTTTGAGGATCAACGCTTTGACACCTGTACTCCTCTTGTTCTTCTGTATTTCACCTTTGGCTGGATCTGTACATATTCTGTTGAAGAAAATGGCTGCTCTTATTCATGTATCATTTAGTTTTGTATGTGTCTTATTCATTCTTCTTCTTCTTCTTCTTCTTCTTCTTCTTGTTTGTTTCTTTCTTTTTCTTTTTATAGTTTTTGTTTTTTTCTCACAGTTGTTGCCCTTGTTAAACTTGCCCTTCTCTAATATATGTACCTCATTAAAAGTTTTTATCCAAATATTGTTCTTTTTCTCTTCTAAATTCATTATATCTAACATGTATTCAACTTTAGGTCATTGTTGAGTACTACGAACCTGAATTAGTCAAGAAAGACAAAAGTTGCTCCCAGGTAATTTTCCTGCTTCATACTTTGTGAATGTAAATGATTTTCATCTTGACATATAATTGATATCTTTTCAATTTTACCTTCAAGCTGTTCAGTCATGACCACTAGTTCGATTTTACTTTCAAGTTTTCAAATTTTGTAATAACTTCCATATGTTCTTTTCAACACAGAGAATGCTCATGTCACCCAATTCTTTCCGCAACAAGGCAAGGACTCAGCTACTGAGCAAGCGGCGCATGTTATCACAGGTGGTTTCTTCTTTGTTTACCTAACAGGACAATTTATGCTTCCTATCCATGGAAATTTGCCAGGTGGTCTTGGGAAGCCACAAGAAGATAGCGTTGACTCATATTCTGTTAACCCATCATCAAGTGCTCCTATTCTCTCCACCGTATAACAATATGTAGTGACATGACATCAGTAATGGTTCTCTCCATATCCCATCACTGTCATTCATACAGAAAAAAAGGTTCAACATTGATCACCAGTGAAAATTACAGGCTGCCATTTTTTAATGATCCTGTACATCACACTGTTATCAAGTACATTTTTAGACAGCTTAGGGGATGGTTTTTGATATAAAATTCGTAGGCATGTTTGGCCAACTGAAGTTTTCAGTTTTTGACCTATAAATGTGCCTTTTCATAACCATCCTCAAAGCTAATTGCTGTCTTTTCTAGTTGGAAATACCTGAAACAGTCTAGCTATGCTAAAACTTGATCATGGTCAACAAACCCACAGAAACATTCATAATATAAGTACAATTGGTTGGCTGTTACTGAAATTTCATGCTTACATGCCTGCTGCATTCTTAATTCTTACTGATCCATTTTACTCTCTCTCTCTTGTTCTTTTGTGCAGAAAATGCGCAATGGTCACTATGGAGTGGACGGTGAATGTTGACATGGCATTGAACAATTTTGGTCTGACAATCTTTTGAAAGTTTAGGTTAGGTTACTTTCTTGTTTCTAAAAGATTTGTTCCCAAGCATTATTTGTTGCATCTGGGGCAATGCCTGCTCTCAATTTTAGCCAGCTAAATCAGATCAGATATGAAGCTCTTCTGCCTAAGAAATGCAATAGCACATCATTTGACAAAGTTCTGCTATAGCTTATTTATTATGGCCTCGCTTGAAACTAAAGCAAGCATCGATCCTCTCGCTGAGATTACTCAAGCTCTTGACATATAACATAGATAGAAGAACTTCACTTTAGTTTGGTTTGCCTGCAGGGTTGTTCAGTTTCATATTCTTTTCATTGATTTAATGACAGAACAATTAAGATGTTGACATATGACTTTGGTTAATCATAATTTTGTTTTATTGAAACGATTTGTAGTTTGGATTCTTGATCATTTACCCTCTTTCTTTTTGTTACTTCTGTCCCATTTAAAAAAAAAAAAAAAATTCAAGAACTGAGTGTAGAGGAAATCCATTTGGAGGGATATATCATATATCAGGCCTAGGGTGAGAACATTATGTCATGGCACATACATCTCCACACCTGGGGATAGTATTCATTCTCTTTTTTCTCTTCCACCCGGACTGTAACTTCAACTGGCATGCAGGGCTTGCATCGGTTACGCCGGGCCCAGCAGTGAGCGGTGCGGCCCCCTCCTCGACTCCACTTCCTGTTTCCATACCGATTGGCTTTGCCATTCACTACAAATTTAACATTTTCAGAGTGATATTTGCCAAATGGGTAGATGATTGGGAATGTTGGAGATAGACAGTGAACACTAACTAACCTGTACTGCAGATGATGGGAAGCCTGCAAGGTTGCGGGGTTGGACCAGGCGCCAAGGAATGAGTATAGTGAGGAAGAAGGTGATAATGAGGGTGGGCTTGACTTCAATCTCCATTCTTGTAAAAAAGACTCAATCGCAGTAAGACTCTGTAATTAAGTGTCTTTTCTGCAGAAGATGTTTGAACAGGTCTTTTATTTACACACATGGGGAGGTTATATAGTGGTTGTTCATGCATTTACAGAAATGGTCAAGTTACCTTAAATGGGTGAGTTGGTTGACAGAATAACAACTCCCATTTCATTTCAGTCAATTCTGAGGTGGGATGCTTTTGGAAAGTTGATATATTTTTTTTGAAAAGAAAATAATTTTATTGATTAATTAACAAATACGTCGATGGAAACTGTAATCTGCGGAAATCATTAAAAGCAGAGAATGAAAAGCAATGACTCGGAGTTAATAGTATAATAAATAGGTACAAAGCTTACAAATTTAATAATATTATATGACCCCCCAGAAAACATGTGACTCAAAATATGACATCTGGCGGCCTATATCTGGTTGTTGTTTGTATTTGATGGAAGAATATCTTTCTTCATTTAGATAAATGTAAGCCAGCAAAAGTAACAAAGCATGAAAAAAACAAAAGCGTCGTAACAAGATAAAAAACAAGCTATACTTAACAAAACTGATAAAAAACAAGCATCATACAAGACAATAAAATCATAGAAATAAAATAAAGCCAGATTTATGAAAGGGTGTATATTAATTTAATATATATATATATATATGTAAAGTTGCAAATTTCCACATAAACAGCTACAAATAAACTCAGTTGGTTAGAGCGATATACGGCTGTTAACCACAAGTCGAAGGTTCAACCCAACTATTTCTAGCGGCTTTCTTTTTTCCCTGATGTTTGTTTACATGACATACATACAATCCCAAGTCGCAACATCTTATGCCACGTGCCCATTCTTTGGGGTGCCTGACTTTCCAGTTTCAGCCAGCTGAAACACATGGTGCCTGCCTGTTTGCTCCTTGAAGAACAACCACGATATGTACGGTATTACCAACTTCCTCTTCCGCGTTCATCCACGTCGCCCATTCTCCTACACGTCAACCTCATTCCCACCATCTCTGTCTTCCCTCTCTTCACCTCACTCTCTCAAACCCCACCAGCTCCATTCTTGTTGCCCCCTCCTCCAGGCCTTGGTGGCTTCCAAACGCTAGCACTACATTTGTGCCGTCGGTTTCGCCTCGTTCTTCCTCCGATCACTATGTCAATGCTCAGTTCTTACAGTTTATGGCTGATATATCAATGGCTTGATTCCATCAGTATTGGGGAGTTTAGCATTGTGAGGTACTTGAACCAACAATGTTAGTCCTCTCATTTAGAATTAAATAAGGACTGCGTACGATGGTGGGACTGATTTATGAACCTGTAAAATGTTGAGTAGCTTAGGCCATGCCCGAAATGGTATAGCGGTTTCCCGGTATAGAAGCGGTAGGTTCTTCCTGGGAAGTTTGCAGTGGTATTAGGTCTCATGTTCATATCAGTCATTGCAACTTGATCCACGTACTCTTGAGGGTACCATGTGAATGGGGACCTTCCACCTAATACCAAAAAAAAAAAAAAAAGACTCTGACTAATTCTGCTTTCTAAGAAGCATTTCATCAAACGTTTGATGAAATTGAAATTAGTTTAACCTGGATTGTAGTCTCCAAATATGACTTGCGATATAGCATCACCTCCTGCTTGACCTGGATACCTATCCACAGGATCCCCCCAATCTTGCTCACATTCTTCACAAAGGAAATGTCAATAGGGCCAGCTGACATAACTACAAGAATCACTGTCCCCTTTGCTGCCATCGCCACACTTCCATCACAAGCTTCTCCTGAAACCCGGGTAAGGTCAAGCTCACTCTATCAAGATCTTCTGCCTCAATGGACTGATCATGACCAACAACCA
Source organism: Tetrastigma voinierianum (assembly GCA_016808115.1). Classification (NCBI taxonomy): domain Eukaryota; kingdom Viridiplantae; phylum Streptophyta; class Magnoliopsida; order Vitales; family Vitaceae; genus Tetrastigma; species Tetrastigma voinierianum. The sequence continues at coordinate 89,253 of JAEQBH010007838.1, read as the reverse complement.
ACACAGTTGCATCAGCCATGGCTGAAATGCCGGCTGCCCCGTCAATCAGGGTGTCATCACTGCAGCTCACATTGGCACACCCTTTCTCATAACTAACAGCTGACACATACTTCTGCAGCCCTTGTAGAGGACTAGTGTATTGGCATGGTACACCAGCATAGCTGCTTAACATAGCATCTGTAGCATTAGCATTAGGTCCTATAACTGCTAGTGTCTTGGTGGTATTTGGGGACAATGGAAGGAATCCATTGTTATGCAGCAAGACTATTCCCTGCTTTGCAGCATCCAGAGCCAGCAGCTGATGATCATCAGAGCAAACGTCCGATGCCCCGAGTTTTCCAAATGGGAGAATTGCAGGGTCCCCATCAAAGAATCCAAGCCTCATAAGGACTAAGTAGTTGTATACTAAGGCCTGATCAACAACAGACTCTTCTACTTTTCCCAACTCAACTGCATTCTTAGTGTAGTTACTAAGATAAAATCCACAATTCTTGTTCAAACCTGTATGATCATGTCCCTGAACTTAAGAAACCAGACAATTAAAACAAGTACTAAATAATTGTAATTTTCTTTCAAGGCAAGAGCTGAAAATGTGTACTTCAGTGTTTCTGTGTAATGCATCTTCTCATGATATACCATTACAGAGTCACAATCAGAAACAATGTATCTGTTTAAAAGCAAATTAAACACTGTTTCAGTATGATCACAAGCTCAATTTTGGAATTTTGATTTATAAGGGTGAAGATTTGGGGGAGGATCAAACCCGTCTAGACCCCATTTGTCTCTGATCACCCCTTTGAGTAGTTCCGGGTCGGCGCAGGTGGGAACCCCGTTTACTCTGTTGTATGAACACATTACACTGCTCACATGCCCTTCCTCTACACAGCTCTTGAATGGTGGCTGATATGTATCTTCTAGGTCTTGCAGTGTCACCTGTATCCACCAACACCCAACAGCCTTATAATTGTAATATTCAATGAACAATTATCTACTTAAACTATTTTCTTTCTGTTGTTAATTAAACTCCTTCCCATGCAAGATGTAAACGGGGAACAAATATTCAAATTGCAGAAAAATTGCTCAATTACCAACCTATAACCATTGGCCAAACCTGGCCCTAATAACATGTTAAACTACCAATTTTCTTAAAAGCTCAAGTCTCCCGGAATTTTGTAAAATTTGGGGTCAACACGAGTATCATACTTATCTTAACAATTGTCTTCCTAAAGACAACTAGTCTTGCCTTGAGAGTGAATACAATGATTGAAATAAACTTACATACACATACCATAGCATCAAAGTGAAACCGATCAATCCCTTTCCAACTATCAACATCATAAGCAGTATAGTGCTTACAACAGCTTGAAACCTTAAGCCGATCAGCATCAAAGTTCCCCTCCTTACCTACTTCTTGTAAACCCTTGACATAATTTACAGCATACGATGAAACAACCATGGGGTCCTCCCCCGGAGTTTCTTGGCCCCTCCCCCATCTGGGGTCCCGAAAAATATTAACATTCGGACTCCAAAACGTCAGCCCAGCTACACCCAGATTGTACATGGCTCGACCCTCAGTCGAAACAGCCTCCCCCATTTTGTACCACAATGATACATTGAAACTAGCAGCTGAAAGAATCACTGCCGGAAAAATAGTTGCAGCCGGAATGGGGTCATGGAAATGAACTCCGAGGCCGCTGTTGGAGACTCCATGGAGAGCTTCAGACCACCATTCGTAGTCCGGCAGGCCGAGCCGGGGAATCCCGGCGGCGCTGTTTAATATTAGTTGCTCCATTCCTTCTTGAAGGGTGAGTGGGAGACGAGGTCGGGGTGGCTCGATATGGTAAGGTAGAGGTGTTGCAGAACAACTGGGTGGTTTTGGGGTTGGTACTATCGCATGCGGATGGGAGCCAAAGGGGAGAGGCAGGAGATATATGGGAGAATACAAAGGTAGCTGGTTCTTCTTCTTTGATCATGGTTTTTCTTTCTGCTTCTTTTTTTTCTTTTGCTTGAGAGATGATAAAATAAGTTACTCTAGCATTGGTTTTTATATTGAAGTGTAAGGGTCTGACCTCAACAGTTTATCTTCTATGCTAAAAAAAAGTAATGGTATTTCTTGTTTGAGGTATCCTAGCGTTTGCAAGTATGGAACAAGAGATTCTTCCTATAGGGCTCTAAAGTTAATGGTTATATAAATTCTCCAATAGCCATGAAGGAACTCAAACTAGTGAGTGATCATCTACAGCTGTTTGTAATCAATTGAGCTACCTCCTCAAAGTCATAAAAATGGTTGCTGAGATGATTAGAGCTAATAGTCATCCCAATAAGCTCTTTTATAGGCGCCTAAGCTTAAAGACTCAGCAATTAGCTACAATAGCTGGATTAGACTAAACAACTGTGATGAGAAAAAGCCATAGATCATAACTTAGCCCTAATCCGCTTATTAAAATATCAAAATCTCTGACTTTTGTGTGCTTTCCTATTTACGGTAGCACTATTGCGCATCAATCATGTTTATATATGTAAATTATCTTCGAATCATATACGCTAATAAGCCATTTTACCTAAGTAAAATTTTATAATCAACTATCAACACTACTAGCTATCAACTAATTTGATAGAATTAACTTATAACTTATTTTAAATCATTAAGATCATATTTTTTTTCTCATAAATTAAAACTAGTTCAGAGAAGGTAAGGTAACAATAGAAGTCGTAAAGTAACAAAAAAGATTGTAAAGGCAAGGAGATAAAATAAAAATGTGGACTTAAAAATAAGTCAATTGTTTTTACTTATTATTTAAAGTTATTTTTAAATTTTAAACCATATATATTATTAAATTATGTCATCAAACGTACTTAATTTAGTTTAACTTTTGATTAATTGTGTAAATACTTCAAATTGTTAAGATAGTTTACTAAACACACCCACTTTAAGTACAATTAGTGGTTGTCCATGTTATGTTCCTAATCGTATGGTGGAGAGAGAATAATGAAGCATTATTTGTCTAGGGACCACCAAGAATATGGTCCCAAGGCCAGTTGAGTGAAGCTCAAAGTGCTCAATTAATGGATACCACATGCATAATTTTATTAGTTTTTGTAAGTACATTAATCATGTTTCAAGGTCTATATAGCTCAGGTGACAAACACACATGGCGATGATTATAGATCAGTTTAATTACGTGATCATTTGTGATTAGCCTTCCATAATTTTAAGGTAACGTAACCGTAAATCTTGTGCGTAAAAGCGCCGCCACGCAAATGCGCGCCGCTACACGCGCGCAAGGCAAATACATGCCACACATGGGTCGATCAGAATTCACTTTGTACCAACTATTTTGTATAGGCTAGTAGTAATTATGATAAGAAAGATCAAATCTGTTCAAATTGGAAAGCAACCTATTTAGAGTGATTTGATGGTGTCATTGAGGGGTGCCTTTGAAGAGATTAATGGACAATTGATAAGAAATTGAACCACCTGCATTGAAGTTTAGGTATTTGACATATGGATATAAGACAGTTCATCAGAAGTAACATGATGATAATATGTGTTTTAAATTTGTCTACTACATATAAGCTCTTAAGATGCACTTTATAGTTTCTTGAGGATCAAAAAATGATCCAGAACGAGAGAGAGAGAGCAGATAGGTCAAGTGATGAGATGAAAAATAAACCATGGCATGCTCGTTTAAAAACTTGGGAAAATAGAAAATAGACATAAACATTTGGAAGGGAAAATGATTTTGTGTTTGATTTACCATGAATGAAATAGAAAATCAAATGTAATTAAAATATTTCATAAAATTTTAAATAATTTATAATTTCTTAGTGCTTTATAATAGAGAGTTAAACTACACTGTTCCTCTTTTTTTATTTTATTTTTTAAAACTTTTAAAGGTTCCAATCAGAGTATTTATTAGTAAATTTTCCTTAAAGAAAATTCAGACAATTAGATATTTAATTGAAATTCCAAGGAAGAATAAAATCCTAAAATAAAATTTTAATTAAAAGGACAATATGAAGTACTATTATAATGTCTATTTAGAACCTGGAAAATATTAGAAAAATAAAAAAAATATTAAAGAAAATGATTTCCTCATGTTTGATTTCACAATGAATTTAAAAAATCAAATATGAATTGGAAAACTGTAATTTTACATATTTTACAATTTAGAGTGTTTATATAGTAGTTTTAATAAAACAACTAAAATGAATTTGTAAATGAATATGAATGTAAATATATAGAATTGATCATATTTTAAACTTATTTTGTTTCAAATTTTATTTCCTTCAACTTTCCTTTTATTTTGTATTTCTCTTCTTTTGCAACTTTCCTAAGCCAAAATGTAGCTCTTAAGAATTTATCCTTAAAGAAATTTGTGACAATTAAATGTATTTAATTGAAATTCCAAGGAAGTTGAATAACATCCTTAAAAATTAAAAATTTTAATTAAAAATAATGAACTATGGTTCCCCTGTTTCTCCCTTTCTTTCTTTGGCATTTTATAAATAGATCATAATTTGAGTTAAATTTGAATATTGTTATGTCATTACATATTTAAGATTTTTTTTTTCTTTTTTTGCAATTGTTGGAAGATTATAAATGGTTTTTATGTTAAAATATTTGTAGTGAATTACTTTAGATATTATTTTTAATTTGAAAATTGCATTCCAAAATATTCTAAACAATTATGGGAATACTATAATAGAGATTTAGTAATACTACACAAAAGGGTAATTGGAAAAATAAATAGGAGTTATAAATGTGTTTGGTTCTTAAGAAAATGCAATAATTTTTTTCTAATTTTTTACACTTGTTTTGTTTTGGGTACGTATCTAAGTAATTCTATAAATTTGTGACTGAAACATGTATTTTAATATTGAATCAATTCATCAAAATTTATATTTTAAATTTGGGAAAAAATATGGAATTATAACTGTTTGTTGTTTTTTTTAAAGAAAGTAACAAGATCTGATCTACTGGATAAAAATGAATAAGTTATATGTACTAGGGAAATTTTAACGAAATTTTGAAGGAATTATGATTTTTTTTTTTTTGGTTCTATATATCGCAAGAAGTTATTGAATTTGAAAGCTGTAATAAATCAATTCCATGATTTATATGTTATTGTTTCATTTATAACGATGAATCTTTGTAAATTTGTGGACTTTAATTTGGTCAGGAATTAGGTGAGTGTGAGGCAAAAATAGTGATTGGATGTAGTAAATTTTTTGTTCACTTTTCCTAACCCGGGTGAACCCAATTGCAATCGAGTGAACTTATGCCACTAGATTGAGTAATAAGGAGTGAGGAAGATCAAGAGAAGAGTTAGATGCAATGATCCCTATTTAATTAAGAGAGAAGAGAGATAAAAATATACTTAATCCCTTAATAATCATCATCGTTTGCTACAAAATGGGTTGATAAAGGAAGCTATGTCCATTCCATAATGATTATATAGTTTAATTCCTTCAAATTTCAAGAAATCATTTTCAAGTTGTATGGAATTAGAACGGATCCCCAATTTGATATGTGAATTTGTTTGGCCTTGTGAGAGGTGTCTGTCTGTTTGGCTATGCAACTCAATTGGATACAATGAGGATGTTAGATCTGCAAAAGAGGGTGTTTATCTCCTCTTAACCTAGTAAGCGTGTTTTGAAGTTGTAAAGACCATTTAGCCTAAATTAGACAATAGTTATGTGATTGTGCGTGAGTTGTTACAAACGTTTGTAACAACCCAATTCATGGCTTTTTTTTCACTGATTTGCCTTAGTTTTGCTCTTTTATTGGGTTTACACCCTTAAGATATGGGATACTACAATCCATCTCCTTGGCCTTGCACACTTTTGATCGGAGATAAGGCCCCTATGTCATTTGTAATGACCGTATCTAATCACATACACTATTATCCACTTCGAACCCGCCAGACTTCGATGCTGCTCGTTTATCAATAAAAATGTTGCATAAAAATGATTTAAGAGTAAAGGGGGTTTCTTCATAAATTTTATTAGTAGTTAATGAGCTACCAATTGTCCACAAATCTAGCTTATTTGGTTAGAATGTTCAACGTTTAAAGGTTGGACATGAGAAGGAAAGAGTTTGAGTTTCAATGAAGGTAGTTTACAACATAATATTAAAAAGTGATTTGCTTTTAAAAAATAAAAAAGGGCTACCAACTTAGTCAACTACTTGTTCGAGTGAATAGGAAAAGAGAGCTTAGAGTACAATGAACATTGGTCGGTTACTGAAACTACTGATCAACAAACTCTTGTCTATTAATAAGATTCTTAAGCTAATTTAGAGATGATTATGAGTAAGTAGTTCCTTCATAATTTTCTTTAAGGTTTTTTAAGTTAGATAAACTTTAGAGAGTTTCAGGGTTAATAAAGTTCAATAAATTTTTTATTAATTTTTTTAATTGTAATAAAAGTCATTTACCCTTTAAATGAAAACTATCACAAATTTTTTTACTTAATTCGAATAGCACTTTTCATTGAATAATATTGAGTATTAAGTATTTTTTTAATATTTATTTCTATTGCATTGTTATTTGTTTTTATACTAAAAGTCAACATCTATCATTACTACACCTAATATTAAAATAATAGAGGTTGTTTATAATATTTAAATTAATAAAATAATTTTACAATTTTTTTTCTACTTTTTTAAGTTCAAGAGATCTTCATCGTGAATTTATTCTGATCTTAGAACTTTACTAACTTTATCCTAGTTTTATAGAAAGATTATCCTTATTTTTTCACCTTTGAATTGTTGTAAAATATATATAATTTCTTCTTTCAAGAGAGAAAATTTGGATCATGTCTTATATTTTATTATCATATTTTTTTTAAATTTCTCTTTTTCCCTTGCATAGTTTTATATTTGGTTGTTAGAATTTGATGAAAATGAAAAAATTAAAATATATTTCATTTAATTATTGGATCCTGTTGCTATCTTTTTTCCTTTTTTTGAACAATCATGTTGCTATGTTTATTACTAATTTTTTCATACGTGGCTTCCTGTCTAATTGATGAGAAATTTGATAAAAATATTTTAATAAGAATCTTTTAAAATTAAAAATTCAATGCTAGGATAAAATGAGTAAACAGGCTCAATAACCAATTAATTGTGGGATGTTAAGATTGTTTAAATTTTTTTTTGAACAATCGATTAATTTAAAATTAGTAGCTAACTTTAATCTTTGCTTGTTTAAAAAAATCAAAATATGTGAACTATAAAACTTTCTTCCAAAAGGAGGGTTGAATTTTAAACCAATCCAAATTGCTTAAAGTGATAGTTGCATCGTTTAAAGATATTTGAATTCTTATTCAAAGCGCAGAGTTCCATTTGAAATATTTCCTGTTAGTTTTTATTCGTTCGTTGAATGAATGTTAATATGGTTTGAAATCAAGACTAATGGCTTTAGAACCTCTGAGATGCTGGAGGTTAAGGCTAGTTTGGCCTTTCTCTGTCACTATGAAAAACCGCTGAAAGAGACAAATTTCTGTCTGCTTTGTCCGTTTCTTGCCTGAATTCTATTTAAAAAGGGTTTTGGTTCCTTCGCAATCATAGGAAAGAAAATAGTCAGCCTAGATTTCGTTTATTCTGTTTTTTTTTTGCATGGAGAATATATCTCGATTGCCGTGGCTGATTTAGCAAACCAATGTGCAAAGACATTTGCCACGACGCCACTGTAATATTATGGGTATGATGCTAGAATTCCTAAGTATTAGTTGAGAAGTATCTGTGTGCATGTAGGGTGTTTTTAATCATCAAAATTTATAAACTCATTCTCCTACTGAAAATGCATCGCAGATAATGCGCCTAAGTCAAATATAAAGGAGTTTTCTCAAGATTAAACGATTTCACCTCACGCCTAATTGCAATTTGTTTTGGATTCAGTGTTTGAAACCAAAGGGTTTTAATGGTTGGAAACTAAAAACAAAGGAGTTAAAAATGTAAAATAGAACTCCCTCATGTTAGTCAATAAAGTTGACCATATAAAATTATGTTTCAATGTCCTTTCTCATATTGTAGGATGACCTATAGGGTCATTCCCAAATCTGATCTTCATTTAATCTTATAAAAACCGACCCCCATTAAATCTCTTTAAACAAAATCCACCGCCATTAAAGCTCTCATTCGGTTAAAACACAGTCACCTTGACTCACCTTACAATGACTCATAAATGATAACTAATCTAACATCAATGGATCTAACATTAAGCATCCAATGAGCCAAAAGTTTGTCAAGTAATAACCATTCAAGGTGACTCGTGATCAAAACCTAAAGTTAAAAGGAGAACAAAGAATCATATAGTGGATACTCCGTGATGGGAAAACAACAGAACCCCAGCCACTCGTGGATCCCCGCACTCCAATAGCCTTCTATTTAAGGAAGAAGAGGTTCTAGCATCATCCTCCGTTAGTCATCCCTCGAGGGTGCCTGGTTAAAGAGAAAGGGAGAGAAAGGAGGGAAAATGAGAGAAAATGAGAAAGAGCTTAGAACCACTGCAAAGGCCCCACTGCTAAAATTTATTAACATCAAAGGGTCCTTACGCTGCAGAGCCATATATCACCCTACCAAGCAAAATTATGAAAAGTAAACAAAAGCAGTGAAACTATTATAGACAAAATGGAAGAAGAGAACCAAAGTCAAAAGTCAAAGACAAATTGTCGTGGAAGGGGCAAATTCTCAGAACCCACAACTCAGGAAGGAAAGTAATTTGGCAACACTATCATATTTTCTTCGCTTTCCTCGCTTCTTCCGTGCTTGATCATACTATGAGTTGAACTTGATTCCATGGTTGAGCTTGAACCTTCATTCATGGTATAAACAAACAAACTTAGCACTAAAATTAGATTATAGCTATTGTGGGGTCCTAATACAATAGTTAATTAAAGCAATTAGTACAGACAAAAGTGCTCAAACTCAGATGACAGGTGTAAAATACTTATAGAACACACTCTGAATCGACACACAAGTGTATCCTCAGTATCGAAAGAAGAAAGCAATCAAAAGAAAGATTAGAACTATAAATATATTCATACAAAATGAGCCAAAATCATGATAACCCAACTTCAGTCAGAAGTTATCAAAGCCCCCATCTAAGACCATCTCAGAAGAGGTGGTGCTAAAACTGGCACAAAACACTATCAACTCCCAAACCAACCGAATATCTTCCACACACAAAGCCTGGGCAGCAAGCTTGATTAAGGCTTTCAAAAATAATTCGTGTCAAACTATCCTCTCCCCAACTGCAGCCTTTGTTCAACTCTAGTAAACAATCCAACCTCAAAGAGATTAGACCCACTTTATTCCAAACATAACTTTTTTAGTGCAATGCCGAGGGGTATCAAACCTACAAGTGTCCATCAAATGGGTCCACCAACACCCCAACCACTGGCGTTTAGCATCGTCAGCGGGCATCTTCAGACCACTAACTCTCTGTGCTCACCCTGACTCAATGAGTTCAAAACTCTAGCACCTACAATTTCATAAATCCTCGCCCATCCACCCATGTAACGAGTAAGCAAAAGTCGTGGATCACTAACTAGTTAATAGTACCAGTGGTGTTTAAAGATTCTCACATATACCCCCTGACCGTGGTTCTGGTTTCAAGACAAAGTCATTAAATTTTATGACTCACTGGGTCTTTTATCTGTGGGGTCCCGACCTTTAAAGGTCAAAGGTACTAGGCCGATCTTTGCAGCTAAGGCAAGATGCTTTTCAAATTTGTTAAATTAAACTTAATGTGCACAGCAGGTGATTAGTCTGTGAGCGAAAAAGGTCACCATAAGAGCATCTCCTAACCACACTCAACAAAATAGCTACTTAAAATATATTTAAATATTCACCCTAATTATTTGAATAGCAACTTTTAAAATTTCCATCTAACCACGCCAACAAAATAGATTACTTCCAACTAACTTTAATCTAACTTTCAATATAATTAAAAAATGCCATCGCATAACACGTAGAAGCGCAGCAATGATGACGTGTCGCGCTACCGCCATCATATTTTTGACCAAAATTTTACCGTCATGTTTCACCATTATATTTACAACATTATATATTTACAACTATCATATTTATAACGGTCGTATTTTTGCAAAAATGTATGTCGCACTCTTCTTCATTGTCATATAGCTCAAATTTATTTTACTAGTATTAAACGCATTATATGGTCATGATGCAAAGTGGAAGATTATTCTGTGTTAGATTCTGACCATGATAGAGTTGAGATGTTAGCTGGCTGTCATGTATGGCAATGGAGAAACTCACCATCGAATAGTCTCAATACGCCGTGTGGTTCTATTCAAGGTCATTCTCATATTTTTCGCAGAATCGAGTTGAAGGGCACAGACTTTATCGCGATTATTTTGCCAACCGCCACCTATCCCCCCACCATTTCAAGATACTGGTATCAGAATCACTACTTTTGCCGCATTCTATCCAAATACAAAGCTTATGATCCATAATGTCCGCAAAATGATGCCAAGTAAGATTATTTGTCTCCCTTGAAAAGATGACTCGCTGGCACGAATGCTTTCGTCGGTATGGAGCCGCGCGTGATGTTGTCAGATGATTATGGAGGATCGGCTAAAGCACCATAGAAAGTCTGCAAAGATTCAGATCACTCATATAGTAGCAATTTATTCTGATGAGTACCTCAGGTCACCAAACAGTGCAGACATTGCTAGATTATTAGCAATTCGCAGACGGGTTTCGGGGATGCTAGGTAGTGATTGGATCGCATGCACGGATAAAGAATTGTCCAACAAAGATGGAAAGGTGAGTACCGCCGGTGCATCTGGTGGAACCAATACTATTTTAGGGCTGTGGTTTCATATGATCTATGGATTCGCATGCCTTGGGTTACCCTGATCCAATGATATAAATGTGCTAGAACGCTTCGTTTTTTACTGGCGCAGGCCTCGCTAATTACTCGCCAATGGAACGATTATACTAGTGATATTACCTTGTCGAGGAGTATCCAATGCACACGCTAATAAAAAACAATTTCATGTCTAAGAGGCGGCCAAGCAAAGATTTTAAATGAGTCGTAAGAAAACATGATGTTGAGAGCTTTGAGTGCTTCAAGCACCATTTCTGCTATAGTTCGGACCCGCACGCTTCCAAACTCTTAGAAGTGCTTAAGAATATTACCGGCTGCATGCATATTATTAGATAACATGATTGGTCGGAGACGTAGAGGACAATAATGAAATGACTTTAGTTACATGCATCGATGGAATCTACTCCATGATTGATATCTAACTTCTTTGTTCTTTAACTGCTTCAATTTATTCATATCAACATCGTATTCGAGACGGCAGACACCCATTCGATACTCCAAATTGATTTTATTCCAGCACCTGAATATAAGGAATGTTTAATAAAGAATATACTATGAAAAACTTTAATACTGAATTTGAACTATTATGGTTCCTTTAATTCCTAAATAGGCTTGTTGTATTTAATTTTCTATTAAATTCTTTCGATGTAATTAATTCAAGTTTTACCTGAATATCCCTTTTTAAATCAATAAATACAAACTATTAAGTAAAATCAACGGTCATTGCAAATCAAACAAAAAACAGTCAAATAAAAAAATACAACCAAATATTCAAATAAGCATCATCTAGATCAATAAACATAGTTACTACAAATATGACTAAGAAAACTACATTTCTTTGCCACGATTTCCATCCGTGAGGCTTAAAATATTCAGTTTGAATCTGAGGTATTGATACCTCGTATTCATCAACATTATTTTCTGTTCCTCCTTCATTTGCTCGAGCTGTCTTCCTTCAGAATCTAATAGCCACCTTCTCTTTGTTCAATAACTAACTTCTCTCTGCTCGACAAACCAACATTTCTTTCGTATGTAAGTGACTTTCTTCTCCGCCATCTTCTTTTTCTCCTCCTTCATTTCTTCAAACAATTTGCCAATAAGGAACTGAATTATTATTCGAGAGTTTGCTCTTTTGAATTTTCTTGTTTCAGCTTTTGCAAATTCTTTCCTTCCAATTGGCCTCCTCTCCAAGCCTCCCCACTGCATTTGCCTCCTCATGTTACCATTCATGTTGAAGGACAGAGCCAAGCAGGAGTTGCACCACTTTTTGTTTTTGTTTCTGACATCAAGAATCCTCTATCCATTCTCAGTTACAATTGCAACTCCATTCCAATAATGCTCAAATAGAAAAAGAGGATTTATGAAGTTCCTTATACACTTTCTTCGCATCACTGACTAAAATTGTACAATAATGCTACCTATCATAAAAAGAAAATTGTGGCTAACAATATTATGTATCAGTACACATTTTCACTCTTGTAATTAAAATACACTCCATACCTTGTCTTTTCACACCCACTTTGATTCAATTCTTCAATTTACGTCAAAACAACCACAATTTATTGGTGGCTAGTTGAATTGTGCATCAACGATTCATCAAAGAAACTTGATTTTCGATTGGTTAATCCGACTCGCTTGTATTTGTTGAAGTACTCCCAAACCTTGCTAATACTCTTTAGATCTTGAAACATATCTCATGCACGGCATCCACTAATGTATTCAAACAACCCGGATTAAACTAAGTCCTCCTAATCAAATGTTGCCGCTCAAAACTTTTCGTGGTTGATTCTATTTCGTGTGATATCACAAAGACTAAATCCATTTGTTCTTCTGATTAATTGAGTGTTAAACCACCCACTGTTCCTCATTCAGATTGGTAAAGTACAGTCCATGTTCATCCATCAAAAAACCCACATTGTTGATGAAAAAGGCATGTAAAGGTTAAATCTGCATAAAGTAAGATCATGGCAAACATGGTTAGAAAGAATACACCAAATCCATAGGCTAAAGTTTATTAACAAAAGCTTCATAGATCCTAAATATTAAAAATCTTAAATGCTGTTATGAATACAAGATAAAAAGCTTCTCATTCTTTGTTAAGTGAATACAACAAAATCCCCAACTAACTTACCTATCATGAAGACAAACCTAAAATAAGCTTTCAATTTTCAACCAATGGTTTACTTAGATGCTCCTTTATTCTTGCAAGATTAAGATTAAAAACTGTAAATCCTGTGACCTAAACTTGGAGAACTATGGTTTCTGCCGGCTTATTAAAATAGGAAATAAATTATGGACGGCTAAACTTCCTTCTGAGAAAACTCACTAAAAAGTCAGAACAATGGCAAGGAAATAAATTCCACAACAAATGTCTGGGCTTTGAATTCATGTGGCCTATGATGTCATGGTATGCTAATTTCTTAATCTCTAGAAGTGGTATTCCAAAAATTTGTTTGTCTAATACCTCTTCCTATATGGTTACAAGAAAAAACATTTTGGCTGTAAGGCCATAAAGACAAGAGTTAATGTGCAGAATTCCATGATGGTTGAAATGACTCCGCCATTCAATATCATCATAATAAGCATGCATCCAACATCAAGATCAACATAAAGATCAAAAGGGTAAAATTTGATCCGCGTCCAAGGATCGCCAAATACAGCTGCAAAGATACAATATGGCCTTCCTCGTGTGCAATATCAAATTCAAAATGTTAACGTGCAGGAACTTTAATCATTTCGTAAGTCTGATTGGTCAACCAAATTTAGGTAATTTGTGCTTTTAGCAGAAGCGCATGCCAAGGCAGCCATGGTGTAAATTATACCAATAGTATTACTTTGATATATTTCGCTTCTTCCAAATGTGACATCTTTCATTCACTAAAGTCGTATGAATAATTTGCCATTTCAAAGATATAACAAAATTAGAACCGTAAAGTTTCCAGCCATAAAACAAGAGGGAAAAAGATGGATATGTCAAACAATAAGAACTGGGCCCAGAAGACATCATGAAGAAAGACAACCGGTTAGTTAGTGAGAAAGCATCTCATTAGTCCACAAACATCCTCATAATATGGAAAATGCATCAAAGAAAAGCTCAATCCACTAACACATACAAATTTGATCGGATCATAAATGACCACTGAGTCAAACTAACCCATTCTAGAAGAATCTGCTCAAGATGAAAATTAAAATAGAACATAAAAAGAAATTTATATAGCCCACAAGTACTCATAGTAACTCAAAAGAAAATTCAAATCAGATGAGAATTAACAACTCCATTGAAACAACATCAACCTCATGAAGAAAAACACCTTTCCTGATTTCTTTAAAAATTTTTTTCATTTTAGTTTTCTCTCAACAAACAGAGGCAAAACAAACAAAATTCATAACAATCACCTCCAAAACCTCAACAAAAATGAAAGATTATCAGAAACAGATTCAAAAGTCGTCATGAAAAACAATAATTTCATGTGAATTCAAGGAAGAAACCTTCAGAGAACTTTTCCTGAAATTTTTCATTCCTCTCAAACAAACACATGAGTGGCGCGAATGCACTACTGAAAGCTTAATCAACTCTATAAGCAGAACAGTAGAGAGTACTGGAAGACTTGAGAGCACTGGTTTTTGTGGGCTTGCAGGTCGCCGGATCCGGGATTCCAGAGAAGACGCGGCTGTCAGGATTTCGAGATGCCTGGGGACTCATTGAGCTGAGAAAACGCCATTCATACTGAGAGAATATAGGTAAAATAGCTGAAGGATAGCGCGTGACATCCCAGTTTTTTACTCTGCTTAACAAAATAGCCAAAATAGCTATTTGTTTGAGTCTCGAGATATTTTGAATTTCAACATGTTATCAACTTAATGTGCATAACACAATTTACAACATCACAACAATATTTGGCAAAATTTCACTCCTCTATACTACAGTCGTGGGTAAGATTACAAATTTTTTTTCTAAAACTTAACCCAAATAACTAGAACTAAAACATGAACTATATTGTAAAAAAATAAACAACTTAGCAAAAATAATATTCAATTTAAAAAAAAAAAGACTTGCTCAAAAAACAAATAACACTTCCTTCCCTAACTTCCCCAACCAAATCACACACACCAATGTTGCTATAGTTTTGAAATTTAAGGGAGAAGTGATACTTTGATGAAGCAAATCAGTTGTTGGGATATGAGACTTTGCAAGTTTTCCACCTAGATTTTACACTCCATTTGGGCTTCAAACAACAAGTTGGAAGAAGAAAAGATAGGAAAAAAATAAGTTGGTGAATTTGAAAATTACTGGCCTTTTATACTAATCTCAAAAACGTTCTTTCTAGATATATTTAGACTCACACTCTGCTTTCCAACGATAATACTGAAAATTACCTCAAAACTAGATCCTCCTATTGGAAAAAGTTATGGTCAGTGGTTGTAAAATCAGTCTTAAAAATTTCGCAGTTGCAAATTTTATTTTTTTATTTTTTGTTTATATATATATGGTATATATATATATATATATATATATATATATATGTATATATATATATTTTTTTTTTTTTTTCGATATATGAATAAAATATAATAAATTTTTTTTATAGAAAATTTTTTCATCTTTTTAATATAAATAATAATAATAAATATTAAATAAAATAAAAATAAAAAGGAAAAAGTATATATAATGTGAGTCATGATCCCAGAAAAGTTTTTTCCTCAACTCAGAAATTTTTTAGTCACAAATTTTTCATAGTGTCATAAAATTTCGGGGTCTTTCTTGAAATTTCACCCCCTCGTTTCAAAATTTGACAAACCCAGAAAATAACACAGAAAATTAAAAACATTGTAGAAAATGAAAATCAACTAAAAACAAATATTAACTAAAATTGGTGGTGGTGGTGCAAGCCAAAAGTTTTCTTTCTTTCTCCTTTTCCCCCTCCTCTCCTCCTCCTCCTCCTCCTCCCCTCCTCCTCCCCTCTCCCTCCTGAATATATAAATAAACAAAGCTTCTTTCTTTGAGAAAACAACAAGAAAAATAAAATAAAATCAAAATCAACAAAAGTGAGTGAACCCAACTTTGTGGGAATGAGATCGAAACCACTCAAACTAGAAGGCTTCAAGCCTCAACAGTGTGCTTAAAGAATTGGTGGAGCTTCAGGAATCAGCGAGGTCCAGTGCTCCAAATCCAACCAGCTAGCAAGAGCCATATTCGCATGCAAAATACATGAGCAGATGCCAATGTCTTTGATGTAGTGCAAAAAGTTTGAAATATATCACTGCACTTCCTAAAGTATTGCATAGACAAATGCAAATGGACTGGCTCTCACTTTTTGTATACAGGTGCTCGTAGTGTAGACGCCGGGCAGTGTAAAGCGTTAGATATACACCGGGTCGTAGAGGCGTAATTGTGCTTTGGGCTCTTCCATCATCTTCACAGCAATGGGGAGATTGCTTTCTTTTCCCATGAGCGAACAACACCGATATGTCTAAGGATTCGATAACCCTTCGCATTATTCACAAAGAAAATTCTTCATCACCCTTCTCAGAGCCGTTGTTGATAATGCTCATCCACCTATGTGGTGCTACCGCACTCTTCCTGGATTCTCTTCCTCGGATAGATACAGCGTTGTCAGATCGGCAAGCCTTGAAAACTGATTTTTGCAGGTTGTCAAATTTCTAATCAATTTCACTTAGTCCATATCAATTCTCTTTATCCACATTGTTTTCCATAGTAATAATTTTCCTCGACTAATTGAAACATGATTGTCTTATGCTTTTCCACAAAGCTTCTACCAATTAGCTTTCTAAGGTTCTGTAATGGCTTGTCTAACCGGAGAGGTTGATCGGGTGGTTGAGTTGAGATGAAGAAGCATAATCGGGAATGTGCAGAGGCATATTGTGGTTTTGCTCCATGATAGATTTAGTGGTTCCCCAACTAGGGCTGGCACTGCCATGGTGCATTAGTCGAGGAACAAGTGTAAGGTGCACTCAACGGCTGAGGTGTCTATAATCCCCATGGACCTATACTGCACTGTGGTTTCCTCCATCAAAATCGACTGTGTTGTTCTCCCCTCTAGGTGTGTTCCATTTGGTCTATGCTCGAGATCATCGCAGTTTTGGTTCCTATGGAAGATCGACTGACTAATCCCCGCGTCTATGTAATCTACCCATCGAAGGCAATTTCGTTGGAAACAAAAGAACACCAACAAGCAGTGCAAAAGAAAACAAATTCTACCTAAAAGGGTAATGTTAGCTAAAAAACAATGAAACAAACAACGAACCGATGTAAAAATGCTAAATAGGAAAATAAAAGCAATTCACCAATACTTATGGGACGAGATCGCGCGTGTTCAACAAGGTCATCTGCGACTTAGGCACGCGTATCCTCAAGAATCCACGCCATTCGATTCGCGCGCATGGTGGGTGTTCCGAATCAATAAAATTTATAAAACCTAATTCCTCCACTGTCGTAGCATGGCTACCATAGATAGCTGGGCTCTAAGGCTGGAACACACAGGATGGGCTTTATCACAAATGACTCACGCTAAGTTCTAATTGGTGAATGAGCTTGATCTAAAGGTTTTTTGTAAAATGAGTTTTAATGGCTGGAACTCAACATAGTATTAAAAAATGTATGAACTCTTAGTTACAGTCACCGAAGGATTCATAGGGCAATCGAGGGTTTCTGTGGTCCTTTCGCTGGGAGGCGACCCTAGTCATCTCCCCAACCTGATCTATTTAACTATAAAACCAACCTCATTAAATCTCTTTAAATGGCATCCACGCCATTAAAGCTCTGTATCTCGTTAAAACATTAAAGTCACCCTTTGACTCCACCTTTGGCAATGACCTCAAGATAACTAACGAACACATCAATGGATCTAACATTAAGCATCCAATGAGGCCCAAAAGCTTACTCAAGTAATAAATCATTCAAGGTGACTCAAAAGGATCAAAACCTAAAGTTAAAAGGGAGAATGGCAAGTGGTGTGAAAACATAACCTCACCGCCTTAGATCCTATGTTAACTAGTAGCCCTTTTTTAAGGAGAAGAAATTAGTCACTCATCCTCCGAGCTGAAGCATCCCTGAGGGTGTTTTTATATGAGAAAGGGAGAAAGTGAAGAAAAATGAGAGAAAATGAGAAAGAGGTAGGAACTCATTAAAGGGGTTCCTTCATAAATTTTATCCAGAAGACCAACAAAGTCCTTTTTTCTTAGGCAGGGCAAAGAAGAGCTTAAGGTGTGTACGCTCTTAGCTAAGAAAAATTACAAAATTAAACAAAAGGAGTAAACTATTACAGGGACAAAATGGGAAGAAAGGAAGAACAAAAGTCAAAAAGTTAAAAAGCAACATGAACATGGTCGTTGGGAAGGGCACCACAGTTGCAACTTCATGGAACATAATCGCAAACTACATAAATGCCTTTCAGAGGTTGTTACTGGTAACTGGCGTAAATTTGGTAGTTAAAAATTTTGCAGCACTCGCCTCCTTTCTTTTTGTTTCGCTTCTCTTTTCTATATATATGGTTTTTGATTTGAAAGATGAGCAGAAACTTGGATTCTCCATGGTTGAGTCGAATCCTTATCTACACGTGTATGTGCTTTCCAAAATAGTATGCAAAACTTGCCACAAAATTTGATTAAGGTTTGTTGGTCCCAACATGCCAATCGGGTTAATTAGGCTATTAGTACACAAAAGTGCTCAAAAACTTGTACACATTAAGGTAAAATAGCCCTTTAGGTGAAAATCAAAGTAAATTTGTTATGAGATTGTAGGTTACACAAGACTCAGTCTAAATCCTTTTCATCCTTTTGTAACTTTAGTTTTTTTTTTGTAATTTTCTTCTCTCTTCAATTTTGTTTGTGTTTTATCATGTACTAAAAGTCTTAAAGCAAACAGTGGGAAGGAAAATTTGAACCAAGACTGAAAAGAAGAAGAATGGAACAAGTTGATTGGAAACAAGAATCAAGAAAGGAAAAAAGGAAAAAAGGGAATCTTATTTTATGGGTAGCTTATTTCTGATGATTGAAAAATCAAACAAGAGATGTGTCCAAAAAATAGTAGCTCGGCTTCAAAATAATAAAAATTGCTACATCATTATGAGCGGCAGATATTGTTTCCTAATACCCTCAAACATCAAGACAGTTGCAGGCAGGCGAACAACATCAACAACACAGCAAGGCACAAGAACGCGTAACATGGTATAATGCGCAAAGCGCCTCACCCAATCGAGGGTCCCATCGACCAACCGTCAACCCGCAATTCTACCCAGTAATCACATCTGCTTTGATGCCAAACCTGTATCAACACCAGGATACCGAGTAACTCCGAGCACACATCGCTATATGTCCGCCCATTTTGTCGATCCATATTTATCCATATTTGCCAAAATATGTGACATTTAAAACAAATTTTAGGAGTTAGATCACGCACCCTCTACACTTGGTTTACATTTTAACTGATTGTTCCACGCTTTACAAAAAGGATTTATCAAAGCCACATGTCACCTTTCTTATACCACTGCGCCGAATGAGCTGCCTCCCTCCCTCCACTGGTGCACACCTTGTGCCCAAATGTTTCCCATAAAGGAGCCACGCCAACAGAGAATATCTCCCAAAGAGGCTACTCTCCCACCTGAAGTGCACATGAATGGTTTCAATCATGAGATTCACATTCATATTCCAAGTAAAAACATGCAAGTTCACTATGGAATCCTACATGTCATGAAATGATGAGACTCAATCATGCCATGCCCCAAGTCCTGCAATGACTCCCATCGCGCGCCCGAGTCCTTACAAACTCCCATCATACCCGGTATGTCCTTATCTCCTAGTCACAGCACATGCCATACCCATGCGAGAATCCATCATTTATGGATTACATCCAATGATCATTTTACAAAACAAATTCACTTATTTTCAAACTAAAAGCTTTTGATGTCACATCTCAACAGATCATTTATGTATACAAAACTATGGGCTTTGTGGGTAGCGAATTTGTGTCAACACATCACAGTTTCGCCTACCAAGACACTTTTATCATTACGGCTTTACCGTTGGAATTATGTCTAACCACATTAATGAGTCTTTCACCCGAGGGGGTGTCTATCCCTACTTGTTATTACATGACACAAGTTTTCTTTACCACTTTATTCAACCATGCAACTCTGTTGGACTTCGTCCCACTTGACCAAACCCACCTAATCAAACACCAAATGTAGTGTTGATTTTCAACCATGTACTCACACTCATTCAATACGATGTCCCCGTGCATATGCAATGCAATGCATCATTGCATGTTATATCATGCCACATGTATGATGAATGCTACATGGACAATGTTAAACCATACACTTCACTCGTGGTTCCATGGACACCATATCCTATGCATACAATTTCCATACAATCACAGTATCTCCGCACAATATATTTAGTACACTACATATATCAACATTCATCACAACTGGTCACCAAGCACATGTTGTTATTCAAAACCAAGCAACAACACCCTTGATCCTTGAGGTCAAGTGTGACATATACTATGTCCACAAAACGACCCCAGACAAGGTTTACATAAACAGGCTACCAAACCAGCCATATATATAGGCCCTCTAATCATAAACAGACATTAAAAATATCCCACCAAGAATCCATATAAGAAAGGCCCAACATCTAATCCTAAAATCCACAACACAAACAAATAAATAGCCTAAGTCACAGGGTAGTCCCGAGAATGAGATGGACCATAATTCAGAGCATATAGAGGTCTAATTTGGGTGATTCAAAACTCATTAACATCAAGTTCAATTGTATGCTACAACTTCTATGAAGAACAAGAGTCTAAATTCCTCTGTCAAAACAAAACCAGTTCCAAGTTCTCTAGGATACAGAAATAATTAAATGAAATGGGGCTTTTGGTTGTCCTTGATCAGAATGGATCTCATAATTTGAGTTGTAGAAGTCCAATTTGGTGATCTAAAAGTCAACATCAAGTTCACACAATTACAACTAACTTCTAATGAAGAACATGAGTCTAAATTCCTCCAGACACTTCTCAATTGAAAACCAAATTCCACTGGCCATAAATAATTAAATAGCCTTGCTAGATAACCCTGTGAATGAAATGGACTCATGAACTTGAGCTGTAGAGGTCCAATTTGGCGTGATTAAAAAGCCTAACATCAAGTTCCCAATTGCAAATACAACTATAAAGAACATGAGTCCAAATTCCCCGCCCCAACTCAAAAAAACCAGTCTCAAATCAAAAGTGTGTATGTCAAAACAGGCAGCATACCCACGTCCCAAAATCCCACCAAACAGCTCCCTTAGGTAGAAAAACAGTCAAACAATCTTTAAAATGAAACCAAACAAAGCCTGGTGTGTGGAAATAAACCAACGTAAGAAGAATCCAGAGCATACCTATCAAGCGTGAGTAGCACTCGTAGAGGCTCCTAGCCTGCAACCTTGATTTCCCGGGAATCTCTGATTTTCGGTGAAATCCTCCTGGTATGTACGCCGTACTCTCGCCGAGTAGACGAACTTTGCTCGCTCAAGGAACCCTGCACTACAACTCCGAGGATCTAATAGAAGCTCTGTCTCCTTTCTCATCAAGTTTAGCACAGGAAATGCGTGACATTTTCCCAAAATATCCTTTTTCTAACCTTATCCACCACTTAAGGCAAGTCAATTCACCGCGTGCCACTACCCAAGACTTGTTCAAAATTACATTTCTACCCTGTAAATAATTTATTTCACGCGAAGTCTAATTTATTTTAAAATGAATCCTTCACATAATTTATTTTCCACTTTAGATTTTTTTTTCTTTTTCTTTTTTCTAAAATCTCATATGTTTTGTTAGAAGCCACATTACATGATGCAGCCCTTCAAAATCAGAAAACTGAATTGTTCTAATCGCACGAAATTTGTCCTGGGTGGTGGGTGGTGGTAACTAGATTCACAGACTAATCCAACTATGAGGTTCTACAGCTGATCTATCCCGAAATCTATAAAAATCTGCTTGATAACCTGATACTATAATGACAATTCTACTGCTGCTCTTTTTAGAAAAAATTCAAATTTACCTAGATTTATAACAACATTAATCCAATATCCCTGATGAGTGCCTAAAACACTACCGCAGTACCCGCATTTTATCACGCTGTTTATTTCATCTAAAAATAAGTGTGTTTATCGCCATATTTAATACCCCCTCGCCATACGGCGCAGTGGTGCGTGGCATTCGTAGATCATGTGGATATAAGAAGAAGGATATTGGAGGATTCCACCTCACCGTGACGCTCCAACATCGCCACGCCTCTCACATGACGCTCATGTCACGATGTCCAAACGTCACGACGTTGAGGTCGTACGACATGCAACCCTTCACGCCTGGCACCGCCGTTACGCTCACGGATCAAATCAACGAATCTTTATAGATATAACAGAAAAGAACGAGAAAACGTAGGGGGAGAGGGGAAATGATAATGGTGATGCATTTATCAGCATGTGGAGTGATCTGAGAGACTGCAATCCTGTATTTTTAGACATTTTCTTTCGAACTCCCACATTTGTCTCAATGATTATAATGACCAAGATGATGTTCTAGTTTTATTTCTAGGTTTTGGTTGTACCTTGTTAAGCATTCCATGGATTAGTTATTAATCTAGTTTCTGCCCAAAGATATCATGGATCCAGATCGACTTCATTTTATTTTCTCTCTCGTTAATTAACTACATGTATGGTGTTTGGCCAACATCAACATATGCCTCTCGCCGATCCGAAATCTAGATAAAGGTTCCACTCCGGTAGAGTGACACTTCAGTCAATCTAGTAGAGAGGGATCTCAGCTCCAAGCAGCGGTAATCAGCCGCCTAAACTTGCCACTTTGCTAAGGGCTGATGGAGGCTGTATAACCTACTACAGCGAATAAATAGGCTTAATATACCTCGAGAGGATATCCTTTAGGCATGATCAATCTCACAATATGGAATATGCGTTAATATACTGAATGATAAATTCTTCTTATTTATAATCCATCGAATGTGGTACTGAGTAAACCCTAGTCCCCATTAATAATTGAGTAAATAATTCAAGAGGATCAATTCTCTCTGGCCATTCCAAATGACAATTCACTCAAATTTGAGATCCATATACTAGGGCCTAATCCTATATTCAACACTTTATGGAATCCAGACTTGATGCTTTTCATTATATTACATACACTGACACAGACATTTGCATGCAGGAAGCTTGGCAAAAGTTACATTAATTTTATAACTCTACTGAGCTGTCAAACCCTAATAAAATCAAAATAATCTAAATCACTTTATACTCCATGATGTCCGTAAGGCGGAGGTCACAAAATCCATCGTGATATGCCCCACTCCACCCCTAGTTGCCCATTATCGAGTAACCCCCGCACTGGCCTCCTGATGCTCACTTTGATCATCGATACGCGAGACATCATAACAAAACCCCAACGGTCTCTATCCTAGTAATACCGCATGACGAAGATCATGATACATCTTCTGCATTCACTGATGCATCGCAGAGAAACAAATGGAATTTCGAAGGATCTCCTCTCTCGCTTCGGCCAACCGGGGAACCAGCAATTTGGTCCCCTGAGCATCAAGACTACCATCCGTGACGGCCCGCCTCGTCAGCCCTGATCAAATCTATACTTGGCCCCACAGACACTATCCTGTAAACACCCCGCCCCTAGCACTCAATCACTTTTTATGCAGGGCTACGTGAGTTTACCAAACTCCTCTAAAACACCCTAAGTATGTTCATATCAGGATCGTAGTTTAACTACCCTACGCCTCCTCTTCGAGCATCACCACTCCTGCAGGGAAGCCACACTAGCCACACTCTGACTTCCGACCGGTATCACCACATTTGCTTTACTAGGATGGTACTACAAAAGGAAGCCATAATCTTTTATAGATACATTCCATCCACCTGGGCTACCGCTTATATCGGTGTCCCGCCGAGTAAAGATATATTTTGGGACTTTTCGTGGTCCGGTGGAAACATCTCGACTGCTCACTATGGGCCAGTGACACCATATCTTCAGCAGCATCAGCAGCCGCTAACCTATGTCGCGAGGGTAATCTCCGCGCCGTGGTTCTTCAACCGTCAGGAACCATAAGCTACCACTCTCTGACCGAAACATCGTAACACACATCCCGCCGCCCTTCGAGGCATCACATCAGGCCACTGTCCCTTTTCGACTAATTAATAGGAGTTTAACACAAGCCTCCTTTAATCTCTGAATGCTCCTCTCACAGCAACACCCACTCATACTTGACCTCCTTCCGGGTTAATCTAGTCATAGACGCCAGCCTAATATGGAGAAGTCCTCAATAATAAACTCAGGCATTCAAATTTAATCCTAAGAAAGTCCACGATCCGAACCGACTTCGGGCCCTCCCCAAACTATAATCGCCTGACTTCTCGGTCCATTGACACACCCGGCCGACACTAGGTGTTTAAAAACCGCACTCGTGCAGCTTCAAAACTCGTGACTTACCTGGGGCCCCGCATAATCGTTCTCGCAAAACCAGAGAATCCTCAAATGTCCTCGGCGTTCCTCCTCGACCGGGAGTAAGATCAAGATGTCATCAACAAAGACTACAACAAATGATTCAGAGAAATGGAACACCCTGGCGCGAGATCTGATAAATACCACCGCGATTCGCCAATCCAATGGCATCATCAGAACTCAAAAATGCCCATACCGCGCCCTAAACGCCATTCAGTGACATATCTATCCAAACTCTCAACTAACAGGTCCGTGCCAAGATCTATCTCTCAGAATGTGCACGGCCCTCTCACTGATCAATAAATCATCAATCCCCTGTAATGCATACCATTCGACCGTAACCCCAATTAGTCCGTCATCGTTTGAGATACACGTGCTTAAGGGCCTGTACTCTTTTCGCAGTCAACCGAGCGCCCTGGCAAGTACTTAATTGAATGAAAACCCTTGTCCAATAAATCCCGTGATTGACCTTGAGTTCCCGTGAACTCAACCGGCGCCTATCTTATGTGATGAAATGACGCACTGTGGTGTGTAACTCAATAACAAAAGTTTTATCTAACTCCCAAAATACCCTAGAATTTTTATAATAATTTATTATATGTTAGGTATAAATCGAGAATAAATGGGTATTTTCTAAGGAATTGATAAACAGATTAAATGAAAATGTTAAATGTTATAGTTAGATCGAAATGAGTATAAGGATTGAATGATATATGCTAAGGATTAAATGATCGAACTTAAATTAATTCATGGTATGGCAAATTTGAATGTGAAATAAGGACTTAAGGGTTAAATGAAATTACTTAAATGCTAAAGTGATTTAAGAAATGTTAAGTGGTATGTTAAATGGAGTGATAGAGACGAATGCCACAAATGAGAAATGAGATTATTACGTGCGGAAGGCCAAATACGCCTATACTTAATGGGGCTTGAAAGATCCAAATTTTGTGGGTAGAAACAAAATCCTCTGCCATTTATGGAAGAACTATAATTGGTATCAGGTAATAAAAAGTGGGGAGTACACCATGGGACGTAGGCAAAGTGGTATCTGTGGTGATTCACTGACCAAAAAGGCACAGGCACCTAAGACGATCGTGGTACCTGCATCGATGCTTTGGGTAGTCTCCATTTGCAAAATTCCCATGTTGCTCCCACTCATAACCCATAGTATATAGAACCAACCCAATACAAAACACTGACGGGGTCCAAATAAGAATGAACTAAGTGAAAAACATTGCATCAGCTTTCTTCTCTTCACTTCTACGAGTTTGATGTTGGCAAACTTAAAAGTCCTATGATAATATAGCAAGTTCCTAAACACATAATTGTAGGACTACATGTATCCGATATATTGTTTCATACTGACCCTCCTGTTACATGCAAGTACATACACTTGGTACTCGATTAGTGCGACGATACCCCATCGTTGCTTCGACACACTCCCTCATTGAGCTACTACACCAAGACCGTGACTAGTAACACTTGTGTACTTATCATTGTGTCCTACTCTATTTCTTATTAATATATTTGTAGTCAAACAATTATATGATAAGAGTCTCAGATAACGGACAAGAGTGGCATGTAATGTAACTCGTTTCGCTGAATGTAATTTGCATGGGCACTCCGTGAGGCGAGAGAGCTGTGTAACCCTATGGAGATCTGGGTATAAAGTAATACATCGTTTCCATTCACCGTACTTCGCTGTGTGATCTGCATGCTTTAAGCTTTCAGAACTCCCTACTTCTGAGATCTTAATTGTAAATTACACACTATGCTCCGAATGTATCGCTGCACTCTCCGCAGCAGAAGCTCAGAATCTGCGAAATCCGAATAACAAGTATAAGTTTCATTATGTTAAGTATGTAAGGCTTGTTAGGCGAATTCATGAAAAATTATGATATTAGCTAACAGATATCATATCAAGAGGCAGGTCTTACTTTAAGTGAGGTCAATGCGTGGTATGGCTTTTCAAGTAAGTTTCCAAACTTAACTATGTTTAGCACTGGGTTTTAATCCGTGTAGGTACAGTAAGAGGACGCCCGTGATTCTCAGATTCGCCGATAAGCACACTTGTAAACCATCACTTGTAGGTTTCAAGGCCTAATTATGAAATAAAATGTGTGCGCTTTTGTGGCTATGTATATAAATGGACCAGATCGTATGTATTGACATCAGAAACGCGCCACGCTGGGTGGTAGTTTTATTTTTGTGTATCTAGAAGTGGCGATATTTTGATTCAGCGAGGTGACTGGGACCAACAGTCAACCAAAAGTGTAAAGAGTCCCAATATAATTTCACGCCCCATTCGCCAAAGTGGGCGTGGGGGTGGTGGACAATGATCCCCGTGGCGGAGGAACCCGGGGTAGCTTATCCTGAAACATCCTTGCATCGCCACAAAACCACCAGAGGAGAGTTCAACCTATTTTCACCTAGTCCTCTACTGTAAGCCAGCAACCCATCAACTAACCCGTCCATGCCACCTGTAGTCGTACACCGTCCCAGTGCAGAAGCATCATACTTATCCCCTCTTGGAACATAAACACAACCAGAATCTCGTGTGTAAGCAAAGAACCCCTCCTACGATCATAGCGTCAAAGACCATCCGATAAATGTCAACCAATCCATGCCAGTTTAATGATATCAAACTCCTATGATAACATAACCCAAAGGTCCATCGCTAGCAGAACTGAGACTCTACCAATCCCACATATTCATCAACCTCACCCTAGTCCCTAGGGAGAACTCACATTGGGCCTTTTCCAAGGTCCAACCTCACCCCCAATTCTTCACACAACATTGACTCGTAGGCAAATGAATGAATGAGAGATGCATCGTAATCAAATAAAACTCTCATTTCATAAATGAGAGGTGAGTAATTCCCAGACATCGACTGTCCTGCTTATCCCCACTCAGGTATTTGCATGACACGCCCGAGTCCCCAATCCCGGTCAGGCTAACCCGACCCGACTAATAACTCGGTTCGCTCGTCATGAAATTTGTGTGCTTGTGTGCAAAGACCCTGAACGATATAGAGTCTTTACCCATAATAACAAACCAGGTCCTGTTCGGTCCACATGATTGGGACTTTGTCGTCCCAAAACCTTGGGATCCTTGACTCTATGGGCAATCCCTTCATATGTTCAGCCTCGTTGCGGTAAGAAACAAAGATCTCGCTCCTATCCGACCTGCACCCTACCTCCTCGTCTTTGTCTATTAGCCTCAGCCCGGGCCCTTGTAGATTCTGGAAATGTGGTCCTC
Source organism: Tetrastigma voinierianum (assembly GCA_016808115.1). Classification (NCBI taxonomy): domain Eukaryota; kingdom Viridiplantae; phylum Streptophyta; class Magnoliopsida; order Vitales; family Vitaceae; genus Tetrastigma; species Tetrastigma voinierianum. The sequence continues at coordinate 61,608 of JAEQBH010007838.1, read as the reverse complement.
AAACCGTCCCAAATCCCAGCAGCGGTCACCCTCCTTCCTCTGCACTCAAGATCCGCAGATCTCGAATACTCTTTAGCATCATCCATCTCACCCCAGGCAGGCCACCCAACCATGTGAGCCCATATCCCAGAGAAGTCCCACACAACCCAGCCCCCATGGATGCCTTTAACCATCCCTCAAATCTCCCCACTCCGCCGCATCGTGGGCCAAGCATATAGTCATCCCCAAACCGGTTTGGCTCAAAGAACCTAGCCATCACCGCATCGGCCATATGTCTCCCTGTCGTGTTTTTTCTCCTGTTAGAACTCTCGTGCCTGCAACATCGCTCTCCATTGAGGTTCTCACCAATCCTGATTATATCAGTGGATTCACCGCTTAATGAAAAGTCGCTAGCTCGATCCATGTGTAGCGAAAGTGATTCCATGGCCTTCAATTTCCCTCAATTTGTCAAACAACCAATGGTCAACGCAATAATGAGTCCCTCCCTAAAATGTCGGGATGATGTGCCGCCCTAAACCTTTAGCGCCTATTCCTCTCAATTTCCTGCTACACCAACACTTTTCATTGGCGAGGCTTATAGCCTATGGTCTCCATGTTTTGCAAAATGTGGGCTAGTGCCCTGTGAACGACCACTGTGTCCTCGTCCGCGACTAGCCATCTACACCTATCAAGCACCAAATCTGTAGATTTTTCAGGCTATATGTCATTCGACATGATAAACGCACTAATAACAGTTCCTAACACCAAGATCATGCTCTAAACCCCAAGGTTCTTTTTGTTTTCCATATATATCCAATCATGCAGATAAATGAACACAACATGCAACACACATCATGTTATATATACCAAAGACGCCACATGTTACGACAATGCATGCAGCTGTTTCTAATCCTATCTCTGATCGCTGTAATCACATACCCAGTCCCCCGACATCAGTTGTGATGCCCATAATGCATACACACAATCTTAATGACCATAATCCCAAACCATGATGTCCCCAAGCCCGCAGACACTCGTGGTAATCATGCCCCCGATACCGTCGTGGACACTCCTGATCCCAGTCCCGTTGATGTTCCAGCCAACTCTGCTGTCCGTGGGTGCTCTGCAACCCGACGCCACACACCATCATGTCCCATTTATTGAGATCCATAATTTAACAAAATCAGAGCCCCTCCAGACGGAAGCTCTATTCAATACAACCCCAGATAACAAGACATCAAATGACCTATCCGGCTCAATATACCACCGGCCATTCATGAGTCAAGAAGCACCACTTGGCCCCATTCAACCATGCCCCTGAATACATACATGCAACTATAGTGATATGTTTAAGCAAGAGTTCAATTATACACTCTTATACAAAATGATATATATTAAAACCGATCGTCTCACTATATATACATATAAAATATAGTCCAAAGCCACATTCGACTTTCTTCATATGTGTGTCCCTAAATGCGGAGGTCGCCTCATACACTGATCTACACACACCTGGGTGCAACCTCAACAGATGTGGTGTGAGCGTGCCTAGTAGTGATAATCTCCTACAAGGGCTACCTCTCCACCTAAGTGCTCATATACAATGATTAAACCAACCACACACATCCAAGTAAAATTGTCTTCATGAATGCTAAAGTCATTCATGGAATGTTCTTTATGCCTATAATCCCAGTCACCACCGACTTCGCGCACATGCGTTGCACATACGGCCGATAACCGCTGATCGGTAGAAAATAAGGGAAGATGACATATACCGGCTCCTTACCATCGTCGCAAGAACGCAAGTGCCAACGGGCAAACTAACTCAGTCAATCCCACACCCCATCACACAATCTAAGTCTATGAAAACCATGACCGTGTGTCTTCTTTGGGCAACAAAAATTTTTGGATCACACCGCGGGTCTCTTACACCCATGTTCTAGTGATAAACATGACCGTGTGCCTTCTTTGGGCTATAGAACTTTCTGGATCACAATCTACGATCTCTACACCCATGTTCCGTGCTTTCACCTCTATAAGCACGTCCCTTCGCCTTCCCAAAACACAAATATTTATATATTTTTTGCTTTTCAACCATGAGTCATTTATTTGACGCCGCCCAGCACGAGCTCACTACCCATTCATTAACACCGATGATATGACCATACCCAGCGGCTGCACACCAATATGCCGATGTCCCTGGCGCATATGCACGCTAATGTCATCGTAATTTCTCATGTTAAGGCATATATGATGCGTACGCTATATGAACCATTTCTCATCGCTTGTATCATGTTAATTGCCATGCACATAGTGCTACGTAGTTCCATATATTTGGCGCCAATATGCGTATATCGACGGGCATGTTAGCATCCATCAATCCATGACTAAACAAAACAATGTAATTACATTATCTTTAGGCTAATCCTCTGGCAATTCCACCAATACAATAGCCTACAACATGCATGCAACGCTATGTCAAAACCCGGCTATATTCACATCGATGACAAATCAAAGAACTTGGCTACACACTTGGTGCAAACATAGATTTCAACAGTTATGACATCACCCACTCCACAGCACATGGCTGGAATCTTTGACTCAATGGGATTTCAGTGAATCCAAGAACACTAAACAGAGTTGTGACTTAGGCATCAAGTCGGAGGCTAATAATTAGAAAATGACAATTGTGGTTCCAACGGAATTTTTTTACTCACACACAGCCACCATTTTGAAGTTTGGCCTGGAAGTTCAAAGGGGCCTGAATCTGACATATATTCTCAAGGAGATATGTTCTATAAAGCTCCTTAATCGAAATATTTCAATCACTCACTCCCGATGAGCTACGACCAAGTTACAGAAGCAAAAAGACATATCACAGGCCAAGGGGAAATCGATAAAGATTCCTTGAAACACACACACACATGCATGCCCTTTAGACAGGCAATTAAACTCGAGTAAGGATAAAACTCACTCAATAAAGGTGATTTCCCGACACTCGCTCTTTCTTTCTTGGCTTCTTGAAACTAACCTTGACCTTGGCGCGAAATCTTATGATTCCTACCCGCCCAGGTCACTCTTTCAGATATAGCGCCTTTAACTCTTGGCTTCTGCCAAGTCTGATAGGCACACACTCTGTAAAATCGGCCAAGAAGCTTGCTTTTTCTCCCTCCCCTCTCTGGTAACGCGTTTAATGTTTAGACCAAATTGTGAGAGGTTTTGGCTTCGATATTGATATTTATACATAAGACACGTGGCTCAGCATCGTGCTAAGTACGCTGGTCCGCTTCGCCTCAAACAATTTGATATTTCTGCCCCAGCTTGAATTCTATCTATCGCAAATGGTTCTAAATACATTTGATATTTTTGATTTTTCTAAAACTTGCCAGCACCATCTGTCTGGCCGCCGAATCTTAAAAATCGACGGTCCCAACAACGAAATGCCAGTGACTAGATTTCAGATATCATTTCAACTGCAGAAGTCCTGCTTCGCTGTTGTCTCGAGATCTAGAAAATACAGTATTTAGCTTCCCATTTATGCAAAAATTACCATTTTGGCATCCCAACTAACTTAAAATTTAGCTTTTCCCGAAATCTTACAAAATTGATGCAAAGATGCGATAAACCTACTAGTGGATTATATAGGCTAATATATCTCGAGAGAGGAGCACATCTCTGGGAGGCACGATCAATCTACTACAGCGTGAATCCATTAATATACCGAATGATCATTTTTCCTCGATTATAATCCATCGAATGTGGTATGGGGAGGCAAAACCTCTGGGAATAACACGCCATATTAATTGAGCAAATAATTCAGCTAGAGATCAATCTCTTTTCGTCATCTTAATGGTTCCACTAGAATTTGAGATCCGATAACACATACTTAAATAATCCGATATTCAACACACTTCTCCTTGTGGGAACGACACTTAACAAGCCATTATATTACATATACTCGATGCATATACTTGCACGTGCGGGCTTATGTGTTACATTAATTTTACATAACCTCTACGAGTCTGGCCAAAATCCTAATAAATCGTGCACCCAAATTGCCTTATACTTTATAAAGATACAGAAATTAAATAGTGAATTCGCAAAGTTAGAGAATGTGAGACGAAGATGAGTGAGCTATAGAAAGAAGACTGTAGGAGAACATCAGAGGAAAATTGTTCACCTTCATCGACTTTATAGAAAAAAATCACATGTAGTTCTAAGGCAACAACAAGAAACTGAAGGAAATGGCGGAGATAACAAGAGAGCATTTTGGGAGAGAGAGGGATTATCTTCTTTGAAATCGAAGGAAATCAATGCTCACCTTATGGTTTGCATTTTCTTTTGCAGAAGGCTAGATCTGCTCTTGTTCCTAAGTTACTTTTAAACTCTCTTTTATGCATTTTGTGCTCTTTCTTTCTCAGTTCATCCTGGGTTTCTTCATAAAATTTCACTGCTTTTTGTACTCACACAATTTGTTATAACTTATACTATTGTTTTTGTTCTTTTATGGGGTTTTCCTTTTTAGGATTTTTTTTGTTCATGTATTATGAGTTTCATTTTGGGCTTGGCACCCATGATATGGGTTTTGTTACATTCCTGCATGCATTCTTGTATGCTGTTTATAGAGCTCAAGATTCATTGGAAATTTTGACCAGACTTAAAAGTTCAGTTTTATTCTTTAGAAACTAGTTCTTTGTTCCTTAGAAACTAGTTCTTTTGTTCTTCTTTAGAATGCTATCCTAACTTAAAATTGTAATGTTCGACAAATTTAGATTGAATATAAGATTTTAGGTATATGGTTAGGGGTATAACTTTATTATACATTAGGTGCAATCTTAGTATATACCACCTTATTATACAATACAATCGGTACAAACTTAGTATATATTAGGAACTACCTTTGTATACATTAGGTACTATCTTAATATACATTAGGTATAATCTTAATATACATTAAGTACAACCTTACATTAGGTATTTTCTTTAGTATTTTTTGAAAACCAAGTCACATTCTTTTTGGAATGTGTTTGTATAAAGAGTAATGTAGAAAATTTATCTTAAATTGCTTTGATTATATTTATAATTATTTATTATTTTAATTATTTTAAATATTTGGCTGTAAAGTTGTCCTAAAAAAATGATGAAAAAAGTTTTTATCAGTTTTTTAAATAAAAATTAAATATTTTAATTATTTAATAATGATTTAGCATTTTTATTATTTATGACATATTTAATAAAAGATGAAATTAAATGATAAGTTTTTGAGGAAATTTTGGGATAATTTATCTTAAACTGTAGGTTCCCTTCACGTTTTAGTGGTAAAAGACAATGAAATGTGGTATTTCAGTATTCTAGCCAAAAAATTGAATCTAATCTTATTTTTATGTTTGATTTGTTTTAATGAGGGTATTTTAGGAAGCAATATACTAATTAATAGGCATGCGCTGAATTTCCATTTGTTGAAAATCCCTTGTTATAAAATACAAGAAATACTGGAATCCTATAACCTTTGGGTTCAAAGCCTCAACTACGGAAGTTATGCATATTGGTCATTTTTCATGAGCAACATATATGATATGAGATAAGCTTATTAGGTTATTAATCCAATCATTTTGTGGTTTGTGCTAATTCCTTTGGTCTCCAGGTAGGGAAATACTTATACAAAGAAGTTCTATTTAATGAGTTGATCTCAAGCGGACTATACCTTCAGGACTTCAAATCTTCTTAGAACCTAATATTTTGCCTTGGCTGAGTTGCTATGGTCAGTTTCACCCTACAAGTCTTACTGAGAATACTTTGTTATACATTATTTTCTTTGTACTGACTGATGGTTTCGTAGAATGAAAATTGACACATTTTCTGTTAATCTCAGAGAGAAATGGACTTAATGTGCCAACAATGTTGTTCTATCTCAGATCTCAGCCATAACAACCTCCTATTATGGCCTGGGCCGCTAGTATGATGCCTATTGTTATGCCTATTTATGCCCTGCATTTGGAGAAAAACCAAATAAGTTCAATGGACTTGAATTTTAAAAGGTGGCAACAGAAATGTTATTCATCTGATACATCTTGAATTTGTGACTTTAATCTAAGATGCTCATGTGTTTCCAAAGTATCGAGCGCCGATATTCAAGTCATTAGTGTTGTATTTTGGAAACATTTGACTTTTTCTATGAAGGAACTGACATGAATGCTACATTGATTCTCTTATATACAATGTATATTTGATAAGAAAACAATCAAGAATACATAATCACTATAGACTAAAATATAAAAACCGAGGATGTTGGGGCAGAATTTTTGGTCGTGGGCAATTTCTCTATCATAAAATGGTAGATCTAAAGACCACAGGCTATTCAAGTCCAAGAATTTTCAAGTAATTTCATATATATGTGTTGAGGGATGATGTCAGAGTGAGACTTTCCAGTTGTGGTTAGTATTGAGAAGTTCTTCCCGCCATGAAAGACTTCAAAATTACTCAAGTACATAAGAGAGTTGAAAATGTATACATCAAGGATCTCAATATTAGACTTCATACCAAAAGAAGGACAATATAGGATTGAGAAGAAAGGTGCATACAATTTATGCTAAAGGCTACACTTAATAGGACATGGTCAAAGTTCTAAGCTCAAGAAAGCCAACAACAAAGAAAAACACTAAGTCAGGATTTAAGAAATCTCTAAGAAGCCAGCTCAAGGGAAAGTGCTTAAAACGTGGGAATCAAGGTCAAATCTACAATTATATCATCAAGAGGAACAAACCTGTGAAGTGAAATGTGATTGATAGAACCCACTCATGATAAACATAGACCTCATAGTGAATCTCGAGGTGAACTTGGTGGGGTCTAACCTTAAAGAATGGCGATCGATACTGATGTGCCTTCCATTATTTGTGCTATGCATATGAAGATGTTCTCCACCTTTAAACAAATCGAGATCGGGGAAAAGGTAAATTATGGGAACTCTACCATTTCCAACCAAGGGTCATGGTAAGGGTCTTATTTTTGACGCTCGAAAGGAACCAACTCTCGACAAATGTCTTGTATGTTCAAATCTACAAGAACTTCTAGTCTTCTAATCATTGTTAATCACTGATTTTTGATGGTTTGTCAAAATAAATTTTTACTATCCGAACGCGGAATGTATGTTGGAAAAGGAAGTTATGTCGCAGAGTGATGGTATGTGGAAGTCAATGTAAATACTTATACTATTGTCAAATATGAATATGTTAGTTCTTCGATTTATATTTCACATGTATATCATGTAGATTTAATTATCTGGAACTATATACCGATATCTCCAAATTATCCTAAAACATAAGTGTGTTCTGTATCAAGGCAAAATCAATTAAATCATCTTTCAACAAATGTTAGAAAGACACATCGAATAATTTCTTTACCAGAATCCATAAGATCTCATGATCATGAAATTGCATAGCCAGAGTGTGATAATAAATATTTTATTACCTGTTGATGATAGCACAAAGTACGTTATAAATACATCAAAGTATAGATGATGCAATAGGAAATTTTCATAGTAAAAACGCGGTTGAAAATCAGCTGCAACAAGAAATTAAAGTTTTGGGAAATAATCTAGATGGTGAGTGGCCATTTGTTGATTCCCTGCAGCTCAAATATGGATCTATACATGAAAACCACTAAAGACTATTCATCTTGAATCCAATGGAGGCTAGAAAGAATCATACCTATTGACTGATTTAACATAGACCAAAAATACCGATTCTTTGATATTGCCACCGAGATTATTCAATCCCCAACAGCTTATGCTAAAAACTGCCACTCAATATAGGGTACCTTTTCATCGGTAATAGTTTGCATTTAAAATTTGGTTTTTTGTCTAAATAACTACAAGTGCAAAGATCATACAAGTATTATAAGGACAAAATAAGTCCTATATCATTCTCAATGATTGATTTTGAAAATCTAAAGATTTAACTACCTCACTACTCAAGATCATCACCATTTGAACCCGACTTCCCCCTGTGAAAATTATCTTTCAAAACACAACTAGAATGTTATAATGAAATTCTTAAAAATACATACAGAATTAGAGAGTTTAACGAATTAAAATAAATAATAATAGAACAGAAATCAAGTTATGATCAATGGAATTTGCAAGTTTCAATAAAATATAAAGATGGGATAAACTTGGTTGTCCAAGAGGTGAAGGTAGAAAGCAGAAAATAAAGGATTTCTCCCCATACCCACTGACATTTACTCCATAAATTTTTACTACATTTCTATCTCTAGACACGGGTTTGAAAAGTTACTGTAGGGATTGCCCTCTTAAGCCTGGCGCGCTCCTTCTCAATACCACATCTCTACGATCAGAAATCGCTGGCCCTACAAACATGAGGTACAATGCAAGCCCTCTCCAATATAATCGGGTACCTCATACCATCAATTAGACAAGAATTCTTCCTTGATTGAATTTCGCCAACACAGGATTGTGATTATTCTTCTCTCAATTGAGGTGAAACTCATAAATTAAACTTATAAGATCAAAGAGTTGATCTTATTCCTTTCAAATGACATCTCTCATTATCACTCAGAGGGAACCTTGAAATAAGAGGTTAGAACTTCACCAAGGATATGCATCGAGTGATCCAAAGAGTTCATTAGTTCATAAAATAATATCGGCAATTTACCCTCAAGTGATTGCTCTTTCGCCTCGTGTAGTCCTTCGTGTCGCCAGGATCCCCAGAAATCGTAGTAACGATACATCTTTTCTAGAGAGACCAAACAACGATATTCGAAAAATTCAATGCAGGAGAAAATGTTTAAACTTACTCCAATTTTCATACCTCAAACAATAGGTAACATATTTACAAACATTAATTCCAACAATGCATTCTTCCTAGAGGGAGCTTAGCCTTCCATTGTCAGATTACAAACAGACAATGATCATGCCTGGGTATCAAACAAATTCATTGAAATTGTATTCAAAATTAAAGAAAATTGAATTCTAGAAAAATTCTTGCATTCCATTTAAAGCTCTGTATATTAAATGTGAAGCTTCGATTTACATTCATCCAACTCGAATCTCGCTCTGTAATATCACTATTCTAATCTAAACTAAAGAAAGTTTAACTAGAAAATAAAATAAAATCAAAATTAAAAAAAAAAGAAAAAAAAAGGAAAAATATATACAAAGGAGATTTCAACTCCTCCCAAAAGTGTTGGTACTTCTAAGATTGGCCAAAAACTTAGCAAAAGTTACGCACTCGTCCTTAGAGCTTATATTTATAAAGGTTTTACATCGGGTCTTGCAAAAACAAGGCTTAAATCACGACTCAAAACCCAAAAAATTTCCTAGTCTGGCTACGCAGACATCGCAGTTGCCACGCTGCGGTCGACCGCGTCGCCATTGAAAATATGTTAGGCAATTTTCAACTTTTGAAGATCACCATCGGATGATGTCGACATCAAGATGCGATTGTGATCAACCGTATGTCGCGGGCATTGCTTTTCCCGTGTTGTAAATATCGAGCTACGCCTATAGACATTGCTTTTCAGTAAGGCGACATTGAGTTGATGTCGCGACGTTGTTTTTCAGTGTTGCATATCGAGTTGATGTCGCCATTAATCGAATGAATATGTCGGTGACATTGTTTTGAATGTTTGGTGGCATTTTTGATGTCGCATCGCTTCCTCAAATTTCATCATCATTGATGTCATTTAGTTAATGCTTTACATTAGCTTTTAATGTCGCATCTCGATACCAACACATCATACGTTATTACTGCAATACCGCTATGATGTCATATTAATTACTTTATGTCAATGCATATTGCTTTGATGTCAATACTGCTAACCGGTCGTTTTTGCCTTTATAGCCTTGCTTTGATGTCACTACATTGTTTACTGTAAAGTCATTCGGCTGATGTCGCCAGGCATTCTTCTCATTATGTCTTCAACGCTGAGGCTTTATCCTCGATAAACGTGGGAATGTTCACATTGCATTCTTCTCGCTTCTTCTTTGTCCAAGCCATTTCGAGCGTTGGCATTACTCTTCTCTTGCACGCGACATCGGGTCTCTAATGTTCTCGAGAGATGTTTCAAGTTCCAATGTCATGGCGTATGTTTACGTATATTTCGTTTTCTACTCTACCGCTTCAACCGATGTTGCAATGTCTCGGCATTGTGTGCCGATGGTCCAAACTTCTAAGATGATGTCACGACATTGCTCTTCTGGTGTCGCGACATTGAAGAATTATGATCTATCTATTTCACCATGGCACATGGCTGGCAACTGCCATGATTTCCTACACCATGTCACGATATTCTTCCGGTGTCATACATTTACGCCTTTTCTTCCCTTTGGCCAAGTCAGCTTTTCTTTAAATTTCGTAAACATAAATCTGGGTAAAATTCCATAATCTACATTAAATTGATTTTAAGCCCTCAACATTCTTGAAAAAGGGGCTTAAAAATATACGAGTTTTAGACTCATCAACTTTAAAGGAAATGATGAATGCAATGTTGATAAGTTCTGATGTACTACAAAACATGTGGGGAGAAACCATTTTATCTGCTAATTACCTTTTGAATAAGGTACCTAAAAAGAAAACAGAGAAGACTCCATACGAGTTATGGAAAGGACGAAATCCATCCTATAAATACTTGCGAGTGTGGGGATGTCTGGCTAAAGTGACAGTTCCTCCACCTAAAATGGTGAAAATATGACTTAAAACTATTGATTTACTTTTCATTGCTACTTATTAACAGCCAATATCGTTTATCGATTTCTTATCTTACGAGTCAATATCCTGTATTCACAAGAACATCGATAATGGTAATCTAGACAACGCGCCATCTTTAAATAGGTGTTTCCATGTAAATCCAAAGAAGAGGCAACCTCATTGAAATGAGTGCTTGAGACTATTGATGAAAATAGTCAGAATCAAGATAAAGATGGTGAGGTAAAACCTAGACTTAACAAAAGAGAAAGGATAGAAAAATCTTTTGGTCAAGATTTTCTAATGTATGTGCATGAAGGGGAACCTTAGACTTTCAAGGAGGTAGTGAACTCTATGGAGGGTCTCATGTGGAAAGAGGCCATTAAGAGGAATTAATTTTACACGCATAACTATATACTCTAAGAACTAGTGGGTCTTCACTAGGTTGTAAACCTTAAGTTCCAAGTGGTTTTCAAAAGGAAAAGGAAAGTAGATGGATTAAATCGATAAGTACAAAGACTTGTGATCAAAGGCTACAAACGAATCAAGGCCTACTTTGACACACATTCTTCTCACACGTAAGAATAAATTCGATAAGGATGATGCTTGTACTTACACTAGAAATCTGAAGTAAAGTGCATCAAATGGATGTAAAAATATTTTCTAAATGGAGAATTAGATGAAAGAAATTCAAGATGGAAGCATCATGAGGGCTTACTCTCCGTGATGAAATGAAGGTCTGTAAATGTAGGAACTATCGTTATGCACATATCATGATCGACATGTCCATGAGCTTAATATCCAGTTATTCACAAGAATACGATAATAGAATCGAGGAATGCATATTTCTTTGAAGATATATTTCCATGTAGATCCAGAGAAGAGCCAAGCTCATCAAAACAAGTGCTTGAGACTATTAATGAAAATAGTTATGATCAAGATGAAAAGACTATGAGGTAAGTAATCCAGATTATGAGTAGTAAGAGCAAGGACAAAAAAATATTTTAGTCCAGATTTTCTGACATATGTGCTTGAAAGGGAACCTTAGACTTTCAAAGAGATAGTGAACTCTACAGAGAGTCTCATGTAGAAAGACGTCATTAAAAGAGAAATTGATTCCAAACTTTACAACCAGTTATTTAGAATTTGAAGGATTCTCCACCAGTTGTAAACCTTAAGTTCCAAGTGGGTTTTCAAAAGAAACCTAAGTATTTTATCAATTGACAAGTATAAAGCAAGACTTCAGATCAAAGTACAAAACAAACCAAAGGCCTTGATTATTTTGGATACATATTCTTTGCAGATAAGAAACAAATTCCATAGGATGATGTCACACTCTACCCCGCTCGGGTGAAGAGAGGCGCGATGGATCGAGACTTTAATCCGCCAAACATCGGGGGCCCATTTCTATCTGGGTAGAATCCATATGAAATAAAACTTAGTACTACTACAAATAGATTGGTGTTTAAAATGTCCTGCATATTCCCGAGTCCCATTTATTTACATAAACAAATCTCCACCACAAGCAAAAACTTTACATTTACATTACACAACCAAAATCAAACCCTAAGATCAAGTGGACTGCTATCATTGTGGTCGTCTGGCAGATTCAATGCCCCGATGTCCCTCTTCAAGATCTACATGGAAGAACACCGCATTTGCTTATAGCCATGTTATGGCAACTATGACCATTCGAGTGGTCCATACTTACAGATGCATATAACATAATTTTATATGTAAGAGCTTTCACGATATTTAATTCTATAAATGTAGTTTTCATATAACATAATTCTATAATGTGATTTTCATATTCCCGTAGGAGTTCGTAATTAAAGATCTTGTATGTATGTTCTCCTCCTGAGGTACACAAATTACAGCGTAACGACACTTATGCTTTATCGTCTATTCATAGACAAATATAGTATTTGCCTCGCATAGACATGTAATAATGAATGAGAGAGGAAGACAAAACAATAGGTAATTGAATGCACAGATCGAGACATGCCCGCCACATAACGTACAGCGCCGTAATCCAAGAGTATGGCACACAAAAGACTAAACAGAGGTGCTTGGGTTCATTCACTATTCTACCTATGTGAATACAATTATGTGTTACTCAAGTTTGTTATATAATCTTAATTACATTATCAACAAGGGCACGTCCCATCTGATCGACGTCACTGACTGGTGAGGTACAACATTTTACATATAACTTTTTATAGCATGTATTGACTCCTTTCATTCTGAATTAATGGAAAACATAATGTAAAATTGTGGTCAAAGACTGATTTGAACTTGACAACTTGGAGTACCCTAAGATCACAACTCAAGATCGGGTATCATATCATCCGTGACCTATACCACTTTGAGCACTGCAGATCACTTTCAAAAGACGAAGATTTAACATCCCTTCCTGACCTTTAAATCACTTCGAAAGACGGTAGATTCAACTTTCAAGACGTAGACTAATACCGAATCGAAAAAGATTCTTTGAGTACTCGTACTAACTCTCACACCGGTACCACCCTCCTAAAGCAAAACAACATTGAGCATCGAACGTCACACTTCAAACTCGCCAGGCGCATGAAGGCTAAAACTATTGGGACTTTATCGATTTTCTGCACATTGTGGGCCCAAGTCTTATAACTGAATCAAAATATCATATACAAAGATATTAAAATAAAACTACCACCGTAGTGGTGTTATACACAATGCATACGCCTCGAGTCCACGGCATATACATATACAAAACCTATTACTTACATTTACATAATCGTAGGCGCAAACCTGGCTGTGATGGTCTCTACAAGTGTTCCGGGGCCCGCCAGTAATGCGTAAGATCGTGGACGCCCCTCCTGGCATCATACACGATAAAAAACCCAAAGCGTTGCTTAACGATTAGTGGAAACATATGACTTATACGTATATACACATGTGTACTAATACTCATTTATAATAATATAGTACAAGAATAAATATAGAGTATGCACTGCACTTCAACTGGCCATATAATAACCTGTAGATACGATACTAGACTTATGGTAGACTTTATACTTGTTCAGATCTCCCGTAGGAGTTACAGAGCTTATATTTGGTACGGAGGCAACTTAGGTACTCATAAAGCCATACTTGTGCAGAGAAATGAGGTACTGGCGTAGCTCATACTGCATGCAGGTATCCGTAGGCATTATAAAAGCTTATACTCTATAGCTGCAGGTACTGTAGGTACTACAGAGCTTAATATTCAGACAGGCACCAGAGGTGCTATAGAGATTATACTTGTACAGAGGTACCCATAGGTACTACATAGCTTATATTTGTACAGAGATACCCATAGGTACATTCAAAGCATAACGATGTACATTACTTTTCTTATTTTGCTATTCACTCTTATCATATAAATCGTCAATTGTACTAGACCAGTAATAAGAAATGAGTAGGACACAACACACAGTACCCAGCAGCTTATAGTAATTCGAGGTGTCAGCACAAAGAAGGAGGCCAAGCACCACAGAGTGTCATCGTAAGACTAATCGTGAGAGTACCTAAGTACTAAATGTAATCGAAGCATGGTCAAAGAGTGCCGTCGCACTAATAAGAGAGAGTATCAAAGCACATACATGTCCCCATCGCATGTAGGTGCCGTGTCATCCACATCCAGCCTTAGGAAGTCTTAGCAATTATATGTGCGGTTCAAGAACTGCATTATGGCCATCATAGAGGCATTAAGCTTTGTTAACATCAACTCGCCGAAAGCGCGAGGTACGATGCGTTTGTCACTGCTCATTCTCATATTCAACTCCGCTAAGGTCATTTATTAGGTTCCTGCATTCATCGGTAAAATAATGGGCTAACAATGCAAGGGTACAAAATCGTATCAAGTAGCTAATTCCGCACTTACTCAACCCTTCTAGGCGAATGGCATTGCAACATTTTTGATTGGCACCGTATACCTTTGCCTTGCCTGATCGGTACCTGCATCAATTGCAAGTTCTCATCAAAATGAGTGATATTTTTCCATTTCACCACAAACTCAAAATTACTCCCTCTAAACTCATGAGAGTATCACAACCCACCATGAAACCAACTTAAACACCCAAAGTGGTTAGAACCAATAAAACCCCTTTACCTGCTAAGCCCCAAATCAAAAACCCACAAAGAGGGAGCTAGGATTTGATTTCTTACCTTAACTTCTTCAAATTCTTCACTCTAAGTTGTTTGATCAAGCAAAGGAGTGCAGAAAATGGGAAGAAACTCAACCAAACTTTGATCTCTTCAAGCCCTAGCTCTTCTCCTTTTTCTCCCTCTCTATTCTCTCCCCAAAAACGGATTTTGCTTCAAATGAGCTCCTTTAGACTGATACTTTTGGCCTAATTCCCTTAATCCCATAAGGCATTGTTTGGCTTTTAAAATCAACATTTTTCTACTTAAACTTACTAGCTTCTTTAATTTGCACCTTCATCATCTAATTGTACACAAACATATCACTTATTTCTTAAAGCAGTCCTTCAGTGTCCCCCCCTGTTTCTGCTGTCATCCCAAATTTTCCCTTTTTACTCTTATAACTTGTATAAATTCCTAGTTTTGAAATTTTCTCACTTAGCAAAATAATAATTGCAAAAAATTTCAAAATGCACTTATATGAGGCTCCCAATTATGTTTAAAACCACTATGTGTATTTCTTAAAAGTTATGTAATTAACTTTCAAGACGCTACTCGATTTATTAAATGGCCGCCTCTCAAATATTATTACCAAAATCTTCCAACCAAATCCAACTCATATCTCAAAACCAACCATAAAAAACCGAACTAAAACCAACACAAACGCTTCTTATAGAGATAGCTCTCAACCCCAAACATAGGCAAGAGAGAGCTAAGAGGATTTCTAAATCAACAAAATCCTAGAAGAGTTCCAAAACAAAAGAGGTGTTCCATACTGATTCTCTTTCTTTTTCTTCTTCTTCTTTCTTCTTCTTCTTCTTCTCTTTCTCGCCACCATAACCCTAGCTCTCTTGACCTGCAAATGAGAAAAATCTCCTTTCAGCAAGACCATGTTTTATACCATTTTGGCCCAACTTTCCATTTTTGCCATTTGGTCCTTCCTATTCAATCTATTTGCAAATTAACTTATTTAATTTCTAACTTAGCATATAATCTTTTCATCTTATGTTACTTGGGTCCTTAATGTCAAATTCCCAATTTACCTCAGTACTAAATTTCCAATAAAAATGTCAATTTTAGCTTTTCTATGTATCTACAAATTCAAAGAAACTATTAGGCTGAATCTTGATGTTATAGATGATTTTTGGCACTGCTACATAGCATTAAGGAACCTTTGAAGTACATCAAATAAATGTGAAAACGGCATTTCTTAATGGAGATTTAGATGAAGAAATCTACATAGAGCAACTCCGGGCGATTTTCGCCCAGTATTGAAAAGAAAGCCAGTGAAACTGCGAAGGGAAGCCAAAACACACCAAAACAATACACAGAATGATCATAAGCAGGATGTCACATGGGTACCAAAATAATGAATGTGACAAAAATGAGTCTGCTATGTCAAAGATACGCACATGGATATGTCTACTATATGTTTGTACGTAGAACGACACATTCTATCGGTCGAGCAGCGATGATAAGAAGGATTGTTACTATACTAAGAACATGCTGAATCTAAGGCTCATGAAAGACTTAGACTTCATTGATGTTATATAACATATGTTGACAATATTCTCGAAAGTTCGATACAAAGATAATTACTTATAACTCAACATCGATAGAGTCCAAAACTCATTTGATTTTTAATCCATTTTTCTCGAGCATATTGAGCAAGATAAATGTTGATTCGTATGTAAACGTGATATTTTACTCAAATTTAATTTTGTAGTGGCATGCCAGGTTGCAAATCCCAGAAACTGTAAGAGATCACCATAGTTAAATGAAGTCGTGAATGAAAATCGTAGTCGATAGAAGCTCATTCACGCATCATTTCCAAGTCACATGTAGTCATCGGCGTTATTACAAGATAAATGCTGATTCTCAGAGTGCAACGTGATGAGCATCAAATTTAATTTTGTAGAAAGCACAAACAGGTTTAAAATCCTAGCAAAACCGTAAGAGATCACCATACGAAAATGAAGTCGCAAATGAAAATCTGAGTCGCTGACATGAAGCTCATTTGTTCAGCCATTTCCCAAGTCACACATCACCAAGATCAGCCTTTTAGGAAGAAATAAGACCTTAGCAAGAGAAGTCGTGATCTGAAGCTGAAGCCATGACTTCAGAATTACTAAAGCAACAAGCAGAAAGAGGTTGGGCGTATACAGCTGAAGCGTGGCTGAGACTAAAGGAATTATTCAAGGTGAATCTTCGGGTCGCGACATTCACTGAAAGGTCGCGATCAATTGAAGACATTTGAGGTTGCGACGTGAATCCGTAAATGAAGCCACAAGGGAGGTCTCTAAGAAATGAAGGTAAATCAGTTTTTAAATGAAGGGCTCCACGGTCGGACGTGCCAAGTGAGGCCTTCAAGATGAAAACGGAACCGGAGCCTCAATGCAGAGATTGAAGGTAACTAAACTAAGAGTTGAAGAACAAAACAGGTCGAACCCTCTGGGTTAAGCCAAACGGTCCTTGCCAAGAAACCTAAGTTACGAATTGTTACCTGGTTAATCAAGTGACCACAACCATGTCGGACCACTCATTCAAGTCGCGACCGGCAAAGAATCGAGGTAAGAAACCAGTCGCAACTACTTAGAAAGTAACTGGGACTATATGCAAACTTAAAAAGAGTAGAGGTCACACATCACCTGAGTACCGCGACTGGAATAGAGGTTGAAAGAGGAAATCGTCGTACCAAAGAACTGAGGTTGGCAATTTAAGAAGGGAAATGAACATCAAAAGAGGTCGCACATCCTCACTGCGGTCGCAACTTAAATCTTTAAAACCCGTGGAAGGCGAAGACGCAAACAAGGTCGCGACTGTGTGCGGGAAGTCACACCTAGAACTTAGGTAGTTGAAACAAAATATAGTTACAACCTAAGACCGAGGTCGCGACGCGGCAAATAAGAACAAGGAAGAGGAGTCTTGACTGAATTGAGGTCGGACTGTAATGCGTAAGAAGGAAAGACAACGGAGGTCGCGACGTGGAAACCGTGGTCGCGACATCAACTCTCAGAAACATCGAGCCAACAAGGTCATACCATTAGCCCATGTCGCGACCATTAATCCAAGGAACCGGGTCGCAGTTTAGAAGTAGTCAAGGTCGAATCAACAAGAGCAAACAAAGGAAATCCGTGTCACGACAAGCCTGAGGTCATGACTCTAGGACAAAGAGAACTCGGGGCTTCTTCGTTGGGAATTCCACTGAGCTTTTTGCATTATGCCCATTTTCATGCTATGAATAGACAATGTTAAATAGTAAAGTAGCTTCCGTTTCACTACCTGTAAAAAGGGGAAATGGAGAGGAACCCATTGTAGTTAGTTTAGAGGTAGAATTTTATTTTTTATTTTCATTTTTATTTTTACCTATAAATTTTTTCCCTGGATTCAATCGTGAACTGCAAAAACGACTGGAGTCGGATTTTTTATTTATGTTGCTTTTCTTAAAATTGAAAATTTATAGAATTCTAGACAAATTTATGGAATTCATTTATTCTTAGTTTCATTGACATAAAGGATGTAATGCGGATCGCTCCACATTTTTCAATCAAAGAATGCAAAGAATTGGAACGCAACAGGCCGATTTGATATACGCTTAGTTGCGTTTTTGCAAAAATCGAGAAAGTTATTTGGGTCAGGGATTTACTTGGTGTCGCTGAATAGATAAGTTCCCAATGGTAGTGCCATACTGGGCTTATAGAGGATTCCGCTCATTTCTGTGGATGCCCGCGTGACACAGATGAGATTCCCGAGAGCCGAGAGAGGCCTCATGTGGGGCGTTAGACTACTTATCATTTAATCGCCGAGCTCCAAAGTTATTTTGATAATCCCCATTCGGCCTATAATTGAAGTTGAGGGAGCATAATAATATAAATAATCAAAGAGTTCACTTCAATCGAAAAGTGGAAGTTCTCGACCCCGTGTTAGCCGAGATCTGACTAAGGGAAAGGACGAACCAATAGATCCAAGACGAGCCACTAATTATAGAACTTTTGCAAAAATCCCGGTGAAGGGAAAGCGTAAAAAGCTCGCGCAGCTATCAAGAAATGGTGAAGTATTTATGAAAGAAAAATATCGCATCTATAAAGCATAAATATAAGTAATCGTTTGATTCGATTTTAGAGAAGCAAGAGCTTCATCCGTAACATGAGAAATCCAATCAACATATTAGGCAATTCGATAAATCCGATTCATCAATGCACATGTCGTATTTTCGTAGAATTGACTGCTTATTGTATCACACCGAGAAGCGTTTCGCCGTAGAAACATATTAGGTCCAGTAATTTGTTCTTTATATTTTTAGTTGTTTTCATGTTATTGCAGTTTCTATTTTAGTTAATAGTCTAGGATCTATCATTTTAGACAAATTTTCACTATCAAATTCTTTTAGTCCAAATAATATAGAACTTCAAGAATTGGGTAATCGGGATCTCTAATTTTGTCAATCTCGTGAGAATGATACACTGGACTTACATCTCGCATTTTTACTACTAGGATGACTGCACTTGCAAAGGTTTGCAGACTAAACCCAATTTTAAAATCCAAACACTAAATAGAATTATTTAATTACAAATTTATTCAAAGTGATATATGTAAGAGAAGTGGGTGCTCTGCAATTATCTTAATTACATACATATACTAAGAACATGATGAATTCAAGGTTTGATATGAAAAGACTTTAGACTTTTGCTAATGTTATATAGAGAATAAACACTTATGTTGATAAATATTCTTGAAAGTTTATTAAAGATAATTACTAGATAACCCGAATACCATTGATGTAACTCTACATTTCTCTAAGAATAAAGTAGAGAGGCTTCAATTAGAATACTCTAGGGTAATGTGCAATTAATATACTTAATGAGTTGTGCCAAGACTCAGTATAGCCTCAAAGGCTCATAAACCGAAAGCGCATAAACGAGTAACGGTTTCAAGTACTGACAAGTGGTACCATGAGAGTATTGAAAAAGGCATAATACGATTTACTCATGATTATGGGTCAGCACCATACAAAATATCATGTTGTACTTGAAGGATAGTGATGATAATTAGATATTCAATGCGTTAAAGACCAAAATCCTAAAGTGGTTATGTGTTTATCAGTATACGCCTCATGGAAATCTCAAAACAAACTACATCGCTAAATCAACAATGGAATCTGAATTTATAGCACTAGATAAATTTGGGGAAGAAGCTAAATGACTAATGCAATTTCGAGGATATTCCAAGGTACAAAACCTGGACTCAAATATGGCACAGATATGCAGTCAACTCGCATCAGAGCACAAAATAGTATGTACAATGGTAAGTCTAGACATATTTGTCGTAGACACAACACCATTAGACAACTACTCTCAATTGGGGTTATCTCTTTAAATTATGTGAGATATAAGGACAACATTACGGATCCATTGACCAAAGGGTTAAACAAAGAGTTAGTTGAAAAGTCATTGAGGGGAATGAGACTTAAGCCCATAAGAGAATAGAAAGTTAATCGGTGGATGCCCAACCTAGCTAAAGTCTAAGTCCACAGAGTTCAAAGGAGATGACTAAATTGTAAGCTTTGATTAGATGTTTATGGGGATCTTCCCTGTCCATTCCTATGATGAAATAGTGATGCCCAAAGGAGGCTAAGGTACTGTTTGGCAACTAGCGAATAGATGATAGTTGTTAGGCGATAAGCTTAGGTGTTTGCTATTAAACATTCGAGCAATTAATTCTAATAGCTATTTATATAAATGTGTTTGGTAAAATTTAGTTGATAGCTGGCAAAAACATAGCTAACAATTGTAGCCTTAAAATGACCAATAATGACATTGACACAATTTATTGTCGAGTAATTTTTTTTTTTTTTAATAATTTAGACTTATAAGGTTAGTTTATTGGAAATAAAGTATACTACTATTGAAGAATTAAAACATCATTTACAAAAAAAAGATTAGTCATTTTAAAATTTTAAAGTATACAAATTTCTTGAGTTGCTAATTTTCAAAAATATTAAGCTTGTGCAAATAAATAAATATTACTATTGGTTTATCAATACGATTGTGAGACAAATTTTTTTATGTAAATTAGTGATAAAAATGTCATATTCTTAATATATCAAATTTTAGCCCCATAGTAATTTGATAATTGTGAAGATGGGGCATTTGGCTAATGAGCTTTCATAGGGTTTTGTGAGAACCATAGGGTAAGGCGGTAATTGTGCTGCTTTTGAGGACAAACTTGTCTTTCAATTCCACATAATGCAATCCTCTGTTGAAAACAACGCTGCCAGCGTTTTTGAAACTAGCAATTTGGCTTGATCTACTCTTCGATCATCTCTTCACCATTATACTTAACATTAGAGGTTTTGATTGGTCAATCCTCTAAAATGGGTCAAATCCTCTACTTTTATCACAAAAAACTCTCCACCAGACAGGCCTAAGTTATGATTTTAATGATTAAGAGATCACCTGTAGAGAGTAGATATATAAGAATTTTACTTGAAAGGAATTGAATATGTCACAATTCCTATTAAACTCTCGTTGAACTAGGTGCATGTTCATGGCCAAAACGAATATAAAAGTGAGAACTATGAAATGTTAGGAAAATTCCTGTGTGAGGTATGTCATCTTCTACACAGACCAACAAAGCAGTTCAAAGGACATCGTGTCACATTTACTTAATTAGTAGAGTACAACCATATCTATAATGGAAGGTTCAAAGATTAACACCTACACCTCTCCTATGAAGTTCAAGCTGGTATACTCCATCACCGTATGAGAATCGTTTGTCTTACCACTAGTACCAATTTCCTTCATGTAAGGAATTGTTGGTTTTTATTTGTTTGTTGAATGAAATTAATATGGTTTGAAACTGTTGATTCAAATTGGTTTTAAAACCTCTGAGACGTTTGGGGTTAAGACCTTTATGGGGTTTTATACTTTCTTCCGTAACCATGAAATCGTCGAAAGACAATTATCCATCTTCTTCGTCCGTTCCATGATTGAATTCTATTTAAAGAGGGTTTTAGTTCCTTTGCAATCATAGGAAAGAAAATATTCGATGCAGATTTACGTTTATTTGTCTTCCTTGTGATAGAAATTAAAGCATTTCGATTCGGCTGGAAGTTAGCAAGGTACCATGGGCCGAGGCTCGGTTCCCACCCCAGCCAACTGGCCTAGCCAGTAAGCTCAAATGTTGAGGCCACTAAGTCATTAGGCCCGGGAATGCCAGAGAACTCACCGTCTGACCCTAAACGGGACCAGGCCACAAATCGGTGACCCGAGGCAGCTCGGAGGAGACTTTCGCTCGGGTGTAATGCGTCAAGGGACTAGGCCTAAAGTCGGTAGGCTGGAACGCCTGGGCGACCTTTAACACAGGTACCAGGCACCTCTTATCGAGATGCCTCCTTTCTGATGCGCGGGTGCGGATGGCTACTTTCCCCGTCAGCAACTTCATGAAGCAGAAAGCGCCAATAGGCTTTTCATGATATAAGTAAATGTTCTTCCAAGAGACCAATCACCCCGCCTCCAGAATAGGAAGGCCTCGACAATGGCGTCGGAAGCGGTTTACATAAAAGAAAAACCGATCATCCTTCGAAATAAGAGCCTTCCCTATCTTTGCCTTAGGAAGAAATTGTCATCTCGAAAGATGGATCCCCTTTCTCCCTCGATAAAAGAAATGAATCACACGAATGAGGGTATGAGATTCTTGATTAAGGATAAGCTGTTGCTCTAAGCTCCAGTCTTCCAAAAAAGAACAACTTTGCCATGGAGGGAGACGAGAATACCGTTGTCTTAACACATTTTATTTTACGGGTTAAATGGCTGGTGACAAGCTGGTAAGATACTCCGACGATCCATTGACTCTAAGAATTCCGAAGACTACAATTGGCGCCGTGCGTGGGAAGCGTCGGCAATCTCGAGATGATCTGAGCTTAGGTACACACACTCCCGGGGTGATCTCCGTCTCGACCTTGGCCATTCTCGGTGCTCGCCTCAGGTGATGGAACTTGCAGAAGCATGTCCAGCTGACCCGGTAAACCCGCCCCCGCCGGGCCGGTTCCTCGTGGTACCGGGGAGATGGAGCGAAATAGGAGGAAGCGGGCTCAGCGGATCAGTGCGAGCGTGCGGTGGTTTACAAGCGGAGAGCGACCACATGGGCCAGCAGAGTCCGGCGGGCGAGAACGCAGGTGTCTCGAATGAGCCCTTAGCTCGGGCGAATAAAGGAAAAGATCGTTCTGCGACCGTAGTGATCATCAAGCGGTGTGAGCTCTTTTCGGGCGACTCTCCATTTTCGGGTTGCTCGCACCCTTGAAGCGTGCGGAAGCGAGTCGAAGACCTCCCTCGCCGATCCGAGGCGGGGCTATGAGGAGCGCTAATGCAGAATGCGAAAAGGACGATGGGGATGAACCCTAGTTCATAGTGGCCCTTGAACATATTGTCACCCGGTTCGGAGGCGGCCCCAATTTCTACGGCCACCGAGTATCCACCCCGGGGGCTCAGTCTGCCATGCGACCCTTTATCCCCTATCCGGGGACCACACAACATGTTGTTGTCCTCCCCTTTGGACGGTATGTTTTCAGGCTATGAACCTCCTTGTGGATTCGTTGTTCGCAATTTGCTGTCTGACGACTCATCGTCCGGAATGCACGGTCATATTGCATGACCAAGTGATCATCCTCAGCGCCGGGGCGATAGACTTACGTAGCAAGTGTTCCAGTAGCCTCAAAAGGCGACTTTGGCACAGTTCCTGAAAGCTTCCTAGAGGTCGATAAACTCATTCGGTTGTGGGTCGTGTTGCGTCTCGATATCTATGCTCGGTCGAGCGAAAAGGGGGAATATCGACTCATACAGGCTATCCTCGAAGCGAAGCGATCCATCCAAGACTTCACCACCTTGAGTTTAGACTAGTTGTCAGCGATTGATATTATAGTATGGATGCGGTCTATGACTTAGGGCTTTGGGCCAGAGCCACCACATTCTTCGATCTTTGTCTAGATCAGCATGACCATGGAAGAGCCTGGGCGAATGGAGATAAAGTTTACCACAACGGGAAGACAGCATTGAGTACCTCATGAAACTGTAATGATAACCTCCCATAGTGTGAAGCCGGTAGCGAGGCTTATTCGGCGAGGCGAGCGAGACGGGATCGGAAGTGCCACTGGCAGGCGGAGTCAGAAAGAGGAAGGAGCCCCCAGGTTCCTCCTCTCGACATCGCTATGATCGCTCCTGCCCCTCATTCGGGACCTCCAGGAGTTCAAGTGGCCCCACTGTGAGGCGGAGTCAGACCAGTGCAGTGAATCCCACTAGGTCACGTTATCATAGAGGACCATGTACGAAACCGACCACATTTTTAAAGCTTAAAGTTCTAGTGAAGCTGATTAGGGCTAGGCACCTCGGAAGATATATCGAGTCGATCCAACGGGGTAGTAAGCGCCCCACGGTGATGGTCATTGTTGATCGAGGCATGCCTCGGGGCTGGCCGAGGCAATCGCTTTATCTTGGGGGACGGACGATAGCGGTATCGGTCAGCGAGAGGAAAAATGCTCCGTACGTACCTCGATCAGGCTAGGGTGAACACTTGAGTCAGCGCCCGAGAGAGAGACATCACGAGTTTAAGCCCAGGTTGGCGACCACATATCGCTATTAACCTAGGGTCATTACCCCTCATTACAATGCACTTGTACTTCTTGTTGGTATTAACGGTTTTGGTGTACCTGGGGTCCTCGTCGATCCGAGCGGTGGCGATTTACCTCGCCTCGGCCTTTAGCGGATGAGGGTCAGCTCGATCATCTCGATTCCGTGTAGGATTTATCGGGTTTAATGGGGCCACCACATTGTGATTAGGGGACGTTGCTTTTCGAATCCAGCGATCCGATGGTCAAGCAAGTATTGTTCTCGGTGGTATAGGATTTGAGGCCATCTGATACCATCACAGGCGAGACTGGCTGTATGAAAATGGTACCATCCACGTCCCACGAACAATCGGCTACTTGTTTGCGTTAAAGTGGTCGACCTTGATCGATTTAAGCGCCACGACAATCTTTACTCGACTCGATGCGAGGGCGAACAAGGGTAACCGATTGAACCATCCTTGAAATTGACCTTACCAAATAGCGATCAGTCATGCAATCCTTGGAGAATGGTAGACGGTTGGTCCCTTAGCGACCCACACCCACATGGCGGGTGCGGGCGGATGCATCTATGTTAGTACCCTCCTGTTGCCGAGGAAGGCTGATTATGCCATGTGATCTGGTTAAATCTGGTCATATTTTCTTGGACTCATGCGAGATACTCCAATGAAATAAGCCCCACGCCGCGCCTCCACGGTCGCGTCATGAATCCTCTAAGCGGTCCAGACCAAAAGTAGAGGCAGCTTTCACGGTCGCCACTTGGTCATTTAGATCGAGGGCGTGTCAATGCATAAGCAGTTTATCGAGCGATTCATCTGCTGATGGGCAGCGACGTGGTGGTTGTCTGAAAGAAGAACAGATGGAGTATGTGTGGATTACCTGGACCTCAGCGACACACGTCGAAAAAGCCCCATTTCCTACGCCACAGCATAGTCCAGTTATGGGCCGGCTTCAGCATGAGGTATCATCTTTTTGGAGCGCCTTCTGGATCTGCTAGATCCCCATTGCACCTCGGATGCGGGAAAAACATCTTTCAACACTCCCCATGGACTGTTCTGCTACAATGTGATGCCTTTTTCGAAACTAAAGAATGCGGGAGCACCTGCTCCCGGAGGTTGGTGACGAGATGTTTCGGCCGTTACTGATAACCTGATGGAAGTCTATGTGATGATATGCTTGTAAAATTCAGCGACGCCGGATCTGCGACACATCTCAGCGGACATTCCAACACTCCTCGAGGTATGGTATGGGCCGAACCCAGCAAAATGTGCCTTTGGGGTCATGTGGCCAGATTCCTTAGCTTATAGTAGGCTTGAGGGAATGAGTCTAATCCTGCATGACTTAAGGCCATCCTGCGTCAAGCCCCGGCTCGAAAGGATCCGGCAAGCTGGCCGTAGGTTGGCGCTCTTAAGCGTTTTATTTCGGTTCACAATTTTATTTTAAAACCCTTCTTCACTACCTTGAGGCTTAATGAAAATTTGAATGGAATGAGAATGAGCCAAGACATTCGTATGATCAAGCAATACTGTGAGCATGATTCTTGTGAGCGGAAGCGGGTGACACTATCTCTACTGCGACCTTTGTGATATAGCGATAAGCACCACCTTGTTTTAAGAATGCTGGGATGCGAAGTTGAGGCTGTGTTCTTCATCTACCATCAAATCCTTGGCCGTCAGGCAGGATATAGCCTCGAGGCGAGTTGCCTTGGCCTGCGGGCTGATGTAGCTCACCACCCATCGCCAGGTCATCTGACTGAGTCTTTAACTAATCTTCCACTCCGGGGCACAATTCAAAAACCTGATCTGTCCAGAAGGATGGCCCACTGGGCAATGGAATTGAGCTAGTATGGCATCCAGTACAAGGTGACTTTCTAGGGGTGGGTCTTAGATGACTTCACCGTAGAAATCCTGGCCAGATACCTACCTGGGATAAAAGGGTGGTGAATGATCGTAGATGGGGCTTCGGTGTCGGGGTAGACATCGATGCGTAATTAACCTCCCGATCGGGAAAGGATTGAACATGCGATCTGATTAAGCAGCGCCGCAGTAATGAATCAGTACAAGGCCACGATAAGCGGGACTTGAGCTCGCCTCTATTTGAGTCTTGTGATCTTCGATTCGAGCGATTCCACGACTAGTTGTCAGACGGGTTAACGAATTCGAGTCGGGGATCCCGGGTAAGCAGTATGATTCCGCATAGTAGAAATTAAACACCCTCGACTGAAACTTGAACATGTCCCTCGGGATTGTAATGGGAGAAATTCGATGCCTTCAAGCGCCATGGGCCTTCATTCTAGCTAATAGGAAGCTGATGTTCTCATTCTCTTGTCGGCCCGGACTCTGTCTTTGCTTTTGACTAAACCGGGTGGGGAGGTCCCGAGTCTGGATGGACCCCCATACGACTATACATAGCCACAGAGGGGACGCTACCACAATGACGGAGGCCAAGAGGCTCACAAGGTTTTGATTCAGTCGACTAGATTCTCCATGATGGACGAGCGATTCTCTATGAAAAGATCTAGGCGGGCCATACCTGATGTGTCTAACCCCAGAACAAGGCCAATATGTGTTAGTTGAATTGCATGAAGGCATGTCTTGGGGAATCAGGGAAGAACTCCTAGCCCATAGGGCCCACACTCGGGGTGTGTGCTGACTGAGTGGACCTTTGCTTAGATTACGTCGAGGAAATGTGACCCTTGCGGCTAATGTCACATCTTGGAAATCACCCGGTCTGAGACTTGGTCTCATTTATGGCAGTAGCCATTCGCTCAATGGGGATTGACACTAGTAATTCACTTCCCCACACCGACTTCAAAAAGAAGCTGTATTGGTCTACGCCGATTATTTGATAAATGGATAGAAGTGTTGACGCTTTCGTCGATCAAGATGAGGATGTTACTGGTTTATACGGAAACGTAATACGCCAGTTCGTCAAGATGTCGTGAATGAGCATGATTTGACAAGCGGAGTCTCACAGGGACTTTTGCCGGGGGTGAGATAAAAATTTATATTTACCCCTCGGTATCTCAAGCAATGGCGAAGCCTCGACAAAGCCTTGTTGGCGCCTTGAAAAAAGCGGTTGAGCTCCACTACAGGAATGGGTAGAAAAGGAACTCCCAAAGAGGGTGCTGCGGGCTGGGAACTCTTTAGAAAGCCCATGGCATCTCTGTTTGCACTACTTACGGGATGGAAGCCATTGCTCCACAAAGTGCTTCCCCTTGTGGCTCCAAACAACTACCTGAGTTAGAAAATGCTGAATCAATAGTCGGGGTTAGGCGTGAGTGATGAAGCGGCGGAAGCTACCGGTAATCCATGTAACCTCCTACCGGGCACTTGTTTGTAAGCTCTTATAACATGAGTTAAGCCTCGAGTCTTCGGCTAGGCGATCGGGTCTTAGAAATTTTCAGAAAATCTGCGGACCAGCTGCGGAAAATTCCAACCCAATGCAGGAAGGACCTTATGTCGTGACGAGCGATGAAGCGGGTCCTACGCTATAGATGGAAATAGATGGAAACCACAGTACCACGAATAAGATACCATGCACACGAGAAGGTATTATCCCGATAAAGCATAGCCATTATCTTTGACCTATGTCTTATATTTTTCATTATACGAGATTGATAAAAGCCAGGATGGCGCGATAAAATGTTTTATTCGGCCGGCGCAGATCACTTATAGTAGTCGATTACGGCCAGTGGCGCGATCAAAATGACTTTGTCTAGGCCAACATAGATCACTTCTAGCTCGTCAAATACAAAAGCCCGGATGACACAGTAAAATGACCTGTCCGGAACAACATAGATCCCTTATAGCTTGTCAAATACAAAAGCCCGGATGGTGCAATAAAATGACATGTCCGGCCCATCATAAATCACTTCTAGTTGGTCACATTCAAAAGCTTTGGATGGAGCAGGTGGGATGACTTCTCTCCAGGCCCGGCATAGATCACTTCAATTTGGTCCAAATCTGAAAGCCTGGGTGGCTGGTAGATGACTGTCGAATGACACAACAGAACTGACCCATCGAACATATGATGATTTCAACATCCTGACCCAACTTCATGGATGGTGTAATAAAAATCAGTACAAACCAGATAGTGCGGTATTAAAACATATAGCAAGGTATTAAACAAAAATTAACGAATAAGAAGCAGGGGATGTAAATTGTTTGGTGCAACCACTGAATAGTACAAGTCTCGTCTCATAAAAGCACTAAAGCCCTAGTTGACTATGGCATCCTCAATCCAGTGTCTGGGCAGTGGAGACCTATCGGAAGAGTCGCCTCAGACGATCGAGACGTATTATCAGGACCTCCTCCTTGCTAAACTGCATTTGGAATCCAAGGAAATTTGGAGCTGTTGTGAATCTTAGAGCTGGGGGGGTTAACCAAGAACTACGAGTTAACGGGACTGAAGGATTCGGCATTCCATCCGAGATTTGAGGCTTGCTCCCGCATATATTGTGCGTGAAAGCTACTTGTAACCATAGCCGTAGTTGAAGCAGCGTGGATGTAGCTTGCTCGAACTTAGCGCCATTGTCTCCACAATATGTGGCCTTTTCCGGAAGGCGGCGCATCAGCTATAGTCCGAGCTCATAGCTGACAAGTCTCGTCCAGTGGCTTAATTTTGTTTTCTTCCTCCTCCTTCCTGAAACTTCCATACGGATGTGCCTCTAGCAACTCCAGCTTTCAGGACTCTAGCCTAGGTGAGCACTTTCCACAGCAGTTAAGGCCACGTTGAACTGATGGCTCTTATCACTGTGCCGTTATTAGCATTGCCAGTCTCAACCGTATCGTTTGTCTCATGGCGTGCGGCCTCCCTCTCGACCTCTGCCGGAGGCGGCTCTTTCGACATATTCCGTAGTCTCCGGCTCGGGCGACGGTGCGCTAACTCGGCCTCCTTTAATGAAGCACTCTGCATCTCCAGCTCGACCATCCCAAATTTGGACACCTGTCCCATGGCCGTTAAATCCACCGTGGGCCTGAACTCGGTAAATCTTGAAGCGCCATGTTAGGAATAGTAGTAGCGACCTGAAGAAGCCCATTAAGTCTGAAATCGAAGCATAGGCGTTAATGTCGCAGCGAAACTTCGCTATCTTACGGATTCGGTCGGTAGACGCCAGATTCTGATTGCGGACTTGAATCCGAGTCATCGATAATGCGCTCGATGTCTTCCCATACGGGTCCTGGCAGAACTCAGTAGTCTAGCCCAGACCGTAGGCATTCTGCGGCATCCAAGGCATGTGCGGATACGATTGTTCGTGGTCAATAGCGGCCTCCGCGATGGAAGACCCGGCGGCGCGCCGATGTACTTCACCTCGTCCACCGGGTGGATGCCACTCTGGAGGCGCAAGTACGGAGCATAACAGGTTAGTTATGATCAGCTCGGCCCGATAGGAACTCGCGGCCGGACGCGCATAAACCCGACTGCTAGGTTGGCCCTCATCCGTCGGAAGGGGATTACGAAGTGCGCCAGCCGGGTCGGCCTCCTTTAACTCCTATTCAGGCCACCTCGCGACTCCATTTGTCCCATGCACCGGTTGAAGGCGGGGATGTGATAACTTTGTCTCCAGTCCTCGCCTCAGTGGGTGGCTAAGTCCATGATGCAGGCGAGATCAGATACTCTTGGAATTCCCGGTGTAAACCTTTTACGGGTGGCGTAACGGTCTAGTAGCCTCGTCATCCTTTCCTCCCGTTCCTCCTCCTCCAAGTCTTGGAAATCCTCGTGCTCGACACTAACGGGGCGAGTCTCCACCTTGGACTGGGCTGGTGCATTAGCCCGTGCCTTTCGCTGTCGTTGAGTTATCACTCGGAAATTGCGTCAGTCCACTTGCTCGAGCAAAGAGCGTGGGTGGGATGCTTCTTGGTTCTCAGAGCCAAGGCAGGTTGAAGACGGCCAGAATCCTCACTAGGGGTCGATGGGCAGATCTGCTCCTAAGCACCACACTTTTAGACTTGATGCCTCGGCTATAGGCCACTAGATGGAAGTATTGCCAATCCGGGCGATGTAGGTCGGCCAATGACAAAGGGTGCTCCTTCCACGATGTCAGAGGCAACGGTAGGGAATGGCCCAGGAAGGTGTGAGGGTGGGTTAGCCTCTGACAAATAATATCAGTCGGGAGAACGCCTTAATGGCGCTCTGCTCGAAAATCTACGATATTCGCGAATTTCGAAGCAGCTTCTTCACCGAGTTCATTAACTGCACTCATGCCACTCTGAAACGACGAGGTTAGTACATCATCACATACTAAATATTCGAAAAAATTTCATCGGACCGGGTCTAACGAGCCACACACAGGAAAAGATTAGACGGGTTGATGTCATGGGCAGGGAGCCGGACTCGTTCAGGAGTCCCTCACTAGCAACACTCCTTTGCCTCGTCACCAAGTGGTGGGGGCCCAGATTAACAACACGAAGTCGAGGGTTCGGAGGCAGGCATATGGACCATCAGGCGCCTTTACTCCTTAGAAAATAAATTATACATTTCGACCAATGGAGGTCGAGTTGATATAGAGTGGTTATTACAGCGACACCCGGTCAAATACAAATGGCATTGGGGTGGATAAGATGGGCGCTCGGGTGGAAATGCAAGCGCTGTGACTAGGGTGGCATGGGGGAGCGTGCTTGGCGCAAGGTGCTCAGTTAAAAGCACAGATTATGTTCTCCACCGCGAGAGGTGGACTCGTCGTCGCTCTCATGGCCGGAGGTCGATGTTGCTCGGGCACCTCATGATAAGCCATTAACTCCTCCATCGTCGGGGCAGAGATGATCTTTGCTACGAAGGCGTCGCCAGAAGAAGCGACCTCGGGCGACCACTTGTGGAAGTTTCTTCCACGACCCTCGCCATTCTACCAGCGGTCAAAGGAAGAGAGCGAATATTAGACTCTAGCCATATACCCGATTGGTACGAAGACATACCTGGCCCAGGCGGGCGCGGTCGGAATAAGTGTTAAACCACATCTCTCCTCCCTTCCAAGCCTTTACATTTAGGAAACTAGTCACTCACGAGGGCGACGTACTGGGGGCGATGATGGTTACAACGGAATGAAGTGCGTGAGTGCTGCAATGATGGCCTGACAGATGTAAGATTAGACCGACCTATTCGGCGGTTGGTCGCCCAGGAGAAACGGATGAACGAGGAAATAACCTGAAAGGAAAAGAATACTTCTTAATGATGCCTATTTATATATATCGATGGCTAGGGCTGCGGTCGCATTCATCTGTGATGACTTATCGTGTCGGGATCTAGCCATCCACGACGGTTTCGCACTCTGGGGAATTTTGATGGGCTAAGGTGGGCTGAGCCAGGCCTTTCTCGGCGCTTAGGTAGGCGGGTTGTAAGTTTTATAATGTTCAGCGAGGCCTCGATTAGACGAGAATGTCAGGAATATGTATCACGGAGGTGCGATAAGCCCTTTAGTAGTTAAAAAGCGCAATTTTGTGTAATTACATTGAAAGGTATTGGCGTTACATGGCGATGCTTGTTGCCATTAATCATATTACGACACGACAGGCTAAACTACTTACTTACAAAAATCTGAAAGAAAAAGCAGGCCGTCCATTTGCCAGGAACTGAGAAGAAGGCTGCTGCAGAGCTGAAAAAAAAAGAGAAGGGAAAAATGGAGATGGGGCTGAAAGAGTGGCAAAAGCGAAGAAGGAAAGATGGAGATGTAGCTCTGCATAGAGAAGCTAGAAGAGGAAAAGACGGAGATGGTGTGAAAGCGGCGATCCTGCAGATTCAACGAGGGTGTCCTCGGACTCATTCATGTTTGAAACCACCCAGACCCCGGGACAATTGAGGCTAAAGCTCGAACCATAGTCTCTGGTCTAATCCATGCTTAGAAAGCGTGCTCAAATGATCGAACACAATCATCCTTCATCCCGCAATCCCCCAATTTTGAGTCTTAGCAACATTTCAAAATTCATCCTTCTCACGACGAAGGCATTGGATAACCCAGTGAGATGACCCGAGCCTCCTCACCCATTTCAGCCTTTATGCAGTCTCACAGTCACCGAGTCAGCTGAACTGACCGAATAGCATCTAATGAGTTTCCAAAGTTCTAGAAGTGCATTTGAAATTAAATATGTCGATGATCTCTTGTTTCCCATAATATGGCCGGTCAGGCTTGTTCCTTTTTCCTAGCAGGAATGATCTCCTCCTCGTAGAAAAAGGGGGCATTATGGGTACCATGGGTCCGGGCTCGGTTACTCTAGCCAACCGACCCAATGATAACCGTCCGGGACCCGAGCCTAAAGTCGGTAGGCCCAGGAATGCGGGAGGGCTTTCGCTGAAGTATGGCCCAGACGGACCTAGACCTTAAAGTCCAGTTGTAGGAATGCCGGAGACTTTCACCGGTGCGGCCCAGACGAGGGACGAAGCCACTAAATTCCAGTCAGCGAGACGCCGGGCGACCTTTCCTTGGGTGCCGGGCACACTCTTATCCGGATGCTTCCTTTCCCCGTGCGCCCAGGTGCTGGATGCCCCTTGCGGGATCCTTTCTTCCGTCGGCGACTTCTATCAGCAGCGCAGCCAGGCTTTCATGATATAGTAAATGTTCTTCAATAACCAATCCTGCGCCTCAGCGAATAGGCACTCAACCGTCCAGGAGACGGAGTTACATAAAGAAGAACAAGTCATCGTTCGAAATAAGGCAGCGCCCTATCTTTATGGGAAGAAATGCGTCAGCTCAGGAAAGATGGATCCCTTTTTCTCCTCCCATCAAAAGCGAATCACACGAATAAGGTGCGAGATTCTTGATTGAGATAGCTATTGCTCTAAGCTCTCGGTCTTCGAAAAAAAAGGCTAGCTTTGCCATCGGAGCGTGGGATACTGCCGTTGTCTTCAACATTTTTTATTTCTGATTACGATCGGTGGTGATCTAAAGTCCATTGACTCTGAGAATTAGGAACTACGATGGTGCAAACTTATTGTCACGTAAAGACTGTTATATCCTTGGAAGCAGGCACCATAGAATTCTCAAGTATCAGTTGGAGAAGACGAATTTGCTTCACAAGCCTATCTAAATCCTTTCTATCCTTTTGTAGCGTTTTATTTTTATTTTTTATATATATATAATTTTCTTCTCTCCATTTTTATTTAAGTGTTTTGTCCTGTACTAACAATGCTTACAATTGAAACAAGTTGTAATAATTTTGGTGAGATATGCTTTGTTGTTTGTAATTAATTTGTTATAGCTTAGTAAATATGGAAAAATTAATTTGCTTCACTTGAAAAGAAAATGAAAAGTAAATAAAGAACACTCTCTAAGTGAAATCCTAAAGAAAGGAAGGTAAGTACCTTAAGATAAAGACTAACTACCCTTAGAGAGATAAAAAGTAGGAAAGAACTCCTTGTCCTCTATCTTAGTCATTAGTCACCTTACAGAGTAAATCTCATAACTGAGGACAAGTCAGGACTTTTCACAGCTATATTATATTGTAAAATCTTCTCAACTACATTGAAACTTGAATTGACTATATAACTAAATTGAACATATATAAAAAGGTGTTCACCTTCTTAAATTCTTACAATTTCAAAAATTGACTTGTAGCATTTGGATTTTTAGACAAATTCACAATCAAGTTTGATTGCCATACCCATATCTTGTGAAACTCGTCAAAATTCATATGATTAAAAATGTTATTTTCATAAGCATTTACTTCATTGTTGTTATTATTAAGTTTATCTTTTTCATATTTGGTCTTACCTTCAGGGATTGATGTTCATACAAACCATCCTGAGAGACCTCACCAAAATTTCTATATGATGGATCAAGAAATAAAGTCAGAAGGAACATAAAAATTTTCAGGGGGGGATCTTACTTTCAAATTAGAGGTTATTGGTTCAAAGCCCATTAAAAACGATTTTTTTTTTCTCAAATTTTTAAGGGGGCAAATGTCCCCCCTAAGCCCAAGGTAGGTCCACCACTACATGGGAATATGAACCTTTCTTTGAGTTATCTTCAAGATGCTCAAACCCAGAATCCATTGCTTTGTTGTATCATCGGCAAAATTTTCTTGCCAAAGTCTGGAAATGGAACCATAAATAAAGGGAACCATTATGTTTCTATGCTTTGAACTAATCTTGGCCCATATATAGAAAACAAATTCATGGGGAAAACAATTCAGTGGATTTCTTAATTTAAAGAGAGAAGCCAGCCATATTCTTCTTTGATTTTTTCTTAGATGCAAGAAAACATGAGGTAGCCAAGACCAAGGAAGAATAACGAGAATGTTTTCTCAAATATTTTCAAATGATTTTCCGGTTGGTTCTCAAACTCCAGAAACCGCTCCTCCTTATAATTCATATATAATGGTACATGGAGCAGGTCAACCCATTTAGGCACCTAACCTAGCCCAACTCAACACTATCAAATTCCAAAGTTCTTCATTTCTACTATGACTCTATGAGGCAACAAATAGCGTCATGTGCATAAGGTAATATATACTAAGTTTGTAAAACCAAATAAAACATACATTATTAAGCTTAAGAAGATGAATACTCATAAAAGATCCAGGTTGGCATGGAGCCTGAGAATTAAGGACAATGCATATAGGACTTGGTGATAGGGAACACTGTATAGGGAAATTTCCTTGCAAGTTCATTGTAAAAGATGGTTTCTGACTTATGTTTTAAGAGCAAAAAAGAAATTCCACATAACAGATTACCTAATAGCCAGAGTAATTTTTGTGGGGTCAAGCCAATGTATAATTAGTTAGATATAGATTTGGAGGTTTCTGCCATGGAAGCTTGCAGGAAGGTGAGGGGCAAGGCCCAATGGAATTTTTTGGAAATTGTTAGGACAACTGCCGCATTTGGAAATATGAGGACAAAACTTGAAAAAAAAATAGAAAGTTTTTTTTTTGTCTGGCTATTAGGTATCTTAAGTGGGTTCGATGCGCGTATAGGAGAAATACATTTAAGTCATATCAGGTATCAGCATTTGAGCAGGATGGATAATAAGGGGATAAACCTACGCATGTCATTTGTGTTGAGCTTGAACTTGAGGCTTCTGATTAAGAGCACAGAGATTCGCATCTCATCACGTCTTCGATTGGTTAGCGAACTTTTTATTAAAGTTTTCTTAATTAGAAAAATTCAAATCTTCTTTGTGAATTTGTCATCATATTTTGAATTTCTATTATCACCTAAACTTCCCATGTAAAGTAATTAAAATTTATATAAATTTTATCATGTAACAATTTTCATTTTTAAATTGTTTTCAAATTTTTATTTTAGTTTCTTTCTCTGCTTGCTATTTTTAAAATTATCGACTTGGGACATTGTTAATTATAAGTTAAAAGGCACAAAAATGAAAAAAATAAAAAAATCTTCATAAGTGATAAATATTTGTACTCTCCAATCTAACAGAAAATGACTTGTCAATTTTTAAATAATTATAAAAACAAATTTTATAATACTATATTGTTTATGATGGTATTTAATTTCTTTTACATCTATTCATTTTGTATATTATATTATAACAGTCTTTGTTACGATTAGTTCGATTCTCCAGTATGCCCATCTCGCCATTTTATCACTCGAGACAAGTCTCGAAATTTGTATTAAAAATTTAAAACTCTTAAAATGTTATTATGCAAGTCTTCTTTTCTTCTTTTTCTTTTTTTATATCCACCACTAATATTTAATGAACATAAATGTGTTGAATTAAAAAAAATTGGATTGTGAATTTTTATTCTTGGTCACAAATTGAGATAATTTTTGTTTTTGGGTGAAGATTTTTAAGAAAATAGAAATTTTGTTACTTTTCTCTCTCATTTTCAAGGACCCAAGTTATAGTATACATGTAATGTATTTATATCCATAAGGTTGATTTAGTCAATAATCAGATTAAAAATTCATTCTCGTTGATATCAAGTTGTTGGTTACATAACGTTTGATTCACGCTTGAAACTCATCAAAGTCATATCAATTGATATTTTGAACTATAAAATAGGCTTCCTTTTTTTTTACAACTAAACTATAAAATAGGCTTAAACACGGTAAATCAAATTAAGTGTTTTAAACATATTGAAATCAAGTTATTATTCATCTAGGGATAAGGTGCACACAAATGCTCATGAGGTTTTCGTGTATGTCTCACTTTTGTCTGATTTTCGTCATATACATGGCGATTAGTATTATCTTCATTCATTAACATCTGGATTAAAAAAAATCGTAGATGGATAAATCAAGTATATCTAACATCACATATTAGGTTTTTAGTGTAGTTTACCAGATTTCTTATGGGTCTGATGATGAAACTTTCAAAAGATATTCAGTGTGTAAAGTGGACATTCATCAAACTAGATCAATTTATTTACCCTCATTTCTATTTATCTAACATAAGTCATAATTTCATTTTGGGATTTCAATCTATGATACCTTTGAACGACATAACTATATCTGCTCAAGTACCATTATAACCTTCAACATGACAATGCGATGTTGTTCAAATTAGTAGAAAATGTGAACTAATAGTGTGTAAAATTAACAAAATTAAAATTAATCTCGCAAATAATGATGATTAAGGCCAAAATTTGACTTTATGTCCTTAAAACAAATTTTCCTTGATCAAATTTTTATGGTTTGGAAGCATTGGTCTATTAGGACACAATGATTGCTTTCTTGTGATAGTAGCACTTAAATCACAAGAAACAATGAAAGTTATTATAATTTCTACAAAAACTTTGGAATATGCATTAGTATTTTTATATTATCTTTTAAAACAAGAATAGAAATCAAGACTCTTTCGTATAAGTGTTTTGAATGGAAATTAGTTTTTTTATGTCGGTTTTTAAAATTGTTATCCAATGAGTTGTAAAACAAAATCTATTTGAAACATTGGGAATTTATTCAATATTTTCCTATTTGTTTTAAATATGTCCTAAAATAACATTTTTGTGTAGTAGTTTACCTTAAATCATAATTGGGTACTTGTATAATTATGCTTAAAACAAACCAGAAAGCAGTGAAGCAATTAATCAATAATAAATTCTAAAACGTCCATGTACCTGATTTTAGAAATAGAAAACTATTTCCTTTTTTATTTTGAAGTACTGTTTTATTTTCTAGGAAATAAAAAATTATTTTTAAAAACAATATCAACAAATTCAAACCTTCACTTTGCATAAATTTATTCCCTTATTTAAATTCAACTAACTTCAGGAATATGCACAAATGTCTTCAACTTTTTTAGGCATGTCCAACTTTACACCTGAACTTTTTGAACTTTTTTCAATCCCTAGATAACCTTTGATGTTTACTTTTATAGCTTAATTATATCCCCCTATCGTTAATAGATTGCATGGTGACAAATAAGTTTAACATCATTGGTATGGGATGATCATTATGATAAATGGTTGTGTCATGAAGGAACACATATATATCTCTTTTGGGAGATAAATTTCCCAAATTTACCCTAATTACGAGATTGAAATTTTCTCCAATTTTACCTAATTTGAGATTGAAAAATTTTAAATTACTACCCTAATTTGATATTGATTTTCCTCAAAAACCTAATTTGAAACCTTATTTGGTTACTAAGAAACTCAAAGACAGAAAGAAAAGAAAGAGAATATAGCAAAGAAACTTTGTATTGTTCTTTCGTATTTGGCTTTCTTTGAAGGGAACATCTTACTACAACTGGACTCATACGTTCTAGTAGGCTTAGTAGTTCAGGTAGGGTTGTATACGATTTATTCAGTTTTGTTTTTAATATAAAAATATAATTGAACTTATTATGATTAATTTTAATTTATTAAGATTGAAATGATAGTTTGAAATAAAATAAATAAAACTGAAAGTAAAATCGGTTGAGTTCATTTATAGATAATAACATTAAAGTAATTTAAATCAATTGGATTTTGATTGTGTTTTAAACTTAGAAACTTAAATTAAAATTTTAATATCATATTTTTGAAAAACAATCGTAAAAATATAAATAAAACTAATACATTTAATTATAAAAAAAAATCATAATTTTCTCAAACTTTATTAAAAAATCATAAAAATATAATATAAAAAGAATAACGTGTATCATTTTAAAAGAAATTCCACAATCAATTTAAAAAAAAACACTTCTAATTCTAATTTATTTAAATGGAATATAGATTTATCATAATATTTAAAAGAAATCTAAAAAATACCGTAGTCGAAACTTGGATTACGATACGGCTACAGTAAATCTTCCGAGAATGAAAATATCGATTTGGTATCTTGGATTTATGGATATATAAGATATATCGAAGATATATCGATGGATATTTTTATATAAATATCGGTAATTAGAAATTATTCAAAATTTTAACATATATTTAATTTACATTTCAACAATGTTTTGAAAGTAAAGGGAATGATAATATCAGTTAACTTTTGAAAAAAAATTGAAATTAATTTACTATAGTCATATTTATTTATCAAAAAATTAAAATTATTTTATTAAAACATATCTAGTACATTAAAAAATGAATAGATTTAAGTTTCACCATCAAATGGCCATTAAAAACAAATAATTATCTTGGAAAATCTATATTAGTATCTCTTACTTTAAAGGAACACTTAAAAACCTTGAAGAAGCTAATATGAATAATCTTAATAAACTATTACACCCTTAACATGATAAGGATGAACTATCATCATTAATTATTCATCTAAAATTATAGATTTGAGAATCCTAATAATTTCATAATGTAAATATAATTAATCCTAATAATATTTTATTATCTAACTATTAATATTAATTAATAAATTTCAAAACTTTTATAAAAGTTGAATTACTTTTGAATATGATTTCAAATATTTATTTATTTTATATTTTTAATTAAATAAATTACTCTAATACAAATAATTACTATCGGTATATTTTATATCTATTAATTCTCAATATTTACCTTAATCATAATGTTACATCAAAATGATTCCTAATGCTTATAAATAACTACTTGTCAAAAATATCCACAAATACTTATCAACTATTTTATATTTATAAAACTTTACCTTCCAAACCTATCATATTTGTTTATTATTATTTTACGAGAATTTATCATTAAATCTTTACGTCTCTTTTCTAAAACTAATTGAAATATCTAGACTTTCTTTCCGAACATTCATCACTACCTAGATTTCCTAGGCACACCTTATACATAGGTTTTCATACCTATTTTATGTAGGTTTCGAGGACTAATTTTTATTCATCCTAACTATAATAATGTCCAACTTTGGCTTTTCAACTTCAAGTCCTTTTTCGACTTTTTAATTACACCAACAAAAATCATATCAAGATTCCATTTTAACTTTTCAATATGCTTGTCACACACCTACAGTTCACCAAGACGACTCTTCTTTTCTCTTTTCTTTTTTTTATCCTTTTTTTTTTTCACAAACTCATAGTATATTGTCCCCTACTACTTTTTTTGTCTTTTTCTATTCCACAAAATCTCCTTACACCCTGCATGGTCACCAGCCTACACTTTACTTGTTTTTTCAATACCTAACTACTACCACTTTTAGCTTCAAGTTTCTGTATTGTGAGAACTCCATAAGCTAAGATTTGAAGAAGGGTTTTCAAATGTAGTTTTTCTTGTAGATCTCGATTTAGTTTGAAAATAACATTATTAGTTGTAAAGCTATAAATCTATCACTACAAATGGGAAGGAGGAAGTTTCAAAAAAATCAAGCAAATCCAATTTGCTATCAGAAGATGATTCAAACACGTCTAATTGATGTGTTAGCTACAATCAGTACACTTATCATATATTTATCTCGTAGCCGTGGCGTTCCTTGGCCGTTGTTTATACATTATTATGTTAACAATATGAGCATGGATAAGCTACGAAAGCAAACATCGACGGTATCTGAGGACTAAAATTAAGGTTCTGGTGCAAAATTGGACATAGGGACAAAAGTTGGGGGCACTTGTACACGTTATTCCACTTACTTGATATGATAAAGTATATATTTAATATAATATGCTTTGCAATGTTTATATTAGGTTTCTAGCATGAATTAAAAGCATAGGATGTATAATATTTTTCAATGTTTAAAATAAAAAAATTATATTGAATTATAATATTTTTATTTAAAAATAAAATTTTTATTTTATCTAATAATATTTATAATTAAAATATTTTAAATTTAGTTTTTAAACATAATTTTAATTTTGTAATGAAAATTTTATTTTAGAAAATTAATAATACAAAAATGATAAAAAGAAGGGAATAAATTTATTATGTATGGGATATATTAATATATATCATACTTACTACCCTAAATCCACAGGCCGGTACGACTAAGCTATTAATGGAAAAAAGTGAGTTGAGATTCAAAGCTTTTGAAAAATAAATCTGATGAGAACAATTTTGTTGGGTCACACTTACTTTTTATTTTTATTTATTCTTTAGGAAAATCAAGTAGAACAAATCCTCATTGACTCAAGTTAGGAAGTGGTCATGGCCCAGGTTGCAGATTAAGGATCGGAGTTCTTATTGAAGGTCGCCATGCAGTAGCACCCCTCAACTGGAACTGGTCTCTGCTAATGAATTAGTGCGTGAGATCATATGGGTGAAAGATCAATTGATCGCTCGGGCTAAGCAGATGACGAATCACACCCAGCCTACTTAGTATCTAACATGTAAACACTTTCGACCCGAGCAAGCAATGGTGCGTGCAGGTCCTTAGCGAAGCTGGCTTGCATAAGAGGTCAATCGACAAGCTCGAATGCACCCGCGAACATTAAAGTTCAAACACCATGTAAGCATATAATGCAAATACGAAGCCCGAAACGCATTACTGTGGTCCCCAGCCATGCTGAGATATGGTTAGTTAATAAGCACAGCTTCTGAATCATCCATGATCAGCTAACCAAAGTTTGTGTTCAAAATGAAGTGAATGGAAAATGAGGGAGTTCAGATGTTTGTTTCTTCCCACACTCTCCAAATGACAATTCACTAACCCTGATCAAACTCACTAGCCCCAAGTGTCTAACTCGAGAGCGGGTCCCATCTAATTGGAGATTAGGCTCATTAGACCCGGAATATGGCCTAGGCTCATTAGTGCAAGCGGGCTTGAGCCTCAAGGATCGGACTTGAAAAGGGCCTGCTAAAATAGGGGATGCCCGTAGGTATCTGCCTGACAGTTGAGCCAGGTTCTCAGCCCAGAATTCTAATGCGATCGAAAGAAAAATTCTCAAAATTCCACCATAATTTAATGAATAAGGAATCTAGAAAAACAAACGATGCATGATTACGAACCCGGATACTGTGAAAACGGTAAAGAAGCAGGAATGCTAGCATATCACGAAAAAAAAACTAATGAACTAGTTGATCTAGTTCCCCAATCAGCTGATCCAGTTGAGAAAAAATCTCAAATTTTTTCAGAACATTCCCCACAGAGTAAGGAATCTAAAAAAAGTAACGGTGTACGATTGTGACTTCGGATGAGTGAGAACCGATCCAAACAAGGCAAGTACCTGCTTCTTTATTCGGAAAACATAACCTAATGAGCTAGGCTGATTCGGTTTGCCAGTTGCGAGTTAGGAAACAAATTCCTCAAAAAAATTTTAATATACCTCAAAAGATCCGGGAATCAACAAAAGAAAAGCGGGTATAATTCCGACCGAATAGTAGAAGCGGCCACAAACGATGCCTAGTACCCTAAGCTATTATTCAGAAACATAGCAATAGGCGGTGATCCAGTTTCCCAACCAATTCATCCAATTGAGAGTAGTTCTCAAAAATTTTTATAATCTTCCTCATAGAGTCAGGAATCCAATAAAACAAACGAAGTACAATTAAGACTCACGAATGAGCGAGAGCGATAGAAATGTGCTGTGCCACAGGTATATTCCAAAACATAGCAATGGCGGGCAGTGGGTTTCAATAGGTTCAGGCGAGTTGAGAACAGTTCTCAAATTTTGTCAATATCTTCCTCACAGAGTCAGGAATCCAAAATAACAAATAGAGTACAATCATGACTTCGAATGACTGAGAACTAACACAAACGATGCCTAGTACCCTAAGTGTTAGGAAAACATAACCCAATGAAGCTAGGGCGTCAGATTTCCCCATTGATACGGTAGGTTAGTCTGATCTCAAAATTTATCAAAATCGTCTTCACAAAGTCAAGAATCGAAAAAAACAAATGGAGTACAATTCCGACTCCGAATGACTAAATTGACCTGGCTTGATGCCTAGTACTCTAAGCGATCGCGCAGACATCAGCGAAATGATGGCAAAAGAAAGCGGAGAGGGAAGCATAACATGGCCCAGCGGGATGACTCGTTTGTATCAAGTGGACCCGATGTGGGTTGTAAGGAAACCCATAACATGGCCCAAAGCGGACTGACCCATGCCTGGGGCGATATGGGGCTTATAGGCTAACAAGTAGGATTTGGGCCCCCGAAATCAAAAATAGTGCTCACAATAGTGGCGACGAGCCATTTGTGCGAGTTTCAATTGGTCGTCAGATTGAAACAATATGAAAAATTGTTATAATGTTATTTAAAGGTAGGAATCCAAAAAAAAGCAATTACATGATTTGAGTTCGGATGGGGAGATACTGGCCAAAACAAGCTCAAATGCTGCAATTTGAACTGCTCAAATAATGA
Organism: Tetrastigma voinierianum; assembly: GCA_016808115.1. NCBI lineage: Eukaryota > Viridiplantae > Streptophyta > Magnoliopsida > Vitales > Vitaceae > Tetrastigma > Tetrastigma voinierianum. Next base: position 18,548 of record JAEQBH010007838.1, on the reverse strand, counting down.
ACTTCAGCAAGAAATCCATTGAATTGGTTGAGCCGGTTTCCAGCGGAAGTCGATCGAATGATAAAAATTCTCAAATTTTTAGAATTCTTCAATAGTGGGAATCGAAAAAGAAACGGTGCATGATTTCGAGTTCGGATGAGGGAGATATGATCGAAACAGGCCTAAGTGCTCCAAATTCGACATACTCTAATAAACTCCAATTGAGTTAAAACCTTGGGGGGCCCCACTTGCTTCCTATGGCACGATGCCAATAACTAAAAAAAGAAGCCACGATGACACTCCAAAGTGAACTACATACTCACTCAATGGACCACATACAAACCCGCTCGAGGCAGGCCAGGCTAAGCTGAGAGCCACCCCAATGGTGCTATATGAGAACAATGGGTGAGTGTGACATCCATAAGATAAATGCAAGTGTTAAGGGACAAAATTAAGGGTCTACAAATATGCCCCTCTTCAGTAGAGTGAATGAACGAGTGAATCATGGGTGAGAGAGTACAAAGCGATGCAAAGTGAAATAGACTATAGTAGAGAACCAGATGACCAATAATTTTCCCTTGCAATCACAGAAGGCTAACGGAGCGAGTCGCCACGACTAAAGGACTAAAAACTAAGCACTATGCACGGGAAGATAGAGTGATCGAACCTGATTCCGGTGAAGATAAGAGAAATTCGGACGATTAGAAAGATGCGATGCTCGAGATACGTGCTAGGAAGATAGGAAAATCCGAACACGATACGGAAAAGATAATGAAAGCGGGCAATCTTTGGAAAAAGAATAAGCGTAACCATGAACGACTGTCGGAAAAAGATAATGAATGCAGGCGATGCTTCGAAAAATATAGCGTGCTCGAGACACGATGTTGAAAAGATAATAGAAAGCCAGGCGATGTCGAAGAAGAAAGCGATTCTCGGACACGATCAGGAAAAGAATAAGTCGGCGATGAAGATGGCGATACTCGAACGATACGAGATAAATCGCCGAACGCAATGCAAAAATCGAATCGAACGTGTGGGAGCGGGCGGGCATGATGCAGATCAAATAGATCAAAATGGATTGCAATGACCGAGACAAGGAGGGTTAAATGGGGCGGCGAGAGGCGGAACAAAGCAGAGGGATCGAATGCGGGCAGCAATGTGGAGGAACCCAGAGATCATAACAAAGGGGTCGAGATCTTGGCGCGTGCACAGGAACTATGAAACAAAACTAGGGTTGAATCTGAGGCGCGATCTTTCATGGGGAGCAGAAACAAAGCGAAGGGATCGAATCTGTGTGATGCGGAGGGCAGAATCAAAGCAGAGGATGAAGATCGGTGCGTCTTGGGAAGACCCAAATCAAAATAAAAGGGATTTGAATGCGGGTGCGGCCCATTTAGAGGGCCGAAACAAAAGGAAGGAAAGAGATCTAGGCGCGATGTCGGAGGGCAGAATCAAAACAAAGGGATCGGTCACGGATGTGATTCCCATTTAGGGCAGAAATAAACGAATGATCAAATCAGGGCGATGCTAGAACTGAAATAAAGGAAGGATCGAATCTGGGCACGATGCTAAAGAAACTGAAACAAAAGGAAGGGATAGAATTTGGGCGTAATGCGGAGAGCACAGATCAAAACAAAGGTCGAATGCGGGCTGATGCGGGAACAGAAACGAATGAAGGAAATTTGAATCAGGCGATCTTGGGAGGAGCCCAATAATTGAAGGGATCGAATCAGGGACCTGCGATGCGAAGAGACCAGTCGAAACAAGCGATCAAATCTGGCGTGATGCTGAGGGCAGAAGCAGAGTGAAATGATCAAATCCAGGAGTGCGATCTTTTAGGAGGCCCGAAACAAAGGAGGGATCAGATCTAGGCGTCTGCTAGAGAGACACGAAACAAAGAAGGGATCAAATCCGAGCCTGATGCCGGGAGCAGAGATCAAAAGCGAATGGATCGAATCGAGCATTGATGCAGAAGAACTGAAAGTCGAAACAAAGGAAGTTGAATCGGGCCTGATGCTAGAACACGAAACAAAAGGAAGGGAGCGAATCTGGGCATAATGCCAGAGAACCCGAAATAAAACAAAGGGATCAAATCATTGCTTGATGTGAGAACACAGAGCAAAGGAGGGATCGGGTACGATGCGATGCCGGAGGGCCCAATCAAAACAAGGGATCGAATCGTGCGGAGAACCCGAATCAAAGCGAAAGGGATCGAATCTAGGTCGCGTGCCCCGAGACGAAACAAAGCGAAGGATCGGTGAGCGCGTGCGGGAGGCACGAATCAAAGCGAGGGATGCGAATCAGTGCGATGCTGGCGACCGAAACGTTAGAAAGGATCGAATATGGCGCGTGCGAGAGGGCAGGGAAACAAAGAAAGGATCGAATCTAGGCGCGATGCGAGAGGGCAGAATCAAAGCAAAGGATCGAATCTGGCGCGATGCCGGAAGAACTGAATCAAAACAAAGGGATCAAGTCAAGACCTGATGCTAGAGAACCCAGGGAAACAAAAGGAAGGGATGAATCAAAGGGAGTAATGCGGATGCTTGAATCAAACAAAGGGATCAGATCTAGGCGCGTGCAGGGAGCACGAACAAATGAAGGGATCAAATCGAACCGCGATCTTTGAGAACACGAAAGCAAAGAGGATCGAATGGGCACGATCTTTAGAGGCGAAACAAAAGGAAGGGATTAAATCTGATGCGATGCAGAACCGAAATAAAGCGAAGGGATCGAATGCGGGGCGCGTGCGAGAGGCTTGAAAATAAAGGAAGGGATCAGATCTATGCGCGATGCCGAGAGGGCCGAATCAAAACCTGAGGGATCGAATCTAGTAGCGATGCACGAGAACAGCAAGCTGAGAGGATGAATCTGGGCACGATGTCGGAGAACTCGAAACAAAACGAAGGGATCGAATCCGGTTGCAATGCAGGAAAACCCCAATCAAAACAAAGGGATCAAATCCTATACGAGATGCTAGGGGCAAGAAGCAATTAAAAGGATCGAATCAGAGCGCGATCTTAGGAGAACACGGGGAAACAAAGGAAGGATTGAATCTAGGCGCGATGCTGGGAGCAGAAACAAAAGGAAGGGATAGAAATGCAGGCGCGTGCGAAGAGCAGAATCAAACAAAAGGACCGAATCGGGCGCGATGCTAGAAGGGCAATCAAAACAAGGGATGAATCAGGTGCAAATCTTTGGAGGAGCAGAGGAAACAAGAAAGGAGTTGATCAGGCGCGATGCGGAGGGCCGAACGAGGAAGGGATCGAATGTGCGATGCGGAGGGCCGAGAATCAAAGAAACAGGGATCGAATCAGGGCGTGATGGCGGAGACCCGAAACAAAGGGGATCGAGATATGGGCCTGATTCGAGAGGCTTACAGGCGAAAGGAGGGATCAGTCAGGGAGCGTCTGGAGAACTGAGCAAAGCAGAGAGGATCAAATCGGCGCGATTCAGGAGAACACAGAGAAACAAAGCAGAGGGATCAGATCAATTTGCGATGTTGGAGGGCAGAGATCAAAACAAAGGAATAGAATCCCAGGTCACGTGCGAGAACCCAATTAAAGCGAAGGGATCGAATCAAGACACGATCTTAGGAGAACCGAAGAGCAAAAGGAAGGGATCAAATCTAGGCGCGATAATCGAAGGGCAGAGCAAATAGAGGATCCAAATCACAGGCGCGATGCCCGAGCAGAAACAAAGCAGAGGGTGAATATGAGCGCGATGCAGAAAGATCTGGCTCAAACAAAGGGATCGGAGGAACTGTCCAAGGCTGAAGAAGAGTATGCCCCCGATCCCAAGGCATCGATACCATGTCGAGCCCACCCTTTGCCTGTAAATTCATAGTCCTGAAGCTTGAAATATTACAGACATTCATTCACGAGGAAAAGCCCTCCTCCTTTAATCCGCAACATCCGATATCCACGATAATTGATGGGGGTATGCCTGTATGTACATACGAAGCTCGAATGTCTCGGTGAAACCTTGGAATACATCATTGAGGGCCGATCGTACGCCTGCAATGACGAGATAATGAATAGGGGTATCCTGATATGCACATCCTGTTGATCGATGAATCTGGTGAATTTGATTCCCGGTTAGCTCTCAAAAGCGCTTTATTGTATGAAGAAAGCAAGTTGAATACGAGGCTTACTCAAACTCGATTCCCCAACGAACGTCTTTGGCGAAGCGGTACACTGTGTACATGTGTGTAGAGCTGAAAGCTAGCATAAAAATATGGGGTATGCTTACGTGGGCGATGTCGAGCGAGCTAAGGTGCCATCGATGGATTTGACTCTTTATATCATATAATATGATCATGGACTGAGGCAAGCAGAGCGAAGGGAAGAGAATATGTGACCTCGATATTCCCCAGAGCGGAGACACAATCGACATTCTGCTTTGTCTGTTGATGAAACTTGTCCATATAAAATGTTTTGGAAGCAAACCACGAGATCTCGCATGGCCTCGGGGTGGTCTTACGACTGAGGCAAGTAATGTAGGCCGGGTGAAGATGAATGAAATGATAGGAAGCGAGAAACCCGAATACCACAGATAATGCAAGCCCTTGACCAATCTGTAGTGCGAATTTGAGAATCATGTGAGCAAAGCGACTGGCGACCACATAGGTGACGATGCCATGCAACGGTGGGGTACACCCAGACGTAGCAGTTCAGCAGGCTGAGCTGACGATCGATGGGGATGAAAGGCAAGGGATGTAGAAGAGAGTAGGAAACAATTGGGATACAAATTGTAGCAGTAATGTGATGATGACTGAACCACTCATCCAGAGATCTTTAAATCGAAAGCAAGTCAATAATAAGATGGGAATGGTGATATGGATAACGATCTAGTTGACCTAGTTAAAAGGAAACCCAAACCTCACTCCCAAAATGTCTCCTTGATCCATGGAGAAAAGGATCATACAATGCTCTCACCAGCCTTTCAGAAGAAAAATAAGTCACTCAATCCAAAATGACCTTTGATGATCAAATTAAACAATACCACTTGAAGCCGAACCACGCTAATCCGAATGCAATGGAAGTGAATCTGAATGGCGTAACTCTTTTCTTTTATTTTTATTTTTAATTTTTTTTTTGTTTTATTTTTATTTTTTTTTATTTTTTTGTGCCGAACGACCAACAAAGTAAGATAGATACACATTAACAATCTAATAATGAGCCTCAAATCCCAGGCAAAATGGTCCCTCAAACTAAGACTCACGGATCAAACCTTAGGGTGGGCAAACCACCTGACTTTATGGCTACGGGTTCATGAGCTTGCCGTAAATCACCGCAAGGGAAAATAAAAGTGAAAAACAAGATAGAAACAAAACTTAAAGGCAAGCAAAGTGAAGATGCAAAATGGAGAAGAAAAACGAGTAATGATCACGAGAAAGAACAAATGAAGAATGACCTGATGGTCACGGATCGATTAATAAATCTGAGGCGCGCCAAGGCGGGGCCCGACGGTCGAAAAAGGTATGCAGAAATTTTGGTCAAACAAAGGCCATAATACGCTAGGTGTGAGCCTCAAAGGGGCTAGCAATAGGATATATCAATGTATGGGTGTCTGATGAGAATATGGCTACTTGAAGTGATGGCCACCCATCCTCGACCATGATTTCATAAAACTTCTTGGAGTTGATCCCGTTGGCGCTCAGAGTGATGCGATTTTTAAATCACAGGTTTGTCGGCCAGCTGCTCTCTCGGGTCAAATCTCAAATAACATACGGTCCCTCAGTCGATCCCCAAGCTTGCCTTTAGAGATTCGATCAAATCCTTAGGACTTCGAAATTTAGGTAGCCTTTTTGGAAACCTCCACAGGCTTGACCGCACTACGAATGCGCAGTCGTCTTCCTCTAATAGAGGCTTTGAACATGATCTGCCCTCAGTCTCCTCCTCATCAAAGGCTAAGTTGATCATAACGAGACTGGATCCACCCAACCTCGGATATCTGTTGCTACAATGCTATTCTGGATCCGTCTCGATCTGACGGGTAACCTTTACTTCAGCCATGCAAGATTCTGGGGGTAGCTCAGTGAAGTCTGAATGTCTGATAAGCCCCACAGCGAAAGAACTTCTCGATAATCCCGAAATTCTCGCCATCTTTCTAAAAATCCTCTTAATATTGTTCGCGCCTCAGCGACTAGTCTATGGCATGTACGTAGACGATCGGTGATGCTGAATGTAATACTCCTGAATCAACGTGTCCACCTAGCCTCTAAAATGCACCTATAAAAAATCAGCTCGTGAGGGACCCCATATTGGCAGATAATGTGCGAAATGATGAATTTGGCCACCCTGGCCGATGCCAATCTATCATAGGAAGAAGCTTCCACCCACTTGGTGAAATAGTCAATGGCGATTAAAATGTACTCATGCCCATTGGAATACTTGGGCGAGATCTTCCGATATCAGCCCCATCCCAGAAAATGGCGAGGATGTGAGTGCATGCAACTCGGAAGGTGGCACGATGTGATCTGTACGTTTTGACCTCGAGACATCTCTATCTGAATTAGCGTAATCTGTCTCGTAATTGACAATGGCGATCCTCCTTGATTTTACACGTTGGCATACTGGAGGCCTCCATGTGTGGGCCGCGGACCTGCATGTGAACCTCTCTCATCACTCGATCTGCAGAGGCACGGTTTAGACATAATAACAACATGCCATCGGGTGATCTCATCGAGTTCATCATGGCTTAACAAATATCGTGACGAATGTCTCGATGCTCTTATCCTTAGCAGGGGTTGACACGGAGTGGCGTCGCGTGACAAAGGCCCGATAAATATCATTGGTACCAAGGTAGCTCATCTTGATCCCTCAATATCTCAATCAAACAACGATGAAATGAATGGAACTCAGTCGCCAGATCAACAATGGTCCTACGGTCGATCTCGCGGGAATCTCGATTCACGAAGCGAGTGGCTACTTAACGTCAGTAAAGTTCACGCTCTGGTGAGATCATGTATCGCATAATCGAACCTATTAACGACAAATCCAGTAAGCATGGTAGAGACGACTTCTCGTCTGAGTCCTCCAGATACCACAGTTCAGCACAAATAGCAAGTTAGATCCTTGTAGATCTCGATTGTCTAACTCGAGTCAAGTGCAATCTCTAAACACATAGTATGAGCCTCGTACTCAGCAATATTCATCGATCTATGATGATTAGAATGTCAGCGGACGTCTGGGAATCAGTCACTTTGTGGTGATATTAAAGGATGCAATGCGAGCCACATTGTGACCCCCATTAAGTATAACATTGCTTACTACGATGCTAGTCACGGGAAACAAATTGCTCATCGAGTGTCGTCGATTGGTGCGTCGCGGATACGAGGCGAGGATAATAATCTGCAACAAACGTTTCCATTTGCAGTTTGTCTATATGACATGCAGATATCAAACTCTGTCACTTAGTACTAACCATCTCATGAACTGGGTTAAACAGACCTATCAAATGGATACCTCAGCGAATCAATCATGAGACGAAAGTATGGAATACTCATCACATAATGTCTCAGTCTCTTAGTGGCCTAACCCAATGCCAAACAGGCGCTCGATCATAATGTATCGCACTATTAGCATCCTCTTCGGATAATAGATGGCTTGCTCATGCTGAATCATTGAGTTGAGCTAGCATGCATCTAAACGTCTCCGGCCCGACAATCTGAAAGAAAAGGTGCCTGGTATAGGAGGCACTAAAGCTTTGGAGGAGAAAGGAGACACTCCTTAAATCTTCACCAACAGTGGCAATCATCATTCAAACTATAGAGGATGGTTTCTTATCGAAAGACGGAAGATAGGCTCACATATGCGTAAGTTTTAGCGATGAAAGGATAATATCTTTGTAATGCGCCTAGAAAGCCTCTGATTTCTCTCTTAGTCCTCGGAGCGGGCATCATCAGTGAAACAAAGTCTTTTAGGATCAACCTTTACACCAGCTCGCTATGATGTGTCGAGTGATTTCCCGGAAGTTACCCCAGTGCACTTCTTAGGAGTTCGACCTCGACTGAGAAGCGTCTAATCCTCTCAAAAAAGAACTACTCTGTCTGGTACACTAAGTGATCTACCTGTCTGGGACTTCTTATCATGTCATCCCCACATATACCTCGACATCTACATGCATCATGTTATGGAACAGTAATGCTTGTTTCTCGATAAGTGGCTCCTGCATTCTTAGCCCAAATGGCATAACTCGTGTGATAAAATGCCTCATTAATGAAAGAAGTCTTCTCCATATCCTCTAGAGCCATCATAATTTAATTATACCCAGAAAATCCATCCATGAAGGACAACATCGTATGTATTCTGATCTTTGTCAACGACATATCAATGTGTGGGGAGGGAAAATCATCCTTAGAATTTGGCTTTGTTCGAATCACAAAAAGTCTACACAAACTCTAACCTTGCAATCCTTTTTGGGAACAGGGGCGACATTAGCCAACCACTCGGGATACTCCAGCCCAGTAACAAAGAAGCCCAGCCACTAAGTTGCTTGAGATTTCTTCCTTAACCTGAAAACTCCATTGAGGTGTAGTCTCCTCCTCAATTCTGTCGCGGCTGGCATGTGTGGTGAGAATGGTAGGTGATCTTGCCATTATGAGAGGGAGTCAAGGCCTAGGCAAATACGTCGAGTATGATGCGAAGCGGTCGTCGATCTACTCCTCTCATCGGGAGATAGGGAAGAGCGATCCTAATCTCACTGAGGCGTGCGGTGTCTAGAATCTATCGAGCTTTGTGCTACCGATGTGGGTGTAGCTTTCATATCCTCTGTGCTCCAGTCACTCGATTGGCCACCAAGTGGGTCATCTGTGTCTACCACATCATCAACATCATATATATGTGTTGTGGGTGGCGTGGTGTATCGAAGAAAGGTTGTGACCTGATCAAATGCTCGAAAATACTCATGTCATTATTACCGTAGAAACATCATCAGCGGGTAGCAGACGAACATAGTGTCAAAGAAAGAGTAGGTCACGAGTCGAGGACGTTTCTGATTTGCGTAAACGTGTAGCCTAAGCAACTTGGACAACAAAATTTATAAGCACAAACCATTGGTATAGCTAGCTACTATGGTATATTGGCTCTAGGGTCGAACCAAAGGATGGGTTTCGCCCGCCTGAATGATTTACAATTGGCTTAAAATGGTGAATTTGTTTTTTGGATTATGGATTTTGGTAAAAAGCGGTGGAGGTTGATGGGTATGCGATTGAAAATAAATTTGAAGAAAAATGAAAAAGAACTCCTTGAAGCATTGGGCTCTTGGTTTGAGGTCACAAGGCGGCGAGAGGTTCTCGGGTTCATTTCTTCCCGTTAAGGAGGATGACCTATAGTCATTTCGAGCGGATCTTCATTTTAGCTTTAAAAACTAAACCTATAATTTTCCTTTTGAAAAACAACATTTCTTAGGCAAAAATGCTCCACAAATGATGAATACATATCTCACTTAATCCCAACACATTGACAAATGAGAGGCAATAATGAATCTCGATCGATCTAAATTTATAAGCATCCACTGAACCCTAAAAAGATTGCCAAATCTTCAGTCCCGTCAGTTACATTTAGAGATTTAAACCTAGTTGAGGAGAAATAGAACATAAATACCCATAAATCTGTGCGTTAAAAGCAGGCAGGTTAGTTACCTCCAAACCCTAACCAGTGACCCTCTCTCTTGAGGATGAAGAGGTGTAGCCATCCTACAGGTTGTATCCTTAGAGGGTGTTTGAAGTACAGAAAATAAAAGAAATGGAAAATGAAGCGAAGAAAAGAAGTGGGTTGGCTTCCTTGAAAAAAAAAATTTTATTAATGAAGATGCTTATAAGTTGTATGAGACTTTTATGGCTAGCCTTACAAATTACGAAATAACATAGAAAACACTGTCTGATGGGGGCGAAAAGGAAGAAGGCAAGGTGACAAAAGAAAAGAGTCAAAAAGGGCAAACGGGCGGTAGGAATTCAAAAGTGCAGGATGAATAGTGGAAAAGGTGGTGAGCATTGCAGCGGTAGAATGATTTCGCAACTCTTGAATTTTGCGGAGTTCACTGAAGAATTTGCGACCATGCCAAATTTCCTACAGCTCGATTTCCATGCATTTCTGCTCTTCTTTCCTTTTGGTTTGATCTGATCAGTTCGACTCGAATTCTTCGGTGCTTGATTCGACTCAACAATTTTGACATAAATAGCTTGAAAAACTACAAAAATTATCCATAAAATCGATTAGTAGTATAACTGGGATATTAATGTATAATTGGGTTAATTACGATTAGTACCTGAAAATTGCACCGAGCACATAATAGCATGGCTCGAAAATAGCGATTTAATCGCTCCCTCAACGAAGCGATTATTGAATAATATCGGTGGCAACAAGTCCATCATCTCCATTTATCTCTAGCATGAAATCCCAAACATGCCAAAAAATAGAGCGGGGCTGGGGTGGGGTGCATCCATGTGCGGCCAGTGTCGATCATGTCCATCACATCAACGTAGGCATCATAAAGTGTTACATCCTCAAAATCAATAGCAGAAACTCCAAACATGTCAAAAGAAGAATGGGGCTTGTGTAGGGTTGTATCGAGGATACGGCCTATGCCGATCATGTCCATCTCGTCTTTGTAAAGTATAAAGGGAAGAATTGCTCATCAAATATCATCCCCCGAATCCATAGATAGGTCATAGTCGAGAGGTTTCCTCGGGAAACATAGAGAACACTAGCTCGGCCGGTGATGGGGTGCCCAGCTATCTAGCACCGGGTGCTCAGTAGTCTCATAAGCACTAAAAAACACATACGTGCGGGGCCTGTGGATGCCTTGGATCCTATCTGTCTCTAAAGCATGATCAGTACCCCCTATGCGGGGTGCATGCTCTGATCCTTTAATAAAGTTGTCAATGGCCCAGAAGGTATACGGGCATAGGGATGTCAGATGGAACCCCGAATGGGAGCCTCACGTCTGGGATGCAGCCGCCACCATGTGACATTCATCGTCCTCTATGGGAGTGTAGCTTCAACCCGTAGGGTGTGTAATGATCAATTTGTAAAGTAAGGCGGCGCGGCCCTGGCGCGACCCGACCACTAAGCTAGGCATATAGGACATACCTCTCATCATACTAAGTACCAAAGTCTGCTGACTATGTGATCGAAGACATAGGCACAGTCTGCTATCATCCTGCAAAATGACAACTTTGAACCTCGTCGAAGGAACCCGATCAAATATAGGTCATCCTCACTATGGTTGATATGTAACATGGGCTCAAAAAAAGTAACAACATCTCTGTCATACTATATCGTGATAATGATCCCCTAGTGTATAAACTTCAACTTCTGATGAATGGAATATGGTATAGCACTCGTCTTATGAATCGAGGCGGCCCGAGAAGCGAGGTTAAAGGACTAATTTGAATCCTCAAAGGCACGAAATAGTATAGGAGTATATGGCGCTGATCATGACATGTATGCGGTGTGCCTATATAGCGTCCTCGGAGTCCCATCATAAGCTCTGACGGTTATGAAGAAGGCACAAATTCGTCAGTTGAAAATCGAGTGTAGTGGCGGTAATATGACGGACATTCGGGCGGGCTGGATTGTCTAATATGACCAGGCTGACACGGCCGGCCTAAACAAGCAACATCAATGAATAAAGATTCGAACATAGTCTAACCCCTCGGGCGGTAAATCATCATCGAGCGCGATGCATGTAGCTCTGTGGTGTCGGAAAGTAGATAAGCCCCTCGAGGGTGAGTGGTAGTGTTAACTAGTCTGATTAAGTCAACTCTGATTCAATGCATCTCTGGTAATGGATGGGGCCCGATGGGCTCCCGGATGGATATCACGGCTTTTGTGTAGTTTGCGTAGAATCTCACCATCCTCTCTAGCTAATGTGCTAGCAAATGGCTTGTCAACAGGTGGAGGCTGAGCTACCCTCCCACTTCGTGTAACAATTTGAACATCCCTGTCAGGCTGTTCTCTCAGGGGCATAATGGAGAAGGTGTCTTCAGTAGGAACATCGCGCAAGTATCTGGGTGGGAGTGGAAGTATGTCTAGGAGACCTCATCTGGATAAAGTGACCTTTGGGATCTGCGGAGGGGTGTATCACTAAAATCCGGGTTTGTGTATAAAGGCGTCGGCTATGAAGCCTCTCCGTATATATCCTTGAATATCTCATCTCAAAACTCCAATGAATGCTGAGTGGGTGAAGTGCCGACTCTAGTGTCTTGAGTGGGGGCGAGTATGTAGTCAACTGCGGGCGTCCCGAATCAACGAGCCCTAATCAATCATGTCCCGAATGGCGTGTCTCAGCATTGCACAACTGCCTGTATCATGGCCTACTCTTTGATGGTAGGCATAGTAAAGATCTGTTCTGAATCCTGGTGGGGTAGGATGTGGTGGTGGCCTGGGTGGTAGTAGAGAAATCAAACCCATGACATCTTTGAAATGCTTTCGACTTGTTGGCATCCACGAGGTTATTATGGCTTGCCTAGCCGGCCTCGGTGGACGGTGCTCTATCTTTGCTAATGGTATTGTCGGATGGCACATGAAATTTTTGTGTGGGATATCTTTGCTATGGTGGTGGATATAGATAAGTAGCCTGCTTGGTATGGGAGAATTGGTTTGTAGTGATCTGTTGTACCCATCTAGTAAGGAATATACGCAAGCGTAATAAATTTTGTGGCCCAGCGTGAAAACACAGCTCGTGTACAGCCCTTTGATATCGATGATAAGGCACGACTCTGGCTTCTTCCTTTTGAATCTAAGTGCGCCCATAATCCTCTAGTTATGCCTTCCTCGATATCATAGAGGCTTGAACGATGATCAGAAAGTGCATGCATGGAACCCATGGATGCACAGCAAATCGGGGTTGAAGCTACTTGCGTAATCATCTTCGTCTGATCGTACTTTGAGGTCACATCTATGGTGTGCTATCTTCTCCCCTACAGCCGGGAGATCGTAGAGTGATTGAGGCTCGTAGACCTCACTTTGAGGCCTCGACTCCTCGGGATACGTCTTCACTCCTGATATTAAAAGAATACTATCGATAAACTCCTATCCCAAATCATTATTTCCTTCGTCTCGAAGGGTCGATAAGTGGCAAGCGCTAAGAGGCACCACTGACGGAGAAGTGGCATATCCATTTGTGCCTCATTCGGTCTATGCCCGTGCATACTTGACGATGTATAAGCTACAAAGTGAATCTGAGGGCACCCTATACGTGTATCTCTCAATGTGGGCATGCGGAACTCCAGGCGAGGCTTGCTGGAAGGTCATCATGTCGGTCCCAACTATAACTCCGTCGAGCATGCGGGGGCGATCCTGCTCAAATCCTATCAATCACGGGCACAGGTGTCTTCGATAATGCGTGTGAGGCTGCTTCTGAGGAATGTGGTGTTGTGGTCTCGGTCGGTATGCGATTTTACAAATGCTCCGACCCATGGTGATCGAATAAGTGGTGGTGATAGAGGTGGGCTGGCATAGTCTTGCGGTATAGTGGATAGGATGGTGGTGGTAGGCAGTGGAGGTGTAGTGAGTCATGCGGGTGCTCGAAATCGGCGATGGTTGGGCCTCATGCCACGCTAAATCCACTATCCTAGTCGATATGGCATCAGGAGAGATGCCATGGTATCGATAATCTTAGCCAAGCGATCAGCGGTAGCGTGCGAGGTCCATATCTCTATGATCGATCTTGCTCTAGCGGCTATGTGAATCTGATCCTCTAACAAGTATACACTTTGCTCCAGGATCGAAGCTTGGGAACCCGGGTTGGTCTCGTCAACAATCCTTGAGAAAAGAGTAAGTTAGTCCTGTGACTATCAATCCTAAATCAAACCGAGTAATGTATGACTAAATCCTCAGAGAGAATGGTGACATGTGATGTCAGCAGTGAAACTAATATATGGCTTCACGGGGCGAGGCAGAGTTACGATATGGTGATACCTCGGGGTAATGTGGCTCAGGCGACAACGAGAAAAGGTAAGTCTAAAAAGCTAGATGATTGTACCCCCGAATGGGATCATTAACCTAAGACCACTATTGACAATCGAAAATGTCCCTACTTGCGGCCATGCCATGTATCCATGAAGAATCATTTCGGGAGCTATCACAGGTCTTCATTGCTCGAATATCCGTCATCTCCATAGTGCTTCCAAACATTGATATAGCCCCTATGCTAGACCCTACTCCAAACTCCTAGCTTGGTCAAAGGCAAACAATTAAGAATGACTCCCCGAAACCTTTCGAAGCAATCGTAAGGAATAATCGTAAGACTAGTGATTCGAAAACAAGGGGATATAAGTCGCCCACAAAACCACAGACAAATAAGCGATCATGAAGGGTAAGATCACCTTGCAAATGGTCATGCGCGAATAGCAAACCTACAGAATATACACACCAAACTAACCATCTATGCCAATCGAAACATATGGCTAGGTACCCGTCAATACATGGGAAAGCATGCTGAATCACGGTGAACATACAAGCGCAAACAAACCGAAGTGTATGCGAATACAGCCCAGTAAGTAGACATCGATTATTTTATGCGCTGATGTCTGTGGTCAATGAACCGTAACCACAATATATACATAACTCAAGCTCGAAGCTTGGCCATCTTATTGAAACCGGAGGGTCGAGGTTAGATCCGTCGTCGCCAATTTGTTGGACCTACACAATCCCACGAGCGAAGCTGCGACTACATGATTAATGGAAAAAAAGTAGTTGATTTGTGAGCTTCGAAAAATATGTCCCCAGTGAGGAACGGTTTTGTTTAGAGTCGCCACTTACTTTTTATTTTTGTTTATTAAGAGGAAAATTAAGTAAGAACAAAAAACCCCTCATTGACTCCAATCAGGAAAGAAGCGGTCCACGAAAACTAGATTTTGGGTCCAGGAATCAAGTTACTTATTGGGAAGGTACCTCGTGCGAGGTAGCACCCCTCTAAGCCCGAAACTCGGTCTCTACTAATGAATTGGGTACATGAGATCATATGGGTCAAAGATCAATCAATCACTCAGGCTAACCAGATTACCCGAATCACACTAACCTACTCAGTATCTAACATGCATAAACCTTCGACCAAACAAAACAATTGCACGTGATTCATGGCAGCGCATGAAGGTCTTAGGTCAACAAGCTCCAATGCACCACAAACATGCAAAGTCACAAAATGTCATACTACTGAAATGCAAATACCAAAGCGGCTTAGTACCTATGGTCCCACCCAGCCATGCATTTGTAGATATGGTTAGTTAACAAGCACAAGCACACAACATGCATCCATGATCAAGTAACCAAATTTCGTGTTCAAAATGGAAGTGAATGGAAAATGAGGGGATTCAAATGTTTGTTTCTTTCCACACTCTCTAAATGACAACTCACTAACCACAATCACCAATTCACAATCAAACTCACCTAACCCCCCCGAGTGTCCTGTCAGAGCGGGTCCTCTAACTCGATTATTTCGGCTTTGGAGCCCCCGGAAATATGGCCTGAATGCATTAATGCAAGCGGGCTTGAGCCTGAAAGGTTAGGCTTGAGTGCTAAATAGGGGATGCCCATAAGTTGTCTTACACAACAGTTGAACTGAAATGTAGGTTGAAGAAAATTTCTCAAAATTTTACGAGAATATTCTTTAATGAATAAGGAATCTAGAAAAACAAATGATGCATGATTCGATCCCGGATGGTGAGAACCCAGAAGCTGAAAGAAGCCAAGATGCCTATGCTTGCTATCCTGAAAAAAAACTAATGAAGCTGGTGATCTAGTTCCCCTGACAGTTGATGGGTTGAAACATATCTCAAAAAAATTTTAAAGCATTCACTCGCGAGCAAGGAATCTAAAGAGTAACGATGTCTGCGATTACAACTATATATAGTGGTGGCCGTCAAACAAACGAAGATGCCCACTAATTGGCATTACGGGAAACATAACCTAATGAACCGGCTGATCCGATTTCCCAATCGGTTCATCCGGTTGAGAGAAGTTCTCAAAATTTTTTAGAATCTTTCTCATATAGTTAAGAATCCAAAAAATAAGCGAGTACAATTAAAGCTTCGAATGATATTTGAGAGCGACTAAGCGATGCCTAGTACCCTAACTGTTGTTCTAGAAAATAGAATTTAATGAACCGGTTGATCCGGTTTCCCAACCGGTACAGCTGATTGAGAGAAATTCTCAAAATTTATTAGAATCTTCTATTTGAAATTCGGGGAATCCAAAAAAACAAACGGAATACAATTAGACTCAAATATTGAAATTTACACAAATGATGCCTAATTGCTCTAAAGGCAGTGCAACATCAAAGCAAAATAGCTTTTTTTCTCAAAAGAACGGGAGAAGCATACAGCCTTTGTGCTTGTGCAGGATTCACGGTTATCCCCACCTCCGTGATTCTAAGCCTTGAAGAAGCTAGATGCTTACTATTTTTATCACACAGAAAAAAACCTATGGGCGGTGATCTGGTTCACAACCGGTGGTGGGTTGAAACAAATCTCAATTTTCAAAACTTGTTCACTGGAGAGGAACCCAATAAGAACAACACGATGTACGATTCCAACTTTGGATGGTGAAGGCAGATCAAGGCAAGGAGAAAAGTGCCTAGCTGGCACATTCAGGAAGCGAGAACCTAATGAGATCGGGCGTCAGGTTTCCCAACCGGTTCATCAGGTTGAAGAAGAAAGTTCTCAAAATTTGTTAGAATCTTTTCTCATAAGAGTCGAGGATCCAATTAAATAAATAGAGTACAATTCAAACTTCAAATAGTGAGAACTAACACAAGCGATGCCTAGTACCCCCTAGCACATTTGTTCGAAAAAACGAGAACTTTATGAGCGGGTGATCCGGTTTCCCAATAGCAGGTTCGGCCGGTTAGCTTTCGGATTCTAAAAGGAAATTTTCACATAATCTTCCTCCTGAATTCAAGAATCAACAAAACAAGCGGTACAATTAGACTTGAATGACTAGAACTAACACAAATGATGCCTACCTGGCGCTGTTCAGGAAAACATAACCCAATGAGCCCAGGAATTTGATTTGGTTTTCCCCAACCCAGGATTCGACCGGTTGAAAGAGTTCACCTCAAAATTTTCAAAATCTTCTCACAAATTCAGGAATCCAAAAAAAATAAACAAAGTACAACTCCGACTTCGAATGACTGAGAATTGACACAAACGATGCCTAGTACCCTAATTGTTGTTTCGGAAAATAAAACTTAATGAACCGGCTGATCCAGTTTCCCAAACGGTACAGCCGGTTGAGAGTAGTTCTCAAAATTTATCAGAATCTTTCTCACAAAGCTAGGAATCCAAAAAAAATAAAACGAGAATACGATTCGGGCTCAGAATGACTAGGCCGAGCACAAACAATGCTCAGTGTAATAAAGCGAGGGCTGCCAGTATCGAGGGGGGCAAGAGACAAAGCGCAAGAAACGGGCATACAACTTTCGTAATCTATAGGATTCACGAAACTATTCACCCCTTTTCATGGTTCTTTTTAAAAACATAAACTGGTATCCTCTTCAATGTGAGTCTCTTCAAAATGAGGAGAGACTATGTCACTTGAGATAAAGAATCTCTTTCTTTTTCTTTCATATATATGTCTTCTTTCTTCTATTTTTTTCTTCTCCTTCACATTTTTTGTTCTTCTTTTTCTTTTTCTCTACGAACTCACACATTTTTGTGCCGCCACGGTCTAGGGAACTCCCCAATTAGTCTAGACTACGGCTCATAAACACTCCTCACGTTTCCCTTTAGGTATATAGTTGGCCACATTTACTTCTTTCCTTAACCACCAAGTATCCAAGTGGACCAAGGTGGGTTTCAAGAAACCTATAACATGGCCCAAAACTGGACCCAACCCACGCCTAGGACTGGTATGTGGAACATGGGCTTTTGAGCAAGTAGGATTTGGGCCCAAAATCAACAAGCAGTGCTCCGCAGGATTGTCTAATAATGAATCGGTTAATGGGTTTCAACTAACGTCAATCCGATTATGAAAAAATTTGAAGAATTTGACATAATGTTCATGAAAAGTAAGGAATAAAAAAAAAAGAAACGATTACATGATTTTGAGTTGGATGAGGAATTATATTAAACAAGATCTGGCGTTCATCAATTTGAACCTACTCAAATAATGAACTTCAATCGAAATCCGTTGAATTAGTTGAGCCGGTTTCCAACCGGTCGATCCGGTTTCCAACCGGTCGATCCGGTTGATTAAAATCACTCAAATTTTTAGAAAGGGAATTCTTCAATAGTAGGAATCAATTAGAAAACTATTAGCATGATTTAGTTCGAATGAGGGATGTGGTCGAAACAAGCTTCAGTATCTAATTTATTTGTATAATTAAAGAAGCCCTACGATGACACTCAAAGTGAACTACATACACACTCAATGGACCACATACAAGCGCGAGGCTGGAACCAGCTGTCATAAAGGCTTTGAAGTGGTGCTATATGAGGAAACGATGGAGTGAGCTGTGACTGTGCCACAGGATACTGATACAAGTGTTGAGGACAAATTTAGGTGCAAATAGTGGCTAATCTCCCAATGGGTTAATATATCTTTTTTTTTTTAAGGAAAAATAAT
>JAEQBH010007837.1:0-89912 GCA_016808115.1 Tetrastigma voinierianum | reverse complement strand
TAAAACAATGCAAGATAAAACATTTCCATATGCCTTAACATTTACATAAAATTACATTAAACTTTCAGTTTAACATTAAACCATTCACTTTTAAAAACTCACTCAAAATATCATTTTCACTTCACAAATTTCACCGCCTCAATCCCGCTTTGCTTCCCGAGTTCCTGCTCCCGTCCGATAGTCTTTTCACATTTTCCAAGAAAATCAATTACACATTAACCATATCGCATTTAATCCAATTATAAACACTCATTCTATATTCTTATTCCTCTAGGAATCTATTTTATTTAGGAATTGGAATCAATCCAATCGATCATCCAAATTCAAAGTTATGGCATTTTCCATGCCAACTAGTCATTTTACCCATTTTTCTAGTGACAGTTTGTATTACTCATTTTTCCTGGAGGTCTTGACTTCATATTTTTGACACTATGTCCTTATACTCATTTAAAGCTAAGGTGCTAAGGGTTCTATTCCAATTGGAATCACCCAATTCGGAGCACCGAAACTCACTTTACGTCCAAATAACCGGCTAATCTATGTTCAAAAACTGAACCAGAATTTGCTTGCACATGGTCCTACTTTGAGTGAATATTTAGCCACTGTATCAGAATTTGGCGATACTTTTTCTTAAATTTTGTTCTCCTTCAAGTCTATTTTACGTAGCCACTTAAATCACTCAAATCGATCAAAATTGAGCAAGCAGGCCAAAATACCAAAACTGGTCAAAACAGAAAATGCGACATTTCCCGTACTGAGACTGCTGCCCAAAATTGACCAAAAATGTGTTTCTTCCATTTTTCTTTCACTCTAAACACTTAAATCTGATGCATTATACCCATTTCAACATAACACACACAATTCACTATCAAACCCTAACCCTTACTCACTTGATTTTGTCAAAACTCAATCTCAAACCATGGCTTTCTCTAATTATTATTAAATTCAGCACCATTAAACCTTAAATACCATCAATTTAACATCCATACTGCATCCTAAAGAAGACATTAAACATAAAACATCAACCCCGCAACTTTCCCACCATGAAAACTTACTTGTTTTGAGTTTCTTTGGCTCCTCTCCTGATTACCACTTGAAGATCACTAAAGCTTGAATGAGGAGAAAAATCACATCTCATACCTTGCCCTTCACTTTTTCTTTTCTCGCTTCTCCCTTTCTCTCCCTTTCTTTTCTCTCTTTCTTCCCTCTCTCCTTTCTCTCCTACGGCTTCTCCTCCTTTTGAGCCAACTTAATTTCAAATTTAGATTTGCTTCACACTTGACAAAAACACCCTTTCCCACTCGCTAAAATTTTGAACCAAAGAAGCTCATCGTCCATTCTAATGAATCACAAATCCATTAACCTATTATTTTATTCATAACTTAGTCATTAAGAAAGGTTTTAATTGGCTCTCACAAGAAAATATATCCCTTATACAGATTTTATCTCGCCACCTTATACCGCTTTTTTATACCGATTAAATGTCAAAATATTCTATGGCTGCCTAAACTTCAAATCGACCATGAAATATTTTAATTAACTTTCACAATGAATTTCAGCTCAAATCACCGAAATCGATTTAAAATCATTAAAATCGGTAATCCCACAATAGCGTATTATTATCCGAATTACTATTTACGCTCTCGAAACTATCCAAACAGACCCCGCTTCACCTCGTTTCGCTCGTTAGACTCTATGATTATTTCCGGACATTTTCGTATTTTCGGCCCAATTTCCGAAAAATATCAACGCAGGCTCCAAATTTCTCAAATTAAATCACTATTCACTTAAATCACCTCTCTTTCAACATCGTCAAAGTCATAGGAACTGAAATTTACAAATTCCTTTGCAAACCCCTCCATTCGGATATAATAAGAAAACTCATTATTCCTTAGGGCATTCGGTTACAATTTTCGAAAATTCCACTTCATGTCCAAATGACGTCCGGAGCATTCTAAATTCTAATCTACCCTCGTTTCTATCATTGGACCTCTAATCAGTTCAAAAACTACTATTATAACATTCAATCAGGTTGGGGTTTTACACTGCTACTCTTTATCACCATGGGAGACGACTTGTAAGCTTTTATCCAGAACTAGTTTTTAATTCTTTTGGATAGAATAACATGGGGTTGTTTACACAAGTGAAAGTCAAAATTGACTCTAAATTAAATTTGAAATGAATAGATTCTAAGTTTGATGAAAAAGTTATATTGC
This sequence comes from Tetrastigma voinierianum, assembly GCA_016808115.1. NCBI lineage: Eukaryota > Viridiplantae > Streptophyta > Magnoliopsida > Vitales > Vitaceae > Tetrastigma > Tetrastigma voinierianum. Next base: position 87,696 of record JAEQBH010007837.1, on the reverse strand, counting down.
AAATATAGCACACTTACGTTTCAACATGATTTCTCCTATTTGTAATATTTGATTCAGGAAATATCTAAATGTGATGTTGGGTGGTTGTTTGATTCAGGAAATAAAAAGCGAGTCTCGCCATCGAGTGGGGACGCACATGAAAAATGCAGGGTCCACATATTGAAAGAAGTCTATGATTAAAACACAAATAAGAAATTCTTACCTCTTACGGTGAAAATTATTATTTATAAAAGAGACAACTAATTTGGATCCACTTGATTATACAATAGTATGTAACTCATATTTGTGGGAAAATATGTATGAAGGAAAAGGAGCAAAGGCCATCACAAACTCATTGAAATGAAGGTGTCATACAAGATATATGGGTATTTTTGTAATTTTGTTATACTAAGAGTTATTATAAATATTCTTCTATATAACCCTGTTTAGTGATAGTGAAAGTTTTAATCATCGTTCGTGGATGCTAATATCGAATTACGCAAACTGTGTTTTTTTTTCTCTTATTACAACAATACCAATCCAAGTTGATGGAACACTTGTATTTTGAATTCGAGTCATATGAACCATATAAAAAATCTTCCATCTTAAAGACAATGATGATCAAAGTAGAAAACTACCACCAACAAAAGTCGCTTTCTGAGTACTATCATGCATGTCTCATTCTTTGATAGTCATATTTCCAAGGAATGAATAAAATTATTGAATTTGATTGTCTCAAAATCACGCTATCATGCATGATAATCATTAAAAGCAGGTTTTGAATTTTCTTGGATGTGTCATATTCGTACCAATTCTACACGTGCTAATTTTCGGGCAAGCCCTTATATTTACACATTATTAATGGTTGATAAGGTGCACAAATGTCCTCGAAGCTTACATATGTCCCACTTTGTCCTTGAACTCTTTTTTCAATCTTAGCATACTCCAACGCTTAATACTGCAACTCATCCAGGCCTATAATGTAAAAAAAAGTCACAACCAACCAGGTTGGAAATGCTAACACGTGTGGAGTGTTTAATGGCCATTTTAATGGACGTTTGTCCACTTATGGCATTTTTTAACGACATGGGCTTGATTGAGCTATGAAAGTAAACGTTAGGGATATCTTGGGACCGAAACAAGTTTAAGAACAAAGTGAGACATAAGAGCAAAACTCAAGAGCATTTCCAGGCACCTTATCTTTACAACACTTCAAAATTTTGTTTCATCACCTTGGTTCCAAAGTTCTAATTGTGCCTAAACCTATAAAAATATTGTAGGGACGGAGTTCATTTGGATCGTAGCCCTTAATATTTTGAAGGGTTTTCATTTTCAACCGCTACTGCTAAACATATCGTAAATGGTGAACATGTCGCCCTACCACCCCTATTTTTATTCTCTTTTAAACCAATCTTCAAAATTCACATTGAATACAAATTATATCGAATATCATATCCATCGCACAAGTACTAGGTCCTCATGTCATCACCGCATTCAACGTAAGTGCATCGAAAATAAGTCGAGGGGACAAAAAACATCAAGATTGTATTCGGGTTTTGGAAAAGTACTACAAAGAAAAATGTTATGGAAAATGATTTTATCTTGTTTAGTTGTCTATTAAAAAAAATTTAGATTGTGTCTAGTTATTGAAAAATACTAAAGAAAGAAAAAAATGTTAAGAAAAATAATTTTGTCTCATAATTTAAAAAAAAAATCAAATATAAATAAAATTACTTATAATGAGTGTTTTAGAATTATTTTAATCTTTATATTGATGAGATTAAATAAATAAAATTGATTTGAGGCAACAAATAAAAATAATATATGAAATTTAATTTAATTTTTATATTCCTTCTTTTTTTTTCTTCTACTTTTTCTTCATATTTTCTTTCCTTTGATTTTCTCTCAAATTTTCCAAAACCAAACATAGTGACGGGCCGAAAGTGAGTGTGCAAAATTAGGTGGGAAACGCAAACCCGTGTGTACAAGTATACGCTGGCCGAAGTTGGCGTAGGTAGTGAAGTAGTCATGTCGCTCTTAAGAGAAGTGTGTCAATTCATCGATTTAATGATCGACAATGTCTGATCTAACTTAAAGCGAATCAATTTACTAAATTACTAGAATTAACAAAAACTTAAAATTGGGTGTATTGAATTATATCGATGATAAGAAACCTAGGGTTTTACCGTCTCCTACCACACTTGATAGATGTCAATTCAATTAAGGACTAATTAAAGTATTCATATGAGTTATGTCAAGGGTCGATATTTCATAAGACATTCTCTCGAGATATATTTTCCTATCTCACCAAGGATGTATTGCACCCTCTCGCTCAACCCTCGATCCGAAATGCCTAAATGTGCAAACCCTAGTGCCACACTTGCAATCTGAATATCTCTATTCTTCGACTACCCAAGTGTTGCGTTAACCATGTCCCTAGAAGTCATCTTCTCTCGATCTCAAACTCCCACTTTAGCATGTCACGCCGCTGGCCGTGCATTAACAACATGTAATTAAACCTAGAATTAAAGCAAACGTATGAAACTCATATTAACATTCAAGCAAACCGAAAAATCAATCCATTAAGCCGTGGTTAGGCTGGGCAAAACCCTAGAGAAAGAATTAGTTCATCATATTATTCATTACAGATTGAAGAATTCAAATCATGAAGTGGGTTGAGGGAAGGACTACAGAAAAATCCGTCTTCGCAATCTGTCCCGGCCGAATACGTCTATCTTGATCTCTCACTCTTGTATCTCCTCCGTCTTCTCGATCCAATCCCCTTCGCTTCAAATTACTCCTTTATACCGAGACGCGCCCATCAACACCCGTAAAGCTAGGGTTTTTCTCGAAAGTTCCCATACGGTGGAACCTCGCCGCCGCGCGGCGGCTTCAGCGGTGGACCCGAGGCCTTTGATTTCTCGTGATTTCTCGTCGCTGCCGCAGTTGGTCCTTCTTCCAACGCGCCTTCTCGCTGCGAAGGTGGCTTCGCTACTTGCGGAACCCCGTAGCCCTTCACGGTCCATACCTTTTTATCGCTTTCGTTTCCATTTTGTTTTCCTCATTTTTAGCCGCCCATTTAAGATTCTACTATGGGCATATTCTATAGAACAAGATAATATGAGGATTAGAGTAATATTATTGAAATCAGAATCATGCATTTAAGCTCATAAAGAACACCGGTAGTCTAATTGAAATGCATACATGATTCACCCCGATCAACACCTAGTCTTAACTTCGTCATTCTCAAGTAAGAATAAACTCTTAACCAGACACGCAAGAGTAATGCTACACTCATATTGACGAAGGCGGGTTGCCACTCGCACAACAACCGCAAGAAGGAGTCCATGCACAAGTTCATCGACCTAGAATTACCTTGGTTTGTTCGACTATCAAGAACCTACATCAAGGTCTCTGCTAACCGCTGTGTCAACCCTCTTTGTAGTGCTCAATAATCATTCTAAAATAATCTATGTGCAGTTAAGGTTTGATCTCCAGTGTATAGATTGACTTAAGTACCCCTAAACTTGAGTTTAACTCGCCTAGTTGGAATAGCTTAGCACAAAAGGCTTAGAATGCACCCAGTTATTTACTTCATCTAGTCCTATGGGGGTGATGAGCTTAAAAGTCATCTATTTTTAGTCCATTTTTCTGTTTCATTTTCATATCAAAAGATATAATACTTCACAGAATATGAATGAAATCACCATTTGTTATTAGCGTAGAATGGAAGAAAGAAGAGAAAACAAGAGAAAATGCGTAAATAAGGGAATAAAAGTACAATAATCGTATGAGCGGTAAATGTAGTGAAATGGCTGAAATATTGACGAGCTTGGGGTTTACATACCCAAATGCCATGAGGTCGCGACATGGATAACAGTTGCGAAGTCGCGACATGAAATCGCTTCATGAGAAAGATCAGAAGAAATGAGCCGAGGTCGCGACGTGAGATCGGGTCGGTGACATCAAGAACTACGCTCAAAGCTACAGAGCCATGAATCGGAGTCGCGACAAGATATTGATGTCGCGACATCGTGAACAACAATGAGACTTGGTGAGGTATGGGAAGATGTCACATTAAGGGATTGATGTCATGGCGCTGAAGAGCAATCAAAGGAAAGATACAAGTGGCTACAAGATTGAAACACGCAGTGAATCGCTAATGTCACGATAACATATCGATGTCGCCGACATCGCAGAACAAAATGTTGAAACCCGCAGATCCTTTGCTGATGTCACTTCAAGAGATTGATGTCGCTGACATCCGCGACAAGCAAAGATCGCAAAGACGAAACCGGATGTCGCGACGCGGATCGAGGTCGCTACATCGTGAGATATCGCTGAAATCTACAAAGAACGTGACTGTATGTCGCGACAGATATGTTGTCGCGACACCAAAGCAACCGCTTGAAAGCTCCGTGAGAATCCGTTGAGGTCGCGATAAGAGATCGATGTCACACATCGTGAACCATAGCATTTAAAGTTCGGCTTAAACGACATCATTGCCACGACAAGAGGCCAAGTCACGAGCATCAAAAACTATCAGTGAAGATCAGAAGTTTTAGTCGATGTCGCTACATGATCGGGCCGCGGCACAAGACTCCGCCAGCTTGAAGGTTGAAGTTTCATAAAGTGAGGTCGCGATAAGATATCGGCGTCGTGACACTTAAACGACGCATCAAAGTCGTGCAGCTACAAAGAGATGTCGCGACAAGATATTGAACGCTGACAATGTGGAGCCACTCGGGGCCAGCTTTACAATCCTCTAAGATGATGTCGCGACAAGAGATTGATGTCGCGACATCCGAAGACATCAGTTAAAGACTGCAGATGACTTGAGCTGAAAATGCGCATAAGATAATGTACCGCGACATCGGGGAGAGAAGAATTGAAACCCGCCAGACGTGGAGAAGATGTCGCTGAGCAAGATATTGATGTCGCTACATCGTGAATGACCAAATCAAGGCTACATAGAGTAAGTTGATGTCGCTGGTGATTGATGTCGCGATATCGATGATGTCACTGATAAGGAAATCAAGTCACGAGCTGAATAAAGGACTGGCCTGATACTCTAAAATCCACAAAGAAAGGCACGGATTAGCCCAACTGAGAACTCCTATAGTCATCAATGTACCTTTAATTTCATTAAAGTATGAGGCACACAGACGAGAGGTCTGGATAGCTGAAGGCTCAGTTTTTTTTAGTTTTCTTTTCTTTTCTTTTCTTTTCTTTTATTTTTCTTCAATGTCGATAGTTAGAGATTAGATTAGATTGATCGTTCTATTTTTTTTTTTTTGTATTTTTTTTGGAATGGGATGTAATCGCTGAAGGTAATGTGTCAATACGCACTAAATCCTTTCAAATCTTCACTACCCGGAAAGTTGAAGTTCGTACAAATCGAATTCGGGTTTATCCACTCGAAAATGCAAAAGATTCTTAAGGATCAGAGGAAAACCGGCAGCCTGTAATTCAAGAATCGAGGAACCCAAATTCTTCCATTATGTGAATGCTATCACGAATTTATCTTTCCTATTGCTATTTCCAAAGAAACTTTAATTTCGCTTATGAATTTATTTGCCATGGGTTTAAAGTTTTTGATCTCTAATATCGCCTCAGATACCCGATTTAAGAGGTGTTCTTTTGCTCGATTTCAAGGAGGTCCTCCGAGCTACTGCAGAGTACATTCCTGGGAGCTATGAACATCTCCGTAAAGGTATATTAACCTGCTATTTATGATCTGTTGTGCTTTGTGAGTTAACTTGGATACATCCTCTTCTTGCTTGAAATCAAGATCGAGTCGAACGAGTTATCCATTTAAACAAACAAAGAGTTCACCTCAATTCGGATAGTGAGGCCAATCCCGTGTTAGTTGAGATCTAATCAAGGAGAAGGTGATCTATTCTAATTTGAGGACGAATAACTTGGAAGTTGTATATCCTGCTTGACCGATAACTTGGGAGCTAAGGTTTACAAATTCATAAATGGGTATGAAGTATTGCAAAAGAAAATACTTAATTAGAAGTCCTCTATTTAAAAAGTATTATCTAATTCAGATTCGAGAGAATCTGTGCCTAAAAATTAGATAATGAAATGTGAAGCATGGAGAGATCCAGCTGAACTATTAACGCCTTGGACAGATTCTGAAAACTGAAATTCACAAGAAAGTTTTACAAGCTGACAAACAGAATTGATTCTTCAAAGCACAAAGATTGATCTTAATGAGTTCTCAACCATATTATTCCATTTCTATTCATTTTCCTAACTTTACGTATTCTTTATTCTTTATCTGGAAGTTTATTGTTCATTTCATTTATCTCCATATGTTCATTTAATTTTCTAAAGACCTTAACACTGATTCTTACTACCATTTATAGTCCAAGAAAGTGGAAATCGAGCAGTCGTGGTAGTTGATTTTAAATTCTGAGATCTCTCGAGGATCGAGCACCGACTTAAGTCCATTTTATTACTTGTCGCACTGCACTTATGCAGGAATCACTCAAACCAAACTTGAAATGACTTACTTCTAGGAGATTTTCGTTTATATATTATAATTTCAACAAGTTTTATGACAAGGTTGTCGTGGATTAGTTAATAGTCCTTTGCAGCAAGCTATTGTAAATTTTGTATGCACGTTTTGGTCACCCAACAAGTTTTATAGCGTCGCTGTCGGGATCGAAAGAATTTAATAAATCAATATTCGTGATGAAAGAAGGCTGATGTACTAATTTGATACGAAAGAAAAAAAAAAAGAACAAAAATAGATTTTCAAGCAAAGGGTTCGGGCCTTGGCCACTAACCTTTAAACGAAACACATTGAATATTTTTTGATGATTTACTAATCCTATTAACGAGCCATTATTATTAAAACTTTGACGATAGAAATGTAACACCGACCGATTCCAATGATTACCAGAATAAAGGACGCCGTGGTTTTCTCGAAAGACCAAGAAGGGCAAGAAAACCCAACCATGGAAGAAGAAAGGCGCAGGATCAGGTTGAAATACATGTAGAGGAAGCTAAGGGCCTCCAAACACGACTGGCCACAACGGAGGATTTCTCGAGACCAATTATACAGAAGAATACTTCAAATGATCGACAAATTTCGCAATTGATGCTAATAATTTTGAATTGAAGCCGAGACTGACATAATGGTCCAAAGAAGATTAGCGATCGGGTCATCCTAATCAAGATCCAAACGAAAGCACCCGGGAAGATTCCTCAGATGGCTAATACTCGTTAAGCCGGGAATTCGGGTGAGACCGTAAGTCATAAACCGCATCGATTCTCATTCTCCCTAAGAGATACAAAGAATTCTTACATGGTATGAACTGTCACCCTATGGTTCTCATGATACTTGGGAGGAGTTAGTTGAGGCTTACTTAGGCAGATTCTTTCCCCCAGCCCTAACCATAGAAAGAAGGAGGGAAATCATTGTGTTCCAGCCAGGGAAGACGAAGTCCAGATGTAAAATTGGGAAAGATTCAAACTGCTGTCAGAAGACGCCCAATGCATCGGGATAGATTCAAGACTCAGATGGACATTGTATATCATGCCATGAATGATATATCAAAGGATCATCATGCTTCATGCCAAAGGGAGCATTTAAAAACGAAAAGGCCAAGAGGCAAAAGAGCTGATTGAAGATCCGCTACAAATGTAACATGAAAACCCCTTCTGAGCTTTCAAGAGGAAACAGCAGAGGAAAGGGAATTGGCGGAGAAAGCAAGATGACGTGCCTATGAGCCGTTGATGCCATTATGCAATGTTGACAAGCAAGAAAGAAAGACACACACGCTTCAAGAAATAGATAATTGGTGAGCAATGAAGGGAAGGCCGAGAGGTAATCTAAGAACTTTATGATGTCGCAGAGGTTAATTATTTGGGTGAGCCAAGAGCTTACCATATTTTTCAAAACCCAATCCTAACTCTCCACACATTATCACCCAAAGACTCAGAACCATGAGAACTTCTCGTATGGTGGAGGGGCTTCAAGCCTGGGCTGTGACAGAACCTCAACAAGGGTATCAGCAGCCTACCAAGGTCTCCAAAGAACAAAGAAGAAGAAGACGGAAATGAGCACAGGTGAATGAATACCAAGGTCGAGGAGGGCCCCATCTGAGGAACAAATGCTGCATTTTTATGGGGACAATAAAAGTCGTTGAACCTCCATGAACAGTTCGAGAATTGGAAGCAAACCGCTACCAATTCTCAAATTTTTCGTAACACTACCAATGCATCCTCAAGAACCTGACACAAGTGAGGCAAATGGCCCTAACCCCAGCCAGAGGAAAGATGTCTCAAGTGACATTGGTTGAAGAACCCGAAGATCGTATGGTCAGGCAGCCTTAGGGAGGGAAGGAAGAAGAGAAAGAAAAAGATGACAAGAACAAAGAAGTAGTAAGACCGTAGAGGTGGAAGAGACACTCTGAGAACGACAAAGAAGGAGTAGAGAAGAAGAACATCAGGATCAAAGTGCCTGCAGCCCCATTTCCACAAAGATCAGCAGAACAAAAGATGGAGGAGCAAATGGTAAGGTTCTTTGAAAACTTTCCGTCGAGACCGCATGCCTTTTATCGAGGTGGTGACTCTCGTATGCCACTTTTATGCAAAATTTCAAGGACATAATGAAGAAAAGAAAATAAGAAGAAGGAATAGTGAATTCACCGCCACTTGCAAAGGCAAAGAATCGTAAGAAACTAGCAAGAAGATGAAGGACCCGTGAAGTTTCACAATTTCTTGTATTGCGGAGGAATGGAATTCCATGAAGCCTTCGTGACTCGTGAGCCAGTATCAACTGGCGCCCTTTCTCGTCGCCAAGAAATTAAGCCTGGGGGAGCTTATTCCCACAACTCGCTACTCTTCAAATGGCGCATGCATCGATAAGAAACCTCGAAGGGGTCATTGAAGATGTGTCGGGTCACCTGGGAAGTTTATTCCCAAAGAGACTTCATCATTCTAGACATGGAAGAAGATTCACAAGTACCCCTACTACTGGGAAGACCATTCCTAGCTACTGGAGCTGCTTTGATTGATATGCAAAAAGGAGTTCTCATCTTGAGGGTTGGAGAAGAAGCTGTGTTTAACTTGATCAAAAGTATGCAAATATAGGATAGGACAAGGAGGTTATTAATGTAGCCGATTGTCTCATCAACCCAATAATGATTGTAACACTCCGCTTTTATCAATGAAAAGAGATGAATTCCCAAGATATTGAAGATGTCTATTCTAATTTCCATACAAAGAATATCATAGAAACTGTGGTCAGCTTGGAAGCAACAAAAGATAATGGGGAAAATAGTGAAAAGAGGAAATTCATCAAGAGACCAAGACATGGCTAGTTTTGAAAGAGCTACACAAGCTACTTAAAGTATGCCTACTTAGAATTACTACAGAAACCAAGACTATTTCAAACAGATTTCGTTGATGCCGAGGAACAAAGATTGCTGAAAATATTAAGGAAGCATAAGGAATCTCTAGTCGGTCCATTGAAGAGTTTCTGGCGAGATTACCCAACAACAGATGCATAAGATTCTCGCTTAAGAGACTTCAAAACCATCTCAGAGAATGATCAGAGAAGACTGAATCCGTTGATGAATGCAGCAGCCTTAAAGGAGGTACTCAAATCATGAATGTCGGTTTTATCTATGCCATTTCGTATATCTCGTGATCCCAAATCCTACGTTGTTCCAAAGAAAGCGGGGTTTATCGACTTAAATGAAAAATGAATTGATTCCAACAAGAATAAAGGATGTAGGATGGAGGGTATGTATTGATTACAGAAGTTGAATACAAGAACTTAAAAGATCATTTTCCTTTGCCTTTCATTGATCGATGTTGATAGGGTTAGCAGACACCTCACTTTTGTTTTCCGATGGGTACTCAGATATAATCAGATTGCTATTGCACTCAGAGGATCAAGAGAAGACCACGCTCACATGCCCTTATGGTACCTTGCCTCGTATGATGCCATTTGGGTTATGTAATGCTCCAAATTACATTCCGTAGGTATGATGTCTATATCTCTCGTACTTGGTTGAAGAAGCGATGGAAATTTTCATGGATGATTTTAATTAAGGATCCACTTTGATCAATGTTTAAACAACTGAAAACAAGATTTAAAGATGCTAAGACAAACAATGAAGTAATCGAATTGGGAAAATGCCATTTTATGGTAAACAGAAGGGATTGTTCTTGGGCATAAAATTCAAGCATCGATTAGAAGCACCGCCCAAAGTATCCATTATCAAGACTTCGCACCACCTACCACAAATAGTGAGTAAGAAGTTTCTCGGGGCATGCCGGATTTACAGAGATTCATCAAAGACTTTTCAAAAATAGCCGCACTAATTATGACATCGGAAAAGGATACAAGGTTCAATTTTGATGACTCCCCGCAAGGATGCTTTCATGAAATCAAGACTGGGACGTACAGAACCTCATAATGGCTGCACCATAATGGAATCAGGGATTTGAAATAATGTGCGATGCCAAGGACTTGCTATGAGCCGTAGGTTTGGGCAAATAAAAGAGAAAGTATTCAGCCATATACTATGCTAGTAAGACCTTCAATGAAGCACAAGAGAACTACTCTCCAACAACCGAAAAAGGAGCAAGTAGCCATAGTATTTGCTGCGGAAAAATTTAGGCAATACATTTTGGGATCCCATGTGGTAATTCACACCGATCATGCAAAGAATCAAATACTTGATACCGTAAAAGGAAGCTGGCCAAGATTGATAAGATGGAAGGCCACAGAAGAGTTTGATTTGGAAATAAAGGATAAAAGGATGTGACAATGTGATAGCCGACCACTTGTCAAGAGTAAGTGGTACAACACAAAGTAAGAAAAATGTGTAGTTACCAGAACTTCCCGGGGATGAAAGCAATTGTTTAAGGTTTCCTTCCAACTTCCATGGTATTTATTATTGCACCATTCCAAGCCAGGAGGGTCGTAACTCCGCTACCAACGTAAGAGGAAACTCGTAACCGATACAGATATTACATTCCTTGGGATGACCCACTATTATTCAAGAGAGGTGTCGAAGACACAAGAAGATAAGGCCGTAAGGTGAACAAGGCAACATTTTAAATGAATGCCATGGCATCACCATATGGGGGACATTTTTCTCGGGAGAAAGAAATACCACAAGATACTCTAATCATGGTTTACCGCCCACTATCTTCTCGTAGATTGTGCAGGGTGAAATTGTGATCGATGCCAAAGGATTGAAATATCACACTAGGACGAAATGCCCCTAAAAGGTATTATGGTGATACAATTTTATTGTTTGGGGGAATAGATTTGATGACCTTTCCCACCATCATTCGAAACCTATACATACCGCTAAGAAGAGATTACGCCTAAAATGGGTGGAAGCAAAGGTCTTGTCCGAGGAATGATAATACAGCTTGTGAGTTTCGCAAAGGAATATTTCAGTGTGCCTGGGAACCCCCAACCATCATTAGTGATGGGAACCCATTTTGCAAACAAAAATATTTGCAAAACTCATGAGCGTGGCAGATCAAGCATGTAATGAGCTTAGCCTATCATCCCCAAACCAATGGACAAGCCAAATTTCCAAATGTGAGATCAAAGAATATTTAAAGACTCCAGCCTGCCAGAAGGATTGCCTTCCAAACTCTGATGATGCACTCGCCATGTAACCCATAAAAACCCCAGCTGAATGTCCCCATACGCAGTTGCTAAACCATGTCATCTACCTCTTGAATTAGAATACAAGGCAATGTGGGCCATCAAGAAGTTAAATCATTAAGGCCAGTAAGGAAGAAAGACTGCCTAACTGCCTCGACCGAAGAACTGAGAACAGCTTTATGATACGTCGCAACATTACAAAGATAAGACAAAGTCGGTACATCGTGAATTTTTGAGTAAAGAGTTCGTAACAGTGGAACAGTTTTGTTGTTTAACCTGAACAAATTATTTCGTGGTTTTAAAATCCACCTGAGCGGACCATACACGCGTGCTCGGCACTTACCTGGAGCAAAGTGACACCGGCGACCGCTACCGGCGAAGAATTCAAGGTCAATGGACAAAGATTAAAGCATTATCTCAACAGTGGGAGGAGGAAATTGAAGAACTCCAACCGGCCTGAGGAAAAAGAAGTACCACAACAAAGAAGTCCAAATAAGGACTCAAAATCGAAAAATGAATGAGTGCAACCCACGAGGATTAAATTTCCATTTTAAATTTTGAAATATTTCTTATCTTTTAGTTGCTGATGAATTAGGTCGAATTTGTTTTCTAGAAGGATAGATTTAATTTTTAGAAATCGATTGTAGTTTAATTAGAATTTTCTTGAATATTGCAGTGATCTTCTGCAAGGGTTAAAGACATGAATAGCAAAGCAACTATAGGAATAATAGCAGCAACTTGCAGAGGAGTCGCGACATGAGAAAAAGGGGAGTAACCTTCTCCCTAACCCAATTCTGTAGATATATTTGAACTAATGGTTAAATCTTTGTTTAAAATATGCCTGAGGAGATGACTAAACGGGTTAGGAACAATAAGAAAATTCAAAGTTTTTAAATCGCTGAACAGATTAGGTCACATGTATGGTTATGTCGCGACAAAGCTAATGTCCCTACAAACCATTGATGTCGTGACCAGTTTGGAAAAAAAACAATTAGTGAGTACTGAGGAAATGAGATCCATGTCGCGACACCACTGTGATGTCGCGACAGTGAATTAAGTTTCAAATTGGAGAAAGATTGTCGCCACATCAAATAATTCCTGGAAAACCCTGAATTGTCGCGACATCCCAGGTATGTCGTGACATAAAAGGCGACATGTGCCAACTACTCATTTCAAAAAGCCCTAAATTTAATGATTTCAAATGAAAAGAGGCGGAATTGAAGTCGCGACAGGTCTTAATTGAAGCATTAATCAGCCCACAAACATTGATTGAATTGGGAATCGTTGAAACTATCTCATTCAATTCAAATATAACCATTCGCTCAGTCTTCCCTTTGAATCTCAACCTCCTAAACCCTAGCATTCCAAACCTTCTAGTGCTTTCGCTTTCTAACGCCGAAATTCCCACCGTCCCTAACCTAGACGAGATAATGAGGAACACGAACTATCGAAGAAGAAGAAACTCGCCGAGGAGAACAGCTAGGGAGGAGATTCGCCGGGAAGAACAAGGTGAGAGATGCCATCGAAGCACCCGAAGCTCCTGGGACTTCAAGAAAGAGCGTAGCGCGGGAGCGGAAAGAGTGAGAGAAGAAAGAAGTAGAAGATTGCCTCGATGAAGCTTATTCCCAAAGTGGAAGAAGTATTATGCTAACAAGGCTTGTTACAGAGAGGAGATTCAAAACCCCGTGACTCCTTTCAAGGAGAGATGATAGAGCGAGGATGGAGAGTTCCCTCACGCGACACCAAAAGGTGGTATACAAAGATCGCGTAGGAGTTTTATTCCAATATGGCAGGAAGGAAGGATGGAGCCGTTGTTAGAGATCTGTCCTGCACGGCCAAGGCCATCAACGAGGCCTATGGCCTCGACAAAGGCACAAACATGGCTCCAAATTCAAGAAAATTTTGGAAAACCGACTTTAAAAAGATCGCAGGCTCATCACGGAAGGGGCAAAGCAAATTGGCCGGCAAGGAAAGCCAAGAACTCGAACAAGGAAGCCTCACCGAGGAAGCGAAGGTATGGTTTTACTTCCTAGCCTCGCTTTGGTTCCAACAAACATTTATGCACAAAGGAGAGAACAAGAAGTTGTACTACCGTATTGGCTACCAAGGGTACAGATCAATATAGAGTGATTATAGAGAACTCTATCAGCGAGGTATCACGAAGGAACAAAAGAGGTATAAGTTTCTCACCCAAAGAACAATCACAGTTCTATGCTTGAAGGCTGGGGTGAAAGGACCTTGGGAGTCAGAAGAAGAAGTCCCTAGAGCTTCACCACTCCTTCTGACAGGAGTTAGCAAGGGGCCAAGAAACCAGAGGAAAAAGGGAGTGCTGGTAGAGAACAGAGGTGAAGCCCAAGCTGAAGGACCAAGAAAAGAGACTCAGAGGGCCACTGATCAGGGAGCAGAGCACCTAGTGAACTCACCTGACAACAATGATTACATGTTTGCAGATGATGAAGGGCAGGATGAAGGCAAATTTCATAGATTCTCCATCCCTCACGCAGCCTCCTCCCTAAGAAACAGTCTTCCAACAAGGGGAAAGCTCAAGAGGAGCATAAGAGAACAACTCAATTCTTGAAGCTCTCAATGCCATGCAGAAGAGAATAGAAGAAAGAGAGAAGGAGTGGAACTTAAAATGAATCAGAGAAGGTACAGAAAGAATTGAAAAGAAGAGACCAAATGCTGGAAGAAGAGCTAAATGTAAAGAAAGGGAGCATGAGGTGGAGATACAAAGAAGAGAACAAATAAAGTGGAAAGAAGAATTGAATGTAAAAGAGGAACAAATGGAAAATGTCGAGCAAAGAAGGAGAAGAGTTCAAGAAAGAAATGAATGAGATCACGACCAAGTATCAAACTCAAAATAAGTCATGGCTTTATAACAAGCGCTTTGATCGTGGGATTCTCAACTCCAAGATTGTTGGGAGAAAAGAGATACAGAGCATGACACCAAATTTGGGGAGCAAATCAAGGGTTTCAAGTTACTATACAAATCTCTACAGAGGGAGCTGGAAAACAAACTGAACGATAGAGACAAAAAGCAATGGGAGGCTTAATCCTACAAGCAGAAGGAATGGCCGGAAAATTTAGATTTGATTAATAACAATCTTTCTAAATTCTTGGAAGTCATGACTGAAATGGAGAATACAATGAATGGCTCGGGAAGAGCAAGCAGATGTACCAACAAGAAAGTTGATCTCTAATGAGATTGTCATTGAAGAACGTATTGAGAGGGAAACCAAGAAGAGAGTGAAAGAAGCGGAAATGAAATTCCTCTTCATTCCCAAAATTTCATTTGAACATCTTTGCACTGATCCCCGGAGTGGCTACCTCTTCCAAAAAGAAAAAATAGATCTTCTCCTCACCTAACCTTCCTTACCATCCTTATCCATTACTGTGTATCCAACAGTTGCAAATGAATCAGAAATAAAATGAAAAATTTAAATTGAATTGTTTGTTATTTGCATTTGATTGCTCAATGTTATGTTGCTTGCGGTTGCATGATTAGAAATCAAAGTAGGAAATGGGGCCTTAATAAACACCGTCGAGAGGTCATTAGCTTAATTGAATGAAGCAAATGAATAGGAGTAAGCTTCGAAATGAGGAAAAATCAAGTAGAATAAGGATAAAAT
Source organism: Tetrastigma voinierianum (assembly GCA_016808115.1). Taxonomy (NCBI): domain Eukaryota; kingdom Viridiplantae; phylum Streptophyta; class Magnoliopsida; order Vitales; family Vitaceae; genus Tetrastigma; species Tetrastigma voinierianum. Next base: position 72,435 of record JAEQBH010007837.1, on the reverse strand, counting down.
GCATATAGTTTAATTGAAACACTGTGTGCAAAATTACTTTATATTTAACCGATAAGTCCGTATCGTAGGAAGGTAATACAACGTAAGGAACAAAACATATTTTTGAGCTCAGGGTATGTTCAAATAAGTCAAGGAACTCAAGTAAATATCAATTAACTTAACTACTCATCAATAAAATGAGTCAAGATACTCCCAGGTTAGTCACTACTGCTCAATCCGCATTCTAGAATTTGTTAGATTATCGACGAGGCGAAATCCTAGGTGATACAGCTGACAAGAAATGATGCAGGCCATTCTTGGATAGTTTGAGCCATTCTAGCCATCCTTATTGATATGCTGATGCATACACCTTAGTTCCATTAATTGAGCTAAACAGGCTGATTTTTCAAAAACAAGCCAATGAAAACCCCAACCCATCCAGAAAATTCAATCCATCAGTAAAGAACCAATGATTACCCAGGAATTCAAGAAGGAAGAAGAAAATGAAGTTTGGGGGCGTTTATGTTTTTGAGGAACTCAAAAGAGAATGAAAGAAAAAGGCAAAGAGCGTAAAATGCAACGTAAAAGAAGGTTTCTAGGATAAGTTTATCTGTGGCCTAACTCTCTTGAACAATTGCTCTAAAGGGTGTTTCAACACCTAGTACCCTAATGCCATCTGGTATGGGAGCCAAGCAACCCAAAGTTCGCTAAGAGTGCTAGAAAGCCTAAAAGTTAAAACATTGCACTATTCCCGAGTGGTAACAACCAAGGAAATTCCCTGAATTACAAGTGTGAAATAGGCATACCGAATTGAAGAAATCAAAGAGATGTCCCAAAACATGAAGTTTAGGAGTTTATCGAGAAACCATAAGAAAGAAAGGGTAGAAGAGAAGAGAAAATGTTTAGGTAATCTTGACTCAAAAAAAAATTCCTTCCATCCTACCCATTACCCAGGCTTCCAACAATATAAGCCTGAAAAGACCTCGATTGATCTGGGCGCCGAAATCACCTACACAGCGGGAGATCACGAAAAACAAGCCTATGGAATTTGGAAGAAAGGAAACAATAAAATTGTGAAGAACTTTAGGAGTTAAATGACTCAAGATGAAATGAAAAAGGAAAACAATTCATTATTCAACAGATCCAATGAGTATATTGTTCAGAAACAATTTCAACATTTTAGTTTTGCATAATGTAAAGAAAGAGAGACTTTCAACCTCGAACTCGGACTCAAGCTAGATGTACGAAAATTTGCATACCTTGCATTGCAATTAAATTGAATGCCATCAAGCAGTAACAAATCGTAGAAAATGTCCTTAAAATTTTTTTTTTCTTTATTTTGTTTGAGGACAAACAATTCTTTCTTTTCTTTGCTTCGAGGACAAACAAAAACTTTAAGTTTTTGGGGAGCTTGATGAGCTTAAAAGTCATCTATTTTAGGGTCCATTTTCTTGCTTCATTTTCATATCAAAAGAGACAATTACTTACGTAATATGAAGAAACTCACCCATTTGTTATTAGCAGTAGAATGGAAGAAAGAAGAGAAAACAAAATGAAAATGCAGAAATAAGGAATAAAGTGCCATACCAATCGCGCAGGTAAATGAAAAGAAATGGCCGAAATATTGACGCAGCTTTTGGGGTTTACATTACCTACCATGAGGTCGCGACATGGATAACAAGTTATAGAAGTCGCGACATGAAACTGCTCATGAGAAAGACTGTAAAGAAATGAGCTGAGGTCGCGACGTGAGATCGAAGTCGAGACATCAAGAACCACAGTTCAAAGCTACAGAGCCATGAATCGAAGTCGCGACAAGATATTGATGTCGCGACATCAGGAACAAACAGTTGAGACTTGTGGAGGTATGAAGTGATGTCGCGACAAGGGATTGATGTCGCACAAAGAAGAGCAATCAAAGGAAAGATACAAGCCGCTACAAGATTGAAACACGCAAGAATCGCTAACGCCACGACAACATATTGATGTCGCGACATCGTGAACAAATATTGAAACCCGCAGATCCTTTAGAAGTTGATGTCACTGACAAGAGATTGATGTCGCGACATCCGGCACAAGTTAAAGATCGCAAAGACGCAGAAACCGGATGTCGACGTGGGATCGAGGTCGCGACATCAGGAGATATCAGTTGAAATCTACAAAAGGCGTGACTAGATGTCGCGACAGGAGAGTGTTGTCGCGACACCAAAAGCAACCAGTTGAAAGCTCCAGAGAACTAAGTTGAGGTCGCGACAAGAGATCGATGTCGCCGGATCGTGAAACCATCGATGAAAGCCGGCGAAATGACTCGTCACGATACAGAGGTGCTGAAGTCACGACATCAAAACCATCAAGTGAAGACTCCGCAAGCCTTAAGTCGATGTCGCAACATGAGATCAAGTCGCGATACAAGACTCGCCACCAAGGTTGAAGTTTTACAACCTGAGGTCGCTGATAAGATATCGGCGTCGTGACATCGAAACGACCGTGATCAAAGCCGCAGAGCCATAAAGAGATGTCGCGACAAGATATTGAAGCCGCGACAAATGTGAGCCACCGCTTGAAGCCATAATCCTAAGATGATGTCGCGACAAGAGATTGATGTCGCTATTATCTCAAGACATCGCTGAAGATCGCAGATGACTCGAGCCGAGGTCGCGCGACAAGATATCGAGGTCGCGACATCGTGAGAGAAGAATCAAACCCGCCAGACGTGAGAAGATACGCGACAAGATATTGATGTCGCGACATCGAATGACCAAATCAAGGCTACATAGAGTAAGTTGATGTCGCTGGCGGGAGATTGATGTCGCGACATCGGCTTATGTCACGACAAGGAAACTCGGTCGCTACCAATAAAGGATTCATTCCTGGATAATTTTAAAATCCGCCAAAGAAAGTTACATTTGATTACCCAACTGAGGAACTTATAAATACGCAGTTTACCCAAATTTCATTAAAGTAGCGAGGCGCCACGTATCACGAGAGGTCCGATAAATGGTTGCCTGGCTTTTTTTAGTTTTCTTTTCTTTTCTTTTATTTTCTTTTATTTTTCTTCAATGTCGATAGTTAGAGATTAGATTAGATTGATCGTTCTATTTTTTTTTATTTTTGTATTTTTTTTGGAATGGGATGTAATCGCTCGGCGTAATAGTTTCATCATTAATTAAATTTTTTCAAATTACTACCCGAAAGTTGAAGTTCGCATAAATTCGAATTCGGTTTATCCAAATAAATGCAAAGATTCTTATGATCAGAGGAAAAACTGGCACAAGTGTAATTCAAGAATCGAGGAACCCGCTTCCATTATGAATGCTATTGTCGAATTTATCTTTCCTATTGTTATTTCCAAGAACCGCGAATTTCGCTATGAATTTATTTCCATTATGGGTTTGCAAGTTTTGATCTCAATATCGCTCAGATAAATTCGACGAAGAGGTGTTCTGCTCCGATTTCAAGGAGGTCCTCTCTAAGGACACGTAGTACATTCCCGAGCTATGAACACTTCCGCAAAGGTATATTAACCCGCTATTTATGATCTCGTTGTGCTTTTGTGAGTTAACTTGGATACATCCTCTTCGTGAAATCAAGATCGAAGCTCGAACGAGTTATCCATTTAAACAAACAAAGAGTTCACCTCAATTCCTGATAGTGAGGCCAATCCCGTTACCGAGATCTAATCAAGGAGAGGGTGATCTATTCTAATTTGAGAACGAGAACTTGGAAGTCAGATATCCTGCTCGACCGATAACTTGGGAGCTAAGGTTTACAAATTCATAAATGGGTATGAAGTATTGAAAAAGAAAAATACTCGTAATTAGGAAGTCCCCGTTAAAAGTAGTTATCTAATTCCTGTATTCGAGAGAATCAGTCAAAATTAGATAATGAAATGTGAAGCACAGAGATCCAAATTAACTATTAACGCCGATGCATTCTCAAACTAAATTCATAAGAAAGTTTTACAAGTTGACAGCAGGAATTGATTCTTCACAATAGCATTGATCTTAATGAGTTCTCTAAACTATTATTATTCCATTTCTATTCATTTTCCTAACTTTTACGTATTCTTTATTCTTTACATTCAAGTTTATTGTTCATTTCAGTTATCTCCATATGTTCATTTAATTTTCTAGCACCTTAATGCTGGATCTTACTATCATTTAGTGGTCCAAATAGTATGGAAATTGAGGTCAGTGGTAGTTGATTTTAAATTCTGAGATCTCTCGAGGATCGATATCCGACTTAAGTCCATTTTATTACTGTCGACCCAGGCACTGTTGTAAAATCACCAAAACCAAACTTCAAAATGACTTACTCTCTAGAGATTGGTTTATATATTATAATTTCAACAAGTCGGCGACAAGGTTGCGGGATTAGTTAATAGTCCTCGGGTAGCAAGAGCAAATTTTGTATGCACGTTGGGTCACCCAACAGGGGGTTAACTCTAAAGGCACTGAAAAAGCAGTGCCAAAAATTTTCGGGGTGAGGGTTTTAATGGGATCCATCAGTGACTCCCACCGCCTGGTTGGCGCACGGCATTCGGGCCCTCGAACTTCACCCCAAACACTTGCCCAAACCTCGAGGCCCTAGACTGTGGAAATCGTCCCTCCTCTGTCCCATGTAGCAGACAATGAAGTCAATGGCTCAAGGCCAGTTTACTCAGGGCATTAGGCTTTGAAAGGCCCCTCGGACTGTTCACGGGATTCTGATGGGATAATCCACTTATTTCACACTAAGCCCCTTTTTTGTTTTTTGATTAGGCTCAAAGGCGATCCTCTTGTACTGTCCCACCACTTAGGTGTTTAAACTTTCCCAAGTTCGTAGTAAGACTCAGACAGGAGTCCCGAGTTAAGGCATACCCTGGGATCACGTGTGTGTGTGTGTGTGTGGTAGAAGCATTTTAGAAATTCATGTCTCGAAAGACTACAAGGGAGTGGAATAACCATGATCATCCCACCTCATACTGGCATCCCAATATCTACCAACCTCTGGTCCCAATATCGCTTCAACATGGGTCACTCACATACGACTCCCTATTGTCGCCATCATGGTTAACGTAGGGTCGGCCACACTCACTACTAACGCTGGGAACCGTAATATGATGTCGGGTGTACTGTCCGGGCTCGTCTTTAAACATACTAACGGGAACAAAATGAAACAAGACAAAAATAAAAAAATATATATAGCCCTAAAACATGCAAAAATAACTAACATAAACTAAGATGTAGAAAATAATGAAGATAAACTAAGGTGTTAATAACTAACTCGAAATACTAACTCAAACTGAACCTTAATACTACTACATATAAAACCATACCCCATACCCCCAAACTTGAAACTGACAGTGTCCTTAATGGAAAAAAAAGAAAATAAAGTAGAAAGGTAAAGAAATACGTCCCAGAGAAAAATATATCAACGCTTGGTGGCCGTGGTGGTGTCAAGGTGAATGATAGAAGTCGAGCTAGCTATTGGGTGATTCCGCCTTTGCTGGCTCGATAATGCACATCTCAAATTCATAATCCATGTCCTGCTCTGTGTGAGTGCATGGATCCGGTCGGTTAGGGATTAAGAATCCAGAGGGGACCTCATGGTCACCATCGACCGTGTGGCCGCCAGGACGTCATTGTCGGTCTCGCTATCGGACTCGCTGCAGCTCCTAAACTTCACCCCGGTAGCGGAACGGAATGCCGCACCTCGCCCGAAATCCAACATCGGAACTCTAACCGATCGGCATAGCTCAATGATCAGGGAGGGGTGGATTAAGGCGCCAGTGCAGTGTCCGTGAGTTGACTCGATCAACCCCCGCTCAATGACCGTCCCGATGTCGAACTAGAATCCCTTGGTCATGGCATACAGGAGGATCGTCTTATCCTTTGTCACTGTACTGAGATGCAGTGAGGGTTTAATCTTAACACATAAAAAACACATAAAAAATTATACCAAACCTTCGCCATGGGCGTGAGCATTGTCATCGGAAATGTGGTGAACTCGCCCGTCAACGGATGGCGCCTCCACACGCCTTGGCCCTGTGTAAGCCCCCGTGATCGCCTGAAGTCCGTGATCGAATAAAGCCGATACCTCACCGTCAAGGCTATCCCTCATCCGTAACTGGGCCAAAGCCTTGCCAACCCACCGTCCCTTACAAACACTATGGTGCCAACCCGGAATGGCAGGTTGGAGTAGAACTCTCGGACGACCGGGGCCACTCTAGGGGTCGGGGGAGCACATAAGGTCTGCCAACCTCGAGTCTAGATGGTGAAATTAAAGAACGCATTCGAGGTCGGAAAACCCCGCTCCGGGACGAAGGAACGGTGGCAAAGTGACTCGTGGTAGAGCCGCTCTGCCTCCCGAGAAATGAAACGGCGTGGATTGTCCGGAGGGGGAGGTGCCGCCCGGGATGTGGAGTCAGAGCGGTGTCGCTTGGCTAGGATGATCTTCTTGGGCGCCATAATAGTCATTGACGGTTCGAAATCTAAAAAAAAATGCACACAAGAAGAAACAGGAGACAAAAGAGAGCACCCAAAATTGTTTGGAGGGAACAAATGTCCATCGCTGGTATTTATAGAGGCCTGGAATACGAGCCGCTTCACTGCAGCGAAGGACCCTTTGCTACGGCAAAGACATACTAAGCAGCGACGTAGCGTGGTTTGTTGCAACGAAGGCCCAGCTCGCAGCGGGCTAAGCGAAGCCACAAGCCGTGGACCGAAGGTGTGGTCCCAGCCCCGCAAATGCGAAGAAGGCTTCACAAATGCGAACCGTAAGGCTTGCATTAACTGTGATGGGTTTTTCTCGAGCACCCCTCCCCATAGAAAGTCCCTCTAGATACGTTCCAACCTTATCTTTACAATCCTATGAAGATGGAACAGAGACATAAAATAAGGGTAGTCCTTTCTCCCTTTGAAATAAACTATATTTTCCAAAGAGCCAACCTTTTTCGAAATATCTCCTCTATAGGATCCCAAACTGCAATGGAATTATGGGGAGCTCCCAGTGGGAGACCTAACTAAGAGGCCGGGAGCAACCTTACCTTACAACCTAACTTGGCAGCTAATGCCTCAGCATCATCCACCCTCATAACAAGGATGATCTCGCGAAAGATTAATCTTCAACCCCCAATAAAGCTTCATACTGACATCAACAACCATCTCGGGAGGATGTTGAACTGACCGCTCCACAAAAATTATGTATCTTCTACAGATAAAAATGTGTCAAAACTAAATTCTCTGGCCTCTTTCTTCTATCACCTGCATCTGCATAAAAATTTCCCACCATAGCCCTGTCAATAAGTCGACTTAACACTTCTATGCCAATCACGAAAAGATATGGGATACGGATCCTTGCCTCAAGCCCCAAAGGCTACTTTAAAAGCTATTGGGAACCATTCACTAAAATTGAGAAAGTAGTTGTTGAAATACACAATTTTATCCACTGCAGCCATCTACTCCTAAAGCCCATCTTTTCCAGTACCATAAGGATAAAATCCCAACTTATGTGATCATAGGCTTTTGCAATATCCGACTTTCATAACATACCACTCTCCTTTCTTCTTAACTAGGAGTCAACTCCCTCATTAGCTATAAGAGCTGCATCCAAAATTTGTCTTCCCTCCACAAAAGCGTTTTAGGTAGGGGAAATAACCTTCTGTGATAACCCTCTTAATCCTATTAGCCAATACCTTAGCCAGATTTTATAGTCGCCACTGCCGACGCCGGCCTAAAGTCTTTCTCATCCTCCGTATTACCCTGGGTATAAGCACCAGGAAAGTAGTGTTCAGATTCCTAACAAACTTCTTGTGCTCATAAAATTCTTTGAATAAGCCTATAACGTTATTCCTTAAAAAGTCCTAACCGAACTACCAGAAAGCCATAGAAAACCCATCCGACCCAGGGGCTTTATTCCCATTCAATTCAGAAAGAGCTACAAATACCTCCTTCTCAGTAAAAGGCTCTTCAACTTTGATTGCATTCTCCAATCCAATTTATGAGAGACTCACACTTGGGAAGTTGGGGTGCCACCCACCAAGGTCTGTAAAAAGGCTTTGTAAAGCATCGACAATGCCTTTGAGTATCTCACTTTCCTCCTCAACCCATCTGCCCTCAATTTTGATTTTTCCCATGAAGTTTCTCCTTCTATGGGAATTAGCCATTCTATGGAAAAATCTCGTGGTCCTATCACCTTCTTTCAACCAAAGTTCCCAAGATTTTTGTCTCTAAGACATTTCCTCTACATACCACTAATGAAATCTTTACCGAGCTCTATCCTCAAACTTATATTCAAAAGATCCTGCCTTTTTATCTATCATCCCAAAAAGTCACCCTACATAGAGCCTTGGACTTTCTGGATCCCACCTCATCGAAAAACTTCCTTATTCCGTGATTTTAGTAAACCCTTTAGTGCTTTTATGCTCGGGCCTCAAGAATGTAACTAAGGAGCGCCACAAAAGTTCAAATTTTGCCACCAACTTTTTAATAGCTCTTTAAAACCTTCATCCTTCAACCACATGTTTTCAAACCGAAAAGGAGTTAGGCCCGACCTGATGCCCCCTCCATCTAGCAAAATAGAAAAATGATCGGATACAGGTCTTGGGAGAATACATTGAACGACCCCCCTGAAACGATTTTCCCAATCGAAAGAAACTAAGAACCGATCCAATCGAGACTTAGCGCAGTTGTCACGGCCTCAACTCTAAGTGAAATGGCCTCTACAAGGAGATCCTCAAGTCCAAACATCAATAATCATTTAAAACCTTCATTAAGGAAGATATCCGACCACTCCCATCGTAATCATCGGGCGCCTTAACAACATTAAAGTCCTCCAACGCACCAGCTTCATAGTTTTAATAGCCCCAATTCGTCCTAAAAGTCTCCTCCTTAGGCCGCTTTAATACGAATTACAAACCCAAAGAAAATTCCTATAGGAAGCCATCCTCTACATTTCTGAACCAACACGAAACAGAGAACAAACCAACTTCCAAATGAACCAACTCCAAATTCCTCTTATCACAAAAAACCATAATCCCCCTTAAAGCTTCTTCTGCATTCACAACCCCCCAATCCAAGAATCTGCCAACCCCGAGGCTGCGAATAATACTACTATCCATATTTTGAATTTTGGTCTCCTGAATACAAATCACATCCACCCTTTACGATTTTATGAGGGCCTTTATCACTTTCCTCTTATCAAGAATATTACCTCCTCTAACATTCGAGGACAAAATCTTTAGCTTCATTTAAACTTCAAAATAAATTCCCCTCATTTCTTCCATCCCCCTTTGCCAATTATTTCTTCGTAATCAACGTGGCACTCCAATTTCTTTTTAGTTCTTTACTTCAAGTATTTCGTTGCCCTTTTCCTCTGTCTTTCAGTTGATCACTCTGGATCTTACGTAATAAATCTAAAATTTCATCCTCATAGCCTATTATTGAAAAGCCCAAATACTCACTGAATCTGATTAGGGCGCTATCTTCCCAACTAAAGAATCTCATGTCAGTTACCGCACGGTGGCAGGCTTCCTTTCCCCGAATCTCCCAACCCCAGTTGGCCCATAGTCACTATTTTCAATGGCCTCCGCTTCTTCGACAAACTCAAAGCCGTAAGAACCCCATTCCGTAAGTTTTTTCCATAGTATCTTCATCTACCTATCCCTGGGAGCGAGGCCCCATCTCCGACGACTCATCAATGATAGAAATGTTGAGATCCTCGACATCCACCCCATCGTAGCTTAATTCTTCCAATCCCATTTTTGGCCCACCCTTTTCCACAAACTTCAGCATCTTCTCAGGTCCTGGGTCTAGGCCATTGGACTTGCCATCTGCCCAAACATCAAGGCCATCAGAAGATGGTATCCCTAAGTGAGTCCGCCTATGAAGGACAAAAGGTATCGGGCTCCCTCCTATCAACCTCGAAGAAGAGAAACAACCCCACAGTACACTTATTTGAACTCGGGTTCTAATGGATCAATTGACTTACTGGATGACCCAACTGACCCGAGCCGTTGCCCTTATTGCCCCCTCATTATCTACAGCGGGCCTTTTAATTTTCTCTTTAATCACGTCTCCTACAATTTTGCCACGGGCCAGATGAAGACCTTTTTTTTTGGGCATCAAACTATCACGCTCGCATGGGAGGCACTCATCGTCTTCCTTTGGCCCTTTCCTCTTTTGCTTCATCTTCTTGCTCTCAGGCCTAACAAACCCTAGTTCTGGAGGAAATTCCCACCATAATTGCAGTAAATAAATTATGGATCCTACCTTTACCTCGGCAGTCTTAGGAATGTCTCTTCCCTTGCACTTCACTAAAATTCTAGCCCACAACAATTCGGCTAGGAGGATGTATCCGTCCACCGAGATAAAACACCCACACTCATCATCGATCTTTTCAGACATTTCTGCCTCCATAGATGGACTGGGAGTCTACCACCCCGATCCAAACCCTTTCGCCTAATCCTTCGCCTCCCTCCTCCGAACACATCATATATCTAGGTTCCATCTTTCTAGGTGCAATAGATAACCCCGTAGACTCCATCTTCTGAACTTGAGGACTCGATCCGCTTTATTTGGAGTTTCAAATTCAAAGAGCAATAGTTTCATGTCCACTCTTACCAGATTAAGTCCCACTTTGGGCATCCACGAAGATATTGCTCATTTTCTGACTACCTCCAACTCTAGGATGGGGAAGGAATCCTCCTTCTACTAGCCCACCAAACAGCATTCCATATGTCCTAGCCTATCCTTAAAGTCCTCCTCTTCCACCTCTATACAAATAGACTCCCCACAAGCTAACGAATTTAGGGTTACCACTTCCGCATAAGATCGCTTTTTCCTTTTTCCCATTCATCGTATCTCCATTTTTTCCCTAAAGGAGTCTTGTTGAGGCCTTCCCCAAAAAACCCAGCCTTCAGCCCTTCTCTAACAACCACGCCCAGATGATGAAGATTCTCTACAAGCAACCACCACCCATTTGTCAAACCCCTTCCCTCTAGCACTACTATGTTGAATCTCTTCCCGCTTGCATCTCTCATCGAACATAGGAGATAAGTTTTTGCCTTATTTGATCGTCGGGACAAGCTAAACCGTCTGCCCTCTTTCTCCCACCCAGAAGCCCAATCCTCTCTCTTGGAAATTTTGTCACAGTCCTCCACCCCTAGCAAAAATTTTTTGAGGATGAAGTCCCAAAATCTTACCCAAGGCGTCCTTCATTTGCATCTTTCCCAAATATAATCTTTCAATTTCTTCCCATGATCTTCAACGACAATATCTATTGACTTAGCTTCGATCGCGAACCAGGCCTTGCCTCCTCTCTCGGTTCTCATCCCTGAAAAGCAAGATTCACATAAAAAAAATAGTATTAGGGTCATTAGACAAGGATGGCAACTAGCTGAGTAGAGTCGTTTCGCAACTAGCTGACGCCAGGAGAAAGATCTTGTTGCCGGAGAAACACCCACGCACTCCCATATTCAAACAGAAACAAATAATAGAGTTGATAACTATGTTCAATTCTTTCTGTATATATTTTTTTCATCCAAGTTTAATTGATCAAAAGTCCAAGCTGTACAACTAATAATTCGACCGATTTAGCATTCAACAAATGGTTACATGATGACACACTGATGACCTAATTTTTTTTAATTTTTTTATAAGCAAACAACAAATATGATTAAAAGAGCCACAAAGGGCAAACCCAAAGTCTATAGAGTAAACTAAGGGAGGTCATTGGCCTAAACAAAGAAAGGGCCACAAGTAAAAAACAAACCGCCCCAACAAAAAGCTAGCTTCTAGGATCTGTCATGTACAAACTCGAAAGAGTTCTAATAAAAGATTAACTGACCTTAGATACTAAAAGCCATATATTGAAGTTCTGCCTAGGTTAACAATAGATACAACCTTTGTGTATGGGTTCAAATGTGAGTGTTTGACATGGATAAATATCTAGATGTCTTAACACACCAGAAACTTGAATACAACATGATAAAGGAGGAAAAAATAAAAGTCAATGACTCGGAACAATTTGGAAGGCGGGTCCCTTGTGCGATTTTTGGTCGGTTTGAAAGGCTTGGAACAGTATTGTATATAAGGATGAGGTTTTTTCTATACAAAGATTAAAGTCTTCCTTTGTACATTTTTTTGGTCGGAGACCAAGGTATATTTTGTAGATGGTCCCGTGAGTCTTGTTCATTTTTTTGATTGGGTAAGGTGTTTTTTGAGGGGCATTGTCTCCTTTTTGGTTGGCTTTTTATAAGGGGGGTAAGCTTTCTCTCATGTCTTCCTCTAGGCCACTTTTTCAACGCCTCCTTATAATATATGCCCTTTTTACATATGAAAAAAAAAAGAAAAAAAAAAGATAGAAGTAAATGAAATCAATAAATTCAAAGATATCTTTTATTACAACTCATTTTTCCTCTTTTATCTTCAGTCTCTTTCTTATCCCTAAATTTTTATCTTGTCTCTTATCTTTTATTTCTTATTTTTGAATAAATTTATTAAGGTTCACATTTCAGCAACTCTTGTTATTAACTGTATATTAAGTAGAAAAAAAAATCAAACAATAGTATTCCATAATCCAAGGCCAAATACCAACTAGGATCCCACAAATAGATTATTTAGCCAACATCTTGACAAATGGAAAGATAACCAAACTCCTATAATCCAATTATTTGAGCTTAGGTGCATCGAGGCACAAAAGCCCCTTTAGGTCCTTGAGGCACAAGCTTTTTTAAGTGAGGCGCACTAGGTGTCAAATATATATTTTATGGTTTTTATGATGGTTGTTTCCTATTTTTACATGACTCTCACAATTTCATGACTATTTTAGTTTATTTTTTTGCTTCTTCTCCTCTTGTATTGGGATTATATGTAAAACCCGGGAAAATTAGAAATTTTCAAAAAATGGGAAAATGATAATAAAAATAATAAATTTCCAAAAGAGTTTAGGGAAGCCTAGAAAATTCTCTATATCTCGGATGACGAAACGGATCACACAGCAATCTGCCTCACAAATCTAGTGGACCTAGAAAATTTCATTTAATTCTGAGACAATCTGAATTTTTATGATTTTTGGGTGATAAGCTGCCGTAACCTGTGGATGAGATTTTTACGAGAAATTCAATCGGAAATGACCGAAATGCAAGTTTCACATAAATTAAATTAACCGAAAAGAAATAAATTGTTTCTAGCAACGACCAATGAGAGAGATGGATCAAGGGCCATGTAAAAATATAAATAAATAAATAAATAAAAAAGAGGATGGATCAAAGTCAGTGGATAAGTAGAGAAAAAAGGAGAAAAGGAAACAAAAAAAAAGAACAAGGAAAGGGAGAACGAGCAGCTATAAAAGATTTTTTTTTCTTTTTCTTCCGTTTCGCTTCTCTAAGCATCTACCGAAACCCATCGTAGCTGCTGGAGCAAAAGGCAAGTTGATCTACGCACGTAGTTACCGCGTGTGTACCAAAAATCTTGGAGTTTCGCTAAAAACTACGAAATAGAGAATTTTCCTACTTGCTATTTCTATCCTAAAGGTCATTTAATGGTCGAGGTTTTCTCAGCCATGAGTTATAAATTTCAGTCCTAAATTTTTGGGACTGAGTGTAGGAATTTTTAGGAATTTTTGGGACCGTCAACGCCTGTGCTGAATTTTGGGAAATGCTGACAATTCTGGCCAATTTTCAGATCATTTTTCTAGATGCTCAACAGATTTTCTGAATCAAGCGCAGTCCAGGATCAGGCTGAGGTTTGGTTTTGAACCCGGATTGATGTCTTCGTGTTTTGTGTGTGTTTTGATATCACAAGACTGTGATGAACCGTGGAAGTGACCAAGAGGTCTGCTTAATAAGTGTCTCGAGATCGCCATTTTCAGGTGTTATTGCTGAAACATAACACATAATGTTGTGTAAAAATCATGTTAATATATACTGCTTGATATATTAGCATGGAAGTTAGATAAAATGGAAATTATATGTAGAAATATAATTATCCGAAATTTATAAATGCTGTATGTAGCTCTTATTATGCATGTAGAATGACATAACATGAAATGACATATATCCGTGATTTCATATGCACTGACATCGTGTCGTTCGTGTGAGTGCATGGTTTGGGTAGACACTGTGTTTGGTGTTCGACCATGGTAAATCGACATTGTGTTTGGTGTTCGATAATCTGTCGTGGGTACAGGGTAGATCGACACCTTGTTTAATGTTGATGGTGGGCTTCCTGTGAATATGGACATCAAAATGAGTCGCATGGTTTAAGGTTATCGATCGCCCAAAGCTTAAATAAAGCGTTATCGATCACCATAGTTTTGAAATAAAGCTGTTATCTGAGATCGCCCAAGGCCTGAGATTGTCCGGGATCGGAGATTATCTGTGATTCGAGATTGTCCGTGGTTGGAGATCGCTCCGTAATCTAATGTTCAGATCGGAGATTGTCCGTGATCTTATCAGTCTGTATTCTGAGATCAGTCTGTATCGGAGACTATCCACTATCGTGAGACTGGCCCACTGCCTGGACATGTCCAGCGATGAGTTTAAAAACTCATTGGTTTTTTAATCCATTTTTCCGAAGCCTATTACAAGATAATCGTTGATTCATATGCGTAAACCCGGTACTTCAAATTTAATTTTCAGAAAATATATAAAGCTTAAAATCCCAAAGAAAAACTCGGGAAGAATTCAACCTGAGGACAAACAGGAGGTCGCGACTAGGAAATGAAAGTGGCAACAAAGAGCAGTTTTGTTCAGTAATTTCTAGGTCGCAACATCACCAAGACCAATTAATGAGGTAGCGACCAAGAAAATGTGGTTGAGACGAAAGAAACTTATTCAAGCGCGAATGAATTCAACGCCAATCCGAGAGCCGCGACGCTGATTCGCCAAGAAGCCACGTATGAAGTCTTTGCAAGAAAATTTGAAGTTGCAACCATTTAAATGAAGGACTAAATTGAGGTTGCGGCATCATCTCGGTGTCACGATACGGAACTCGAATCGAGTCACAACAGCAGATTCAAGTCAGCAGCCTACAAGACGCGGCACCTGGAATCGGGTTGCAACCACTTCATATTCAAGGATCCAGCGAAGGTCGCTAATTAATCACCGAGGTCGCTGACCTAAAGAAACATCAACATTACAAAGCCATGTCGCGATCTAATATTTAGGGCGTGACGTGAAAACTTGCCAACTAAGTCTTACGCTGTGCGGGAGTCACTAATTTCACTTAATCAACCAAGAATCTGGTGCGAGGTCGCGATCGCCATTATGTCGCGGACTAATACACTCGAAAGATCGACGTCTGTGTCGCAATTATGTTTAAAGCAACTCGAGACAACTTGCAACCGTAAAGGAGAACGGAGGTCTACATCATATCGTCACGACCGCTTAGCGCAAGGGGCTATCGCGCGTCGCGACTCGCTACTGAGGTCGCTGGCATACATTCCGCTACATCAAAGAAAAAGATCAAAAGAAGGTCGCACTCGAAACAAAGTCACGCACTGGTGTGGCGCGCGGTGCGAGGAAATAGAAATGTGGTCACAACTTAAAACTAAGGCATGCAATGCAGCAAGGAAAGGAAGTCCACTCAAAACTAAAAAGCAGACAATTAAAAGAAGTGTCAGAACCTAAAATTGAAGTCGTGACCCAAGATTTCGAAGATAAGGGAATCCGACAACGAGGCGAGCATGAGACTAAGGTCACAATATCAATTCTGAGAACAATCGAGCCAAAGAGGTCGACATGACATTGAGGTTGCAACCACTAATCAACTAAGCAGTTGAAGAAACTCGTCGCAAACTAAAGAAACTCGTCGCAATCGAACCCGGGAGTGTATAAAGAGAACCTGTGTCACACATCAACCAGAGGTCGCGACTTGAGATAGTGAATTGGGCTTTTCTTTTAAGAATTCCAATTTTGGAGTTTTTTTTAGATTCGCCCAATTTCTTTGACAAGCTTATACAGACGTAGAGGAGAATAGTAAAGTAGCTTCCGGGCCTTCACTACGCGTAGTGCGGAACGAAGAGGAACTCAAAGGTATAGTTTAGAGTAGAATTTTCTTATTTTTCTATTTTTATTTTTAAATTCTTCTGATCTCGAATCTACTAACTGTGCAGAAACGATTAGAGTTGAAACTTTATTTATGTTATTTTCTTCTTAAAATTAATGGCTCGAAAACAAATCTAGACAAATTTCGAATTCATTTTTTTCGCTTCATTGCATTATAGTGGATGACGTGATCTGGGTTTTTATTTCTTAATCGTAATGCAGTAATTGGAACGCATCTCTGCTTTATTTGATATATAGTTAGTTGCGCCTTTTTCTCTGCAAAATCGAGAAAGTTATTTGGTAGGATTTACTTGCGTCGTTTTTTGAAGGATAAGTTCCCAATGGTAGTACCAATACCGCTAGAGTGTATCTTGCTCTCATTTCCAGATGCCTCGCTAAGTGACACGTAGATGGAGAATCCCGAGTTGGGAGCATTCTCTTATGGGTATGTTAGACTACCATTGATGAATCACGAGCTCAAAGTTCATTTGATAAATAATTCCCATTCGGCCATAATTGAAGCCGAGGAATATTTAACACACATAAAACAATCGTGAGAGTTCACCTCAATCTAAAGAGAAGTTCCCGACCCTGTGTTAGCTGAGATCTAATCAAGGGAAAGGATGAATCAATAGATTTGAAGGATGAGCCACCAATTAAGTGGTAGAACTTTTGCAAAAATCCTGAGAAGGAAAGCAAAAGATCTCGTTAAATTATCAAAAGTGATGGTATTAAGTATTTGAAAGAAAATACCCAGATCTTGCAAGCAGAGCAGACATACAAGTAACTGGTTCGATCTTGATTTTGAGAGAAGCAAGAGCTTGTAACCAGTGAAAGTGGAGAAATACAACTGCAACGTTTAGGCAATCTTAGACAAATCCAAATCCATCAATACAATAGAGCAATATATCTTCGCGTAGGAATTGACTGTTTCATTGTCATTCACTGATAGTTTTCGTTTTCACAGGAAACAGATTAGATCCAATATTTTGTTCTTTATATTTTTGGTTGTTTTCATGTTATTCCAGTTTCTATTTTTAGTTAATAGTCTAGGATCTATTATTTTTTAGATAAACTTTCACTATCAATTCTTTTTAGTCCAAATAGCATAGAACTTCGTGAGTCGCACTGATCTCTAATTCCCGCTGAATCTCACGGAAATGATACCTGGACTTACATTCAGATTTTACTACTTGTATGACCTGTGCACTTGCAGTGTCATAGACTAAACCCAATTTTAAAATCCTAAACAATCAAGAAAGATTTATTTAATCAAGCAAATTTATCCAAAGTGACATGGGTGCAAGAGAAGTGTAAGGCTCTTGTAACTATGTGAATTTGAAGGGTTTTTAGTCTATATAGAAAAAGGCAAACAAGTTTTATGGCGCCGTTGTCGGGGATTGAAATGATTGAATAGATCATTATTCTAACAAAAGAGGGAAATGCTAATTTGGACATTTTATAAAAAAGAAAGAACAAAACATCAGATAAGCAAAGTGGTCAGACCAACCACGATCTTTAACAAGCCATATGGAAAATAATTTTTAGTTCACTAATCCTATTAATCTGAGTGTGTTTCAATTTCATGAAATCCTTTAATGCATAGGAAACAGGATTCAGACTTGTTACCAGCAGACACTGAATTGGAAAGAACACTCAAAAGCTTAAGAAAGACTAAAAAAAGCAGAGAACGCAACTATGGCATATGAGAGACATGACCAGACAGAGGAGCAAAGGACAACAGCCAGAAGGCCTCCTATTACTGACACAATGGAGGATTTCATGAGGCATATCATTCAAGAAGAATATTCTCGCAATCGCATACCTCATCAGATGCAAATAACTCGAACTAAAGCCAGCCTTTTGATAACAATGGTGCAAAGAAGACGCTTCACCGCCACCCCAATCGAAGACCCCAACGAGCACCTTGCAGATTTCTCGTGGATGGAAAACACAGTTAGCTGAATGGTGTGAGGCCGAAGTGATAAAGTCAGACTGCTCCCATTTTCCTTAAGAGACATAGCAGCCACATGGTAATGATTCATACCATATGATCTCGCTTGATACTGGGGAAGAACTGTGGAAGCACATTCAAGGTGTTCTTTCCCCCCATCTCTCACCTCGAGAGAAGAAAAGAAATAATAGTGTTCAAACAGGGGAAGATGAGAGAGCCTATATAGCCTAGGAGAGATTCAAGAGGCCGTTGAAAAGGTGCCCTATGCATGGAATTGATTTGAAACCCGTATTTTGATGATAGTATATCATGCCTTAAATGACATCTAAAGGCATCATCGACGCCGCGGCCGTGGAGCATTCAAAAGAAAGAGGCTTGGCAGCTAGGATCTTATAGAAGACTCCAGCTAAGTGCAATATGGAAGGCTCCATCCTCAGCCATAAGGTAACAAATGAGGAAAAGTGGGTCATGGAGCCGAGTAAAATGACGTTTATGGAAGCAAAGTTGGGATGCCATCATAGTACGTGATGTGATTCGTACACTAATCAACAAATGTATCCTATATTCTCCTATCGCCGTGAAATAAGCCACCGCAAAGATAAAGGGTTCAGGTCTAACACTCGGGACGGGTTTTCTTCGCATTAAATGATTTAAGTGAAGTCAAAAATGGTGAATTAAATTTGGATTTTAAGGTTCGGGGTAAAACAATGGAGATTGGTTGTTCAATGACCGAAACTAAAATTAAAAAAATGTAAAATAGAACCCTTTCAAGTGTCTAGCCACCGGTTTAGTGGTTTTAAGGTAACCAACACGTCCCTCATTTTTTCCGCGCTGGGAGTAATGATATATAATCATTTCCGAACCTGAGACCTTCATTTAGCTTTAAAACCTAACCCTATGATTTTCCCTTTTGAAGCATAGCATTTAAATGGGCATAAATGTTCCTAGCAGTGAAAACACATCTCAAAAACCCTACTCCACGATAACTAGCAGGAGACAACTAACTAAGCCTCAATGGATCTAGTGAAAGTATCCATTAACCCAAAAAGCTTGCCAAGTACACATTAAAGAGAGCATGCTTAAGAGATTTTAACCTAAGGAGAAGGTGAACGTGAACAACCATAAATGCGTGCATTAAAACAGGGGAACCGCACTTACCTCAAATCCTAGCCAGTAGCCCTCCTCTTCAAGGAGGAAGAGGTCTAGTCGAACATCGTCTGAGTTGTCATCCTCAGAGGAGTGTTTGGCAGCCGAGAAAATGGAAGAGAAAAGGAAAGAAAATGAAGCAGCGGGAAACGGGAGAGCTGAAAGCTTCTCCAAAAATTTATTATGAAGTGATTGATTGTCATTTGTTACAGACTGAGGCTTATATATGCTCAGAAAAAGGGAAATTACAAAACAATATGAAACAACAAAATTACAATGAGGGTGGAAAGGAGAAAAACCAAAACGGAGTCGTTTGGATCAAAAACAAGAGTAGAACATTTCGCTATGCACAGTGAATTTCGCTATCATAGCGAAAAATACAGGCATAGCGAAAATTGAAATTTTCGCTTATGCACACATTTTCGCCATCATACAAAATTCCCAAATGGCGAATTTTGGCTTCACTGCTCATCATCGCTCCATTGGTTCCTCGCCGCCATTATTCCCATGTAATTATTCCATTTCTTCATGTTTTGAATTTTTCTATTCTTTGCCAATAAATTGATAGAAGACCATATGAAATTGATGGAAATCAACCCAACTTTGTTATGATTGATCGACATCGATAATTCGCTTCCACCCCCGCAAAAACTAGAAATGTTTTAATGCGATCGTGGCGTACTGGGACCTCGAACATATCAATTGGGTTAATTATAACAATTAGTACACAAAAGCGCTCAAACCTATTAAAAATAGGTTCAAAATAGCACTTGGGGCACTAATCACACTTAACCCCACATTGCTAGTCCCTTAACAATGCAAGAAGAAAATAAAGAGAGAACATACAAAATTATAACAAAATAATGTTCACAAAATTGAGTAATGCCTAACTCTAAGTAAGAATCATCAAAGTCGTGTCCAATAACTATCATGAGAGAATGAATGCCATACAAAATTGAGTATCAAAAGAGTCTCCATCTCAATGAATCAACCAGAAACTTCCACCAAAATCTAAGTGTTTGTTTGATCAGTTCTCAACAATAAACTGCTAAATTTCACTCTCCCCCCAACCTATCTATTGCCACAACCTAGTATGCTAACCAACCTAAATAGATCAGGACCCACCTCTTATTCCACAATTCTTTTTGTGTTATAGGGTGCAATGTTGAGGAATCGACCTCACCAAAGTCCATGTAACGGGGATCTACCGATGACTCCCAACCAATTAAGGCTTAGGCACAAGTCATAAGGATCTTTTCACCACAAACTCTTCAGTTTCACCCCGACTCGAATGATTTCGAGACTCCAGCACCTATAACTTACAACTCCACCCATCCACCTCCACATGTAACGAACACTAAGTCGGTGACTCCCAACCAAAGGAAGGTTTAGGCATCTGGGCTTTAAAGGCTTTCGCTACATAAATCCCTACCGTGCTCTGCTCTACAAAGTGTTGCAATTTTTATTCTTTTTCTTTTCTTTTTCTTATTCTTCTTTTTTTCTTTTTTCTTTTTTTCGAAGACGCATTGGCCTTCTTTCCACAGGGGTCCTTAACCTATTAAAGGCGGTCAATGAAACTAGGGTAGGTTATGCAAAGTAAAGGAGGTCACAGCTTTTCGTACCCTCATCATTGAAACCTAATGTGCTCCTGCGGTGTGGTTAGCTAAAGGTGGAAGAAAAAGGTTGAAATCACAAGAATTCAACTAATCATTCACTCAACCAAGTATGGAACCAATCTAACATCAATAGAATTCAATAAAGTTTCAATTCTTCCAACTCATGTTAAAGTAAAACCACAAAATTTTGGTTGCAAAATGGGTCCAAATTTTGAAAAAGTAAGATGTATGGTATAACAGCTTTATAGAAAGGGAACCCAGAAAGCCACTGAACATCACAAAATGGGCTTGCTCAAAATAATAACAAAAACATAAATACAAAAGCCACTTCGCACTCCCTAACCCAAAACATCTTGGGGTTGTCTAAATGGGGCTTGGATTGGAAATTTAGGGGAGGAAGTGTTACCTCCTTGATGAGATGTGATCTTTTTTTGATAGGAGACTTTGGAAGCTTTCCATCGACACCTTATTCACTCCGTTTGGGCTTCAAACAAACAAGTTAGGAGAAGAAAAGAGAGGAAAGCTGACTATTCGGGAGCATTTTTAAAATTACACCTTTATAATAATTTCAAAATGTTCTTTCTGATTATATTTGGATTCTACACTCTGCTTTCCAACTGCTCCAAAACGCCAAAACCAGCCGATTTAAAAGTTTATAAAACGAAACAAATCTATGAAACAAATGTGGCCCATAACGAAAATTTTCGCTAACACAGAAAATTGCTTATGATAGCGAAATTTGCCCATAGCGAAAATTTCAAGAAGGTTTTTTTTTTTTTAAACAAAAATAAAATAATTAATAGTAATAATAAAATAAAAATAAAATTGAAAACAATTTTATATTACTTATATATATATATATATTTTAGAGACAAACTTTTTTTTTAAATATAAAATTAAAATTAAAAAAAAAAAAATTTAATTTTTTATAGAAATAAAATAAAATAAAAACAAACGGTTTTTTTTTTTTTTTTACTTACCTCGCCATTGCTTGTCTCATACCGGGGACATCCATATCGCATTTTCGCTATCATAGCGTGGCCTCGCTATGATAGCGAAAATTCAATTTCGCTACCATTGCGAAATTTTCGCTATGACTGCGAAGACATTGCGAAAAATTCCCGCCATGCCATAGCGAAATTTTCCGTCTCCCTCGCTGTTTGCTTTAATCCAAAGTTTAAAATTTGAAATACAACCGCAAAATTAATGCAAGAAAAATTAAGAAAAATTGCAAAAAGTAAAAATTAATCTAAAAACAAGAATTAACTAAAAATTAGAGAAAATCTAAGAAGAAAAATTAATGAAATCAAAATAAAATACGATAAATAAAATAAGCCAAGCAAAAAGTGAGGGAGACTGTGCTCCCCCTAAACCACTTCCTTAGGCCTTAGGAGGCTATTGGAACTGGCAGAGCTCAGAAATGCCAAGGTTCGGGGTGCTCCAAACCCGAACCAGCACCCGAACCATCCACCGTACATGCGATGAGCAAATGCCAGTCTTTGATGGGCGGCAAAGGCTCGAATAAAGGGCCACTAATCTTTCTAATGTTTTCGCAGAAGACAAGCAGCTGACGCAGCGGCCTTGACAGGCCGCTCAAGGGTGAATTGTGGTGCGGTGAAGCGTAGAATATACACTCTGGTCGTTGAGGGGCCATCGGGCAAAGTGGGCTTTTGGTGGCTTGGGCAAGGCAAAGGGGGTTCACCAGGGGAAATGGTTTCAAAACAAGCTCTTAGAGCTCTTCCACTATTTCCTCAATCAACAACAGGGGGATTACTTCCTTCTTCTCGCATAAGCAGATAGCAGCACCAATGCCTGAGGATTCAATATTTTCTACTAGGCCTTTTTGTAGCTGTTGTTGACAGTGATCCTCCACCATAGTGTCACTCAAGCACACTTCCTCTGGATTCTCTTCCCCTTGATGATCAAGCTGCTGGGCAAGCCTTGAAATTGAACATTGCAGTCGTCAAATCAATAATCTAATTTTACTTTGAAACCCATCTAATTTTGCTCCGCGGGGTTCTCCACGCATGGATTTTTTTGACTCAATCGGGCATTGAATTTCTTTGCTCTTCCACAAAGATCACTCACCGCTTGGTAAGGTCTAGAATTGCTTGCTCAACTCGGGAGATTGGTCAGGGTGGTCGAGGCCGAGACAAAGAGGCATACTATGGATGCGGAGGAGTACAAGTCAGGATAACACTCCGTAGAGGGTGTACTGTCCATTGGTCTCTATATTCCCTCATAGACCTACACGGGTTTGGATTGCCTACGTGTCATGCACGCTATGGAAGGTTCCTGTAATCCTCATTGACATGTATGCTCTGTGGTTTCTTCCACTAAATACTAATTTATTGCTTTCCTCTCTTTCCATTCGTTAGTATTCAAACTCCAATCGAACATTCAATCCCGCAGAGGAAATAAGGCAACACAAGACAACACCAAAATACCAGAAATTTTCTTTTTTTTTATATGAAATGAAAAGAAGAAACATAAGAAAATATAAAAGCACCAATGCCAAAGATTTAGATGAGGATTATGCAAACCCACAAATTGCCAAATGCACTTAGGCACCATCCCAAGAATCTGCCATTTGGATTCGTACACAAGAGGGTGATCCTAATCACAAAATTTGTATCCTATATTCTCTACCGCCGTAGCCAAGCTACTGTGAGTATAGTGTCTAGGTTTAACACGGGATTGGTTTTCTTCGCATAAAATGATTTTAAATGAAGTCAAAATAAGTGAATTAAATTTTGGATTTTAAGGCTCGGGGTAAAAACAGGGGAGATTGGTTGTTCAACCGAAACTAAAATAAAAAAATGTAAAATAGAACCTCATGTCGGGCCACCGGTTTAGTGGTTTTACAAATCAACATGTCCCCGGGTATTTTTTCCTCGCGTTGGGAGGATGACATATAGTCATTTCCCGAACCGGACCTTCATTTAGCTTTAAAACCTAACCCTATGATTTTCTCTTTTGAAGCATAGCATTTAAATGGGCATAAATGTTCCTAGCAGTGAAAACACATCTCAAAAACTCATCTATGATAACTAGCAGAGACACATCCAAGCCCTCAATGGATCTAGTGATAAGTATCTATTGAACCCAAAAAGCTTGCTGGCACACATTAAAGAGAGCATGCTTAAGAGATTTTAACCTATGAGAAGGTGAACGAAACAACCATAAATGCGTGCGTTAAAAACAGGGGAACCGTCAGTTTACCTCAAATCCTAGCCAGCAGCCCTCCTCCTCTCTCATGAGGAAGAGGTCTGCGAACATCCTCTCCTCGAGTTGTCATCCCAGAGGAGTGTTTGGCAGCCGAGAAACGGAAAGAGAAAAGGAAGAAAATGAAGCAATGGGAAACCCGGAGAGCCAAAGCTTCTCCAAAAATTTATTATGAAGTGATTGATTGTCATTTGTTACAGACTGAGGCTTATATATGCTCAAAAAAAGGGAAATTACAAAACAATATGAAACAACAAAATTACAGTGAGGGTAGAAAGGAGAAAACCAAAACGGAGTCGCTTGATAAAACAGAGTGGTAAAATTCTCACATGATGTGTTGAATTTCGCTTATCATAGCGAAAAATACGTGCATAGCTAAATTGTACTTTTTCGCTATGCACAAGATTTTCGCTATGATAGCGAAAATTCGCTTATGATAGCTTAAAATTCCAAATAAGAGTAATTTTGGCTTCACTGCTCATCTGCTCCATTGGTTCCTCGTCGCTACTATTCCCACTGCACTATTCCATTTCTTCATGCTTTGAAATTCTTCATTCTCGGCTTGTTGAAATTGATCGAAGACCATATGAAATTGATGGAAATCAACCCGACTTTGTTATGATTGATTGACACGATAATTTGGCTTCCACCTCGCAAACTACAAAACAAATTCCTAATGCGATCAGGCGCACAGTGGACCCGAACATATCAATCGGTTAATTATAACACTAGTACACAAAGCGCCCAAAACCTATTAAAAATAGGGTTCAAAATAGCACTTTTAAAGCAATAATCAGATGGAAAAACATGAAAGAAATGCACACGTCTATGAAATAGAGCAGCTGAAAGAGAAGCAATGAGAAGAAGTGTCAAATACCAAAAGTTAAGAGATGCTTGCGAGGTCGAGGAGGCGCTAAGTACGTGAATGAACCAAGAAATTACCATTTCGGGGTTAACTTAACTCCGCCCACACATTATACCAAAGATTGAGGAACTAAGCAGAATTTCTCATAAGGGCGAGGCGCATAAGGCCAAAGGCATGGACAGAATCCTCATCAGTGGATATCGCAGCCCACCAAGGTTCCAGCAACAAAGACTGTGGTGGGGCGACAAGGTGAATGACTATCGTGTCATAGGAGGACTCAACCATTTGAAGAACAGATGTTGCAAATTCATGGGGATAAATAAGAGGCTTATACACTTCCATGAACAAAAACTGTCTGACTTGGAAGCTTTCGTCCGGGAGCACTAAATATTTCGTAAGAATACAAGGCCTCATCAAAACTTGAAACACAAGTAGGCTACCGCCCTTAGTATGCCAAATCGTAGCAAGGGTACATCTACTAGTGACACTAAAAGATCCAAAGGATCGCATGGCACCAGCTTATAAAGTGGGAAAGAAGTGGGCAACAACAAAGAAGAAAGAGAGGAAAGAAGTGACCGGTGCGTAACAAGAAGAAATTGGAAAGAAGGAGATAGCAGCATACAGACGAATGGGCCAAAGGAAGTAGTGGAGCGTAAACAAGAAGGAGAGAGTACCGCCTTATACCAAGGCTACTTCCCAGGCTTCGTATAAAAGGAAGAGCAAGCTTAGATTCTTGGACATCTTCAAGAAGATAGAAATCAATATCCCATTTGTAGAGGTAATCAACCAAATGCCTAACTATGCAAAATTTCTGAAGGAGATATTGAACAAGAAAAGGAAAATAGTTGAGGAAGGAATAGTGAACTGGATCGCACCCGTAGTGCGCGCATTCGAAGAAAGCCTTATAAATGGATGACCCGTGCAGCTTTCACTATCCCCGCCTTCCATGTGTGGAAATATGAATTCAAGAAGGCTCATGGATTCTCGTGCTAAGATAACGATGCCTCATCAAGCAGCGAAGACTAAGTTTTGGGAACTACTCCCAACAAAGAATTACATTGCAAATGGCTGACAGATCAATGGCACAACCAAAAGGTGTTCTTGAAGATGTAATTGTCAAGGTGGAAACGATTTTCCCCGTGGGATTTTGTTATTACGAAGACGTGATAAGACACCTGCTCCTTACGCTTAGGAAGACCCTTCTTAGCAACTCGAGCGCCTTGATAGATGCGCGTAAAGGTGAACTGACACTATGGGGCGGGGAATGAAGCAAAGGCACTTTAATCTTAATAGAGTTTGGAACACCTCGATATAGATGCGTAAAGTCGATGGTCAGAAAACAATAGTCTTCTCGTCGGGAAGTTGAATTTCATTGTACTCTTCAACATTCTATAAATGAAATTAAGATGAATTTTCGCATCTTGAGAGTATTTGATTAGAAATGTTGCCTTCCAAATTTGTAATAAAGAAAGAAACCGTCTCAAGCATGAATGAACAAAGCCAAGATGATGTAGCAACAGTGACGTAAAACTACCGAAAGCAGAAACAAGTGCGTATAATATTGAAAGAATTGCCTACCATTTGAAATATGTTTTTTAGGAACCGTAAAAGAGAAAACCCGCTTATCATATCAGCCGCATTGACCGAATCAAGAATAAAAGCCGTTGGAAATTCTCGAGAAAGCAAGGAAGTATTGCCGTCAATCGAGGATATGAAAGGTATCGCCCCTCCATTCGTACGTGACAAATATTGTCGAATGATAATGCAAAACTTAAATTGAGCATTAAAGGAGGCTAAACCCCGTGGATGAAAGAAGGTCGAAGGTTATGAAATGGTTGAATGCAGGCGCATATGCTATATCGATAGCTTCATGAAATACAAGACATGTGATTCCTAAGAAAGGTGGATTCATCGTGATCGAAATGAAAAGGATGAATTGATTCATAAGAACCGCGGATGTGATGGAGGGTATGTATTGACTATAGGTAATTAAATAATCGCAACAAGAAAGGATCATTTCCTTTACTTTCATTAATCGCATGTCGGATAGGTCAAGTGTGACACCCTCACTTTGTTTTCGATGAATACTCGATATAACCAAATTGCCATTGCACCTGAGGATCAGAGAAACCACCTTACATGCCCATTTGGTACTTTTGCTTTAGGAAGAATGCCATTTTAGTTTGTGTAATGCTTCCGGTACATTCCAAAGATGCATTGATATCTATTTTCCGATTCGCGTAAGAAGCAGGAGATCTTCATGGATGATTTCACAAAGGTATGGATCCAGCTTTTGAACAAGAGTCTCAGATAACTTGGGGACAGATTTCCAAAGGTGCTGTGACAAGAACCCGCTCGACTGGGAAAATGCTACTTATGGTTACGTATGAATCATCTTAAGGCACATGATTTCTCGCAGCTAGGCTGTAAGAGCCCAAGCAAAAGCTCTAATTATAAGAAATCATATACCACCCACTACCAAGGAATTAGAAGTTTTTAGACATGCCGGATTTTATAGAAGATTTATCGTAGATTTCAAAATTGCTAGGACCACTATGCGTATTGTCGAAAGATACTAAGTTCAATTTCTTGATGAATCTTACATAATTCTTTTTTTAAGAATCAAATCAGACTAGCTGGAGCTCCCATCATGGCAAAACTAGATTGAACGTAGAATTTGAAATCATGTGTGATAAGTGATTTGCAATGGGAGATGTAATATTGGAACAGAAGTTTGGGGCAGTATTCAAGGCCATATACTATGCTAGCAAAACCTTCAATGTAGCTTTGGAAAATTACTCTACTACTGAAAAGGAGATGCTGGCAATAGTATTTGCATGTGAAAAATTTAGGCCATACATTTTGGGGTCCCATGTTATTATACACATTGATCATGCAATAATTAAATATCTAATGGCAAAGAAAGAAGCAAAGCCAAGATTGATCAGGTGGGTATTGTTATTACAGGAATTTGATTTAGAAATAAAAGGCAAGAAAGGTTGTGACAATGTGATAGCTAATCACTTGTCAAGAGTGGAGAAACCTGCTGTACAAGATGAAGAAAGAGAAATAGCAGAAAACTTTCCGTGATGAGCGCTATTCCACTGCCACCTGAATCACCTTGGTACTACATCCGACTTAATTCACTACTATTTAGAAGAGGAGCCGATCCGATCATCGTAAGATGTGTACCAGAAGTAGCAAAGTAAGATTTACAGAATGTCATAACACCATATGGAGGACATTTTGCAAAGAGACAAAAACAAACCCATAAAATTCTTCACCGGATTTTATTACCTAATATTTTCAAGGATTGTTTTGAATGGGTGAAGCTATGTGATCAATGCCAAAGAATGGAAATATCAAAGAAAAGGCACAAGAAATGCCTGAAGGTATCCCGTGGTTAAACTATTTGATGTATGGGGAATAGATTTTGGCGGGGGCCTTTTCCAAATTCTTCGCTTGGAAATACATACATACTCCTAGTCAGAGATTATGTATCAAAATGGGCTGAGGCAACAAATTGGTCTCAAAATGATAAGCAACACACAGGATTTTACAAAGAAATATTCTCAAAGAGATTTGGGACACCTTAACTATAATCGCTGATGGAGAAAGCCACTTTGCAACAAGGTGTTTGACAAACTCATGGGCGACATATGGTATCAAACACATTATGAGCTTGGCGAGTCATCCTCAAACAAACGGGCAAGCTGAAATTTCCAACAGGAGATAAAGAAATTTCGAAAGACTCGTAAGCTCCAAAGATAAGACATCTCGTTTTTCTGATGATGCACTCTAGGCATACATGACTGCTTTTAAAACTCCCATTGGAATGTCCCCATACAAGCTTGTCTTTGGAAAACCTTGCCACCTTTCTCTTGAGCTAGAATATAAAGCTATGTGGGTCATCAAGAAGCTAAATTTTGATTTCAAGGCTACTAAAGAAGAGAGGCTACTCCAGCTAAATGAATTGGAAGAGTTGAGGAATGAAGCCTATGATAGTGCCATAATCTACAAAGATAAAACAAAAAAATGGCATGATCAAAGGATTTTGAGGAGAGAATTCAAAGCAGGAGATCAGGTCCTGTTATTCAACTCCAGACTAAGACTCTGGTGAAGCTTAAATCAAAATGGAGTGGACCGTGATACGTAGTCAAGTACAAATTTTGGGGCAAGACACTTAGAACCAAAGAATCATGAGGAATTAAGTTAATGGTTAGAGATTAAAGCACTACCGGGAAAATGCAAGGAAGAATGACTCTTAGTTCTGAATGAGAAAAATTTGGAAGAAACAAAATATGGTAGCAAAGCAAGTCCAACCTAAAGACTAAAATTGCGCCTTTGTGGAAGGCAATCCACATCAGTTTGTTTTAAGTTTTTCCCGTTATACTTTTTGTGTGAAAGTTTCTAATAGCTTTGTGTAATTTTATTCATTACTGATTGAAGAGTAAGTAAATATTTTTTTTTTGCTTTGTAGGACAATAAGAATTACAAAGGAGGAACATCTACAATCAAACTTCCAATCTGCAAAAGAGACAAAAAGGGGCAGTATACTCTTCTTGAACCTAGTTAAATTTCATTCTCTGATATGTAATGATCGAAGTTTGGTGGAATTTTATTTCTTTTTTGTGCTTAAATTTTGAATCTGAGTGAATAGTGGAATGGATTTGTTGAATAAACGATGAAGTTAATTGAATATATTTGTTTCGATTGGATTTGGTGAATTGAATTAATGGGATTTGATTGTTCGGTGGGATCAGTACTCACTTGCAACAACAATTCATAAGTAGCGACCAAGAATGCTAGACATTGAAACAATAAATTAGAAAATCAGGTCATTAACAGCAGGATTTGAGGTTTCGTGGCCACATCACAGCCGACAAAAAAAAAAAAATCTTTAAGTCGCGACCAGAATTGTCCAAATCTCAATAAAAATAGTTTTAAACCTTTCATTTTGGGCGTTCTAGCATTAAAAATAGAATTCATTGAAAATAATTAATTAAGAGGGTCAAAATTTAATGTAGCGGGCCCCATATCGCAATCATGACATTGAGCCCAACATCCATTTCAATTTCCAGTCATCTTTAATTCATCCCAACTTTTCCATTTTTGCATCCATCGTTTAGAACCCCTGAAATAAACTGTTATGAATACAAAACCAGAAACCGAGTCTTAATTAAAAGAATCAGTTTAGGTTGCTTAGTTTCGAAGGAATAATTCTAGGACATTCAATAACTCTCAGAGAAACGATCAAACTTCCTTAAAAATTTTCCAAACTTCCCCGTTGAAATAGGCCAAGACGCCTTGAATCCGAAATTGCATTGCCCACCATTGGAAAAATGAAAAGAATTAAGAGCTTTATCGCTCCTGCTATAAGCAAGATCACTATAAAAGGATGGTAAGACATAGAAAGAATAAATAAAGAGGATGAAGAAAAAGGAGAATGAGGAAAAAGAAGAGTTCCAAGGGTGCAAATGCAAAGCGTATGGAATGAGTGGAGTCGGAAAACAAACCAACTCTAGTCATGATTCCATACAACGCTTTATAATCAGTGAGAATGGATGATGGAAGGAATCGGGAAGCATGGGTTAACTGTAACTCCATCATCCGTGAGGAACTTAGACAGAGGAGGTGAAGGAAGAGTCTAACTTGTTGAATGAACCTGTTAGCGTTCCCTTTCCTTTCTACAAGAAATTCGAGACTTGGGAACCGATAGCAGAGCTACAAATTTTTAGGAGGAAGGCATGTGGTTTTAGATCAAGAAATAGAGTTTTTTCCCTTTGGATTAGATACAATTCTATTTGTAATTTTGCATTAGATAAAAGAACCGATTGTATTAACATCGAGATGTTTTGATATTTGAATAAAATTCCAGCCATTAACAATTGATTGTTTTTGTCTACTTAATTGGATATATCAATTTTATGTTTGTAATACTCGTTAGTCGTTCCAAATATGAGAACCTTGCCTGAATAATGAACCAATCTATTTTCTCCCAAGAACAAAATGCAGAAAAAAATAAGAGCATAAACTAGTAAACTGGAATCAGGAGTAGAAGCCTTATTTAAAATCCAATTTAGATTGTAAAAAAAAATTGGAAAAATGGATATTGCTGAAGGAACAAATAACTTGATTGAAAGTGTGTAAATAAACAGTGTGGAATCGCATAAGTCTTGAAGAACACACTGGTCAACAAAACTCATGAAACTTTGAGAATAATTAGGAACATCTTTCTCGGGAAATTCATGATTAAGAGTCCATGGTCCTAGAACTTGTTAGATTATTGATTATAGCGAATCTGTGTAAAAATGTACCTAACAAGAAGTGATAGAGGCCATCCTTGCGCTTTGAGCTTTTCCAAGCCTACCTCAATATATGCTAAAGATTACTCTAGTTCCATGCTTTCTGAGCTAAACAAGCCTTAATTTTCAAATGACAAAGAATCGAGTAACCCGAACTCTTCCTTGCAATAACTCAAAGAAAGAGCCCAAATTTTCCAATTTCCAGCACATAAAGGTCTATTGTAAAGGAAGAAACTAGTTTGGGGAAAAATATTTCAACATACCAGTAGGAGAGAAGAAATAACCCGAAGATTAGGAAAAGGTAAATTGATGAAAGAGGGAAATAAGTTTGTCTTATGGCCTATTTCCTTTGAACAATTAAGCTCGTAGGGGGTGTTTTTAACACCTAGTACCCTAATGCCAACTGGTACAGGGAGTTGCCACCCAAAGTTCTAAGGGTGATAGAAAGCCTAAGAAGCCATAAAACATTGCACTATTCCCATCCTTAGAAAAACAAAGAGTTCTAGAACAAGGAACTCGGCCTCGAATAAAGTGCAAGTGGAAACAAATGCTGGCAAAAGACTTCAAAAGATGAATGTGCCAAGATTGAGGAGAATCAACAAGTACAAAGAAAGCGATGAAATTAAGGCGTCAAGTACTAAGAAAGAGTGGAAACTCGGGTGATTTGCAACTTAAATTTTCCCATTATCTACCCAATTACCTAAGCCCAAGATTACTAAGCCTGAAGACCTCGCTGATTCAAGGTTTGACTTACTCTACATTAAATAGGAGATCACTATGAAAAACAAGCCTACGGGACTTTTGACCAACCCGCTTCCATGAGACTCCTGCAAAAGATTAACTAAATCCAACATGAAGACTAAAAGGATTGAAGACCGCACACACACATAATAACAAGACTTCAAGTGAATAAATGTTTAAATACATTATTTTCATCAAGGAGTTTATGATAGAAGTGTAGACCATTCTTTTTCTTGAATCGAACCTGGAATTTAAAATGATGCCGCTATCTCCTATTTCAAGTTAGAAGGTGGAACAAGAAAGACCGTGATGAATAAAAAATGTCCTGTAATTTAAGCTTAATTGTTTGGAGGACAAACAATTCTTTTTCTTTTCTCTCGCTGTGGACCAAAGAAAATTTTAAGCTGGGGGAATTTGATGAGCTTTAAAAACTCATTTGGTTTTTTAATCCATTTTCTAAGTTTATTACAAGATAATTGATTCATATACGTAAACCTCGGTAATTTGCTCAAATTTAATTTTTTTTAAATATACAAGAAAAAGCGAAATCCCAACAAAACAAAGAAGAATTCAACCAAGGACAAACAGAGGTCGCAACTAGAAATGAAAGTGGCAACAAGGAGCTCTTTGTTTAGTAATTCTAGGTCACAACATCAAGACCGCTTAATGAGGTTGCACTCAAGAAAATGTGGTTGAGACTAGAAACTATCTGCTGCAGTATCGAGGTCGCAACGCTAATCCGAGGCTGCGACGCTGATCTCACAAGAAGCCACGTATTTAAGTCTGCAAGAAAATTCGGGGTTGCAACCGCTTCTAAATGAAGGACTCAAATTGAGGTCGCGACACCATCTCGAGATCACGACATGGAATTGAATTGGGAGTCACAACAAAGAGATTTGAAGTTGCAGCTACAAGAGATGGAGAATCGGAAATCAAAGTTGCAACCACTTGTTATTCAAGGATCCCGAGGAAGGTCGCGACCAATCACTGAGGTCGCGACCTAAAGAAACACTGAACATTACAAAGCCATGTTGTGACCTAATATTTAGGTCGTGACGTGAAAACTCGCCAACGAAGTCTTTACCAAGCAAAGGGGAGTCACGACCACTTAATCAGTCAAGAACCTAAAAGGAGGTCGCGACCATTCATTAAGGTCGCTACCTGAATACACTCTAAGCATCAACTTCCAGGTCACAATTATGTTTAAAACAACTGAGACAACTTGTAACCATAAAGGAGCAAACGGAGGTCGCGACATCATATTGAAGTCACGACCTGTTTAAAGGCAAGGGCATCAAAAGCCCACGACTGGGCATTGATATCACGATACATTCCGGGCTACATCAAAGCAAAAGACCGAAAAGAAGGTCGCAACTTGAAAAAGAAAGTCACAACCTGAGGTAAGGCAGTAGAAATAGAAATGTGGTCGCAACCTAAAACTGAGGTCACGACATGCAGTGCAACAAGGAAAGGAAGTCCTGACTCAGAACTAAAGTGGTGACAATTAAAAGGAGGTTGCAACCTAAAATTGAAGTCGTGACCCAAAATTTCAGCAGAAGGGAACGACAACGAGGTTGCTACATGAGACTAAGGTCGCGACATCACTTAAGAACAATTGAGCTAAAGAGGTCGCGACAACTAATCAACGAAGCTGCAAGAAATTTGGTCGCAACTAAAGAAACTTATCGCAAATCGCATTGAGTAGAGATAATGAACCTGTGTCGCTACATCAACCGAGGTCACACCCGAG
Source organism: Tetrastigma voinierianum (assembly GCA_016808115.1). Lineage (NCBI taxonomy): Eukaryota > Viridiplantae > Streptophyta > Magnoliopsida > Vitales > Vitaceae > Tetrastigma > Tetrastigma voinierianum. The sequence goes on along the minus strand of JAEQBH010007837.1, from coordinate 38,827 downwards.
AAAGTAATTGGCTTTTCTTTGAGAATTCCACCTGGAGTTTTTTTTTGGGATTCGGCCCAATTTCTTTTGACAGTTATAAATAGACAGTTTGAGAATAGTAAAGTAGCTTCCCTCTTCACTACGCAGAAAAAGGGGAACGAAGAGGAACTAAGTGTATAGTTTAGAGTAGAATTTTCTTTATTTTTCATTTTTATTTTTAAATTCTTTTTTGGATCTAAATCTGCTAACTGTGCGAAAAGATTAGAGCTGAAAATTTATTTATATTATTTTCTTCTTAAAATTACTGCTTGAAAATTTCTAAAATCTAGACAAATTTTTGGAATTCATTTTTTTCTCGCTCATCAAGGATTATGGGATGTATGTGATCGATGCTCATTTCTTTTAATCATAATGAAGTACTGGAACAAACGCTTCGGATTTGATAGTTAGTTATAGTATTTTTGCAAAAAATATGGAGAAAGTTATTTGGGTAGGGATTTACTTACTTGGTGTCGTTTTGAATAGATAGTCTCAATGGCAGATCGAATACCGCCCGTGGAGTGCATCTCGCTCGATTTCAGGATGCCCTCTGCGTGGGACACGTAGATGGAGATTCCCGAGAGCCGAGAGCATTCTCTTGCGTATGTTAGACTACCATTGATGAATTGTTGAGCTCTGAAAGTTCATTTTGATAAATAACCCATTCACATAATTGAAGCTGAGGGAACATTTAACAATATAAACAACCTGAGAGTTCACTCAATCTAAAGAGAAGTTCCCGACCCTGTGTTAGCTGAGATCTAATCAAGGGAAAGGAGGAATCAATGTATTTGAAGGATGAACCACTAATTATGGGTAGAACTTTTTGCAAAAATCCCGAGAAGAAAGCAAAAGATCTCGCAATCATCAAGAGATGGGTATGAAGTATCGAGAAAGAAAATACCCAGATTCGTAAGCAAAGTGTTATACTGCAACTTGTTCATCTTGATTTCGAGATATAAAGAGCTTGTAACCAAAGGGAAAGGAACTAACTCCGCAACATTTAGGCAATCTTGGACAAATCCAGATCCATCAATACAATAGAGCAATGTATCTTCACGTAGGAATTGACCGTTTCATTGTAATTCACTGATAGTTTTCATTTTCACAGGAAACAGATTAGATCTAGTATTTTGTTCTTTATATTTTTGGTTATTTTCATGTTATTTCAGTTTCTATTTTTAGTTAATAGTCTAGGATCTATCATTTTTTAGATAAACTTTCATTATCAATTCTTTTTAGTCCAAATAGAAGATGTAACTTCAGTAGTTAGTAATTTGACTCTTAATTCTTGTCAACTCGTGGAAATGATACCTGACTTACTATCTCGTATTTTACTACTTGTATGACCTCGGTAGACTTGCAAAGGTCATAGACTAAAACCCAATTTTAAATCCTAAACAATCAAGAAAGATTTATTTAATCAAGCAAATTTATCCAAAGTGACATGGGTGCAAGAGAAGTGTAAGACTCTTGTAACTATGTGAATTTGAGGGGTTTTTAGTCTATATAGAAAAAGGCAAACACCAAGGCCTTTGAATGAAGCGATTATCGGAGGTTTTCCAAAGGATTTGATTTATAAAAACAAAAAGCCTTGTGTTTTGGATAAAGGGTCATTTGGTGAAACACCAATGACAAGTTTTCACATTTGGCATATGTATGTGTGAGGGAGTCGGTGAGTACTCGGGATATGGGATAGGGTGAGTCACATTCTCATCCATGACATGTAGACATTTGAGTAGGAATGTGCATGTTTTTACCTAAATGTGTGGTGTGCCATTGTACGCACTTAGGTGGGGGAGTGCAATTCTCAGAGGAATATTTCATTGGCATCGGGGCTTTCAACCCGTCGTGGGACCTCCCTTTTCAAAGTGTGGAGTTTATAAGGAGACAACTCTCCGACGAGACCGTGATTATGAAGAAGGCCAACATGCTGCCTTGACAATACTGTAAAATATTTTATGTAAGAAGAATTATAATTAAATTTACCGGACTATCAGATAAATAGTCGTATGTAATTATGGTAAGAGAGGTCGTGGATCTGACTCCATAATTGTAATTAACTATTTCATTTTCTATATTTTAGATTTAAATATGAATGACTAGGATCCCGCAAGAAAGGATGTATTGAGGTGGTACCGAGTAACTCTGTCCACTAGTAGTCAGGATATAGTTATATATTTCAGTGGATATGGACAAATGGACCCTGTGTGGTCATTACTACTTTTGTTGAGACCCTAGATGGGTTATGGTTATATAGGTTGTATGTTAGGTAGAGCTCCTTGAACAAAGGAGACTCTGGCCAATTTTTGTTAAAATATGGATCCTGATAAATGGGACACAACAGTGTGGTATCTGGTCACCCGAAATCCACATGAATCATACTGACGCCATCAATGGAACCCGATCTGGGGCGTCACACTTGGTATCGAGCAGGTTTGCGATCACCAGCATTCGATGGGCATAGCCCTCGATTAGTAACAAGAGCATATGCTCATGATTACTAAGGCCTGGTGGTATAGTCCCGATACTACCACACAAATTGGTATCGCAGCTTAGGTAAACGATTACCTAGGAAGCTCGAATGTGGATATCCACAAGTAATTCCTGAAATAAGCATAGCTTGGTAACAGAATTTAGGCATACGAATACCTTGGGTCTAGATCATGCATTGTTGTGTGTTGCATGTTTTGTGCTTAACATGTTGTGTGATACGTGTGGTGATTTGTGTGAAAAATATGCATGATGGATTGTATATGGAACACTAGGGTTAGAAAACATAACCTTAGGGGTTCACAAAACAAAATGAACATGATAGTTCGGGAACTGATGTGTATTAGTGTTTGACATTATGTAGCACTAATGTGATATATGAAAAGAGAGAATCTCAAATTGCTATCTTAACTCAGGCGTATGGCAAGCCTAAGACGCGAACGTAGAGGTCGGTCCACCCGGCAACAGCCGACCACCGCCGGTTTACCACAGCTCAGAGCTATGAGTGCCGCAGCCTCGCTACCACTGCACGTGCTAGTGAAGTTGGTGGTCGTGAGGACCCGCACCTCCAAAGGTTTATAGCACATCATCCTTCGACATTCACCGGGAAGAGATCCTGTGGTGGTATGCATCAGCTGGTTCCAACAGTTGGAGAGGATTTTCGAGGCTACGAGATTACTTCGACGCTACGGCGATCGTGCTAGATACATTTCGGCTAGAGGGTGAATCCTAACTATGGTGGACTAGGTCCAAGTCTCACGGGATCCAGAGATGATGACATGGAGAGAGTTCCAAGAGCTCTTCATGGATAATTTTTTTCCCAGCATCAGCTAGGCATGCAAAAGCTCGAGAGTTCCTTGAGTTGAAGCAAGGAAGTATGACTGTGCTCGAGTACATAGCTAAGTTCACCGAATTGGCACGGTTCGGGGATGATTATGTGGCCATAGAAATAGCCAAGGTGAGGAAGTTTGAGGATGGTTTGAAATTATCCATCCGAGGTGAAATTGTGGGACTCCTCCTACAAGATATGGACTATATGGTCAGCACAGCTATGGCTATAGAGAGAGAGAGAGAGGTTGATGATGCCCGGAGCGTCCGAGATGCGGGTGATAGTGAGAAGAGGAAGGAGGATCAACCTTCTTTGAGCTCGAGGAAGAAACAGAGGATTTCTATTCCATGAGACCATTCATTACAAAAATAATGACATCGTGGCTAGGGGCCAAGAGGGGGCATTTAGTTACACGAGGCGTGACATGCTATTCGTTGCCACCAAATTTTCGACACTTTTGCATGCGGATCGCCTCACTGCAGACAAAGATCCTAAGGTTATGGGACACCATCCCCACGTACTGGGCAAACTGACACTTTAAAGTGATCGCTTCACAAAGGCAGGATCCCGCAGTTATGGGACACCTCGGCCCCAATATCAACGGGACATGCATAGACGCAGCTTGTTCCTCCTTACCTCAAAGATGGGCCGTGGGAACTAACATTCGTCCCAGACACGCACAGCACCGGGCTGATCGCTGCACAGCCGTAGAGGTCAAGGCATAGGTCGAGGTCAAGGACAAGGCTCTCAAGCCGGGACTTTAGGGACCTAGGGGCGTGTCTATGCCACGATACCTCAGATTGAGCTGGCAGATTAGTTGACTCTTCAAGGTATGTTTCTATTCTCGCGCCTATGGGTAAGAGTATTGTTTGATTGTGTAGCATATGCATGTGATTGTGTGTGCTAGTGTGTGTGAATTTTGAGGATGAAATTCTTTTAAGGGGGGAAAATGTAAAGCCTAGGAAAATTAGAAATTTTCAAAAAATGGAAAAATTATAATAAAAATAATAAATTGCTAGAAGAGTTCAGGGAAGCCTAGAAAATTCTCTAGATCTCGGATGACAAAACGAACTACGTCGTTAAATTTGTCTCGCTAAATCTAGTGACCTAGAAAAATTTCGTCGAATTATAAGACAATCGGAATTTGTTTACGATTTTCAAGATAAGTTGCTAGCCAATCCAAGCGACGTAAATTTTTACGAAAATATCATAAGTCGAAATGGTTTCGAAATAAGTTCATTTAAACTAAATTGAACTCGAAAAGAAATAAATTGTTTCGAGGCGTAAACTGACCAATGATGGACATTATTCCATGTAAAAAATAATAATAATAATAATAAAAAGAGGATGGATCAAAATCAGTGGATAAGTAGAGAAGAAGGAGAAAACAAAACAAAACAAAAAAAAAAAAGGAAAGGGAGAGAGAGAACGAGCAGAGAGAAAAAGATTTTCTTTTTCTTTTTCTTCTCTTCGCTTCTCTCTAAGATCTACGGAAATCAGACCGTAGGTTTTCGTTGGAGCAAAAGGCAAAGGATCTACGATCGTGAAGCTACGCTGCAAGTACCAAAATCTAGGAGTTTCACTGCACCACGAGGTAAGGAATTTTCCTACTTGGGTTATTTCTATCCTAAAGGCCATTTAATGGCTTAGGGTTTTCTTTGAGGCCATGAGAGGCCATAAATTTCAGTCCCAAATTTTTGGGACCGAGTGTAGGAATTTTTAGGAATTTTCGAGACTATTTTCGGACAGTCCGAGTTGAATTTCAGGATCAAGTTTACGCTTTGTCAATTTTTAATAATCCCGGATGTGATTTTTGAATCAAGCTGGGCGCCTCTGACCGTGTTGTGGTTTGGTTTTGATCCCGGACTGGATGCCTTCGTTTACTGAGCGCTGATATCACAAAGAATTCAAAATGACAAAACCGTGAAGTACCAAGAGCGCCTGCTTAATACGGTCCGAGATTTGTGTCATTTTGTGTGTTATTGTTGAAAAAATAAATACGATTGCCAGGTGTAAAAATCATGTTAATATATACTTGCATAATATATTAACATGGAATTTGTGATAAATGGAAATTATATATAGGAAATATAATCCGAAATTTATAAATGTTGCATGTAGCTCTTATTATGCATGTAGCATGACAGAGCATGACATAGCATGAAATGGCATATCTTTCTATTTCATATGCCCTGACATCAGTCGAGCTCGTGTGAGTGCATGATTTGGGTAGACACTGTGTTTGGTGTTCGACCATGGTAAATTGACACTGTGTTTGGTGTTCGATAATCTGTCGTGGGTACAGGGTAGATCGACACCTTATTTGATGTCGATGGTGGGCTCGATAACATGGACTACGTCCAAAATGAGTATCATGGTTTTGAGGTTATCGGAGACTATCCATAGCTTTTGAAATAAAGCAGTTATTAGAGACTGTCCATAGCTTTAAAATAAAGTTGTTATTGGAGACTGTCTAAGGTCGGAGATTGTCCGGGATCGGAGATTGTCCAAGATTCGAAGATTGTCCAGTATCGGACGACTGCCCAGACGGGAGATTGTCCAGATAGAGATTATCCAGATTCGAGATTGTCCAGTGGCCTGAGATCGCCCAGTGGTCGAGACCGTCTCACCGCCGAGACTGTCCACGGTCGGAGATTGTCCAAGACCTTTAAATAAAGCGGTTATCGGAGGTTGTCCAAAGGATTTGATTTATTAAAACAAAAAGCCATTTGTTTTGGATAAAGGGTTATTTGGTGAAACACCAATGATAAGTTTTCACATTTGGCATATGCATGTGCGGTGAGCCGCGAGGACTCGTGGATTCGGGATAGGGTGAGTCACATTCTCATCCATGACATGCAGATATTCCGAGCAGAACGCTGCTACGTTAATACCCGAATGTGTGATGCCACGACGCGCACTTCAGTCGCGCAGCCCTCAGAGGAACATTTCTCCGGGCATCGCTCACCCTCCGGGACCCCATTTTCGTGCATAGGATTTTATAGTGGAGACTCCGCCTCCAACGAGACCAAGTGGATTATGAAGAAGGCCGATACGGGCCTTGACAATACTTTTGTAAAAAGTATTTTATGTAAAAAGAATTATAATTAAATTCTTTTGAACCATTGTATAAATAGTTTGGTATGTAATTATGGTAAGAGGGCCATGATCGGACTCTTATGGACTGTAATTAACTGTTTCATTTTCATATTTTAGATTTAAATATGAATGACTGGATCCCAATAAAGGGATGTATTGAGGTGGTGCCGAGTAAATCGGTGTCCACAGGTAGTCAGGTGGATAGTTGTATATCAGATATGGACACGGACCCCGTGTGGTCATTACTACTCGTTGAGACCTTAGATGGGTTATGGTTATAGCAAGTTGTATGTCGCGTATTCCTCGAACAGCGAGACTCTCACGATTGCCATGAAAATATGGATCCCGACAAACTGTGATACACAGTTGTGGCATCGTCACCCAAATCCACAAGAATCCCGGTGGGTCGACGAAGCGTCGCCGACCTGATTCGGGGTGTCCCATTATATAGTAGCCGAGGGTTATGGCTTTTTTGGGGAGTTGTAACATGGTAGAAATGGGGTTAAAGCGGTTGAAATCTTGAAAATCTATCACCTAAGGCCAAAACGACGTCGTTTTGATGTGCTAGAGGCTTTTTTTTTTTTTTTTAATTCGAAGTACAACTCAAAACGAATTAATTTGCTGGTCATACAAAAATAAAAAAATAAAAAATAAATAAAACTTTGGGGTTCTATGCAACTGAATGACGGAGAAAAAATGGAGGAGAAGTTAAGAAAAGAAAAAAACTTGAAAATGCTTGAGGCAAGGCATTGCCACCAAGAGTGGCGGTGCCTCGGCTTTAAGCGCACCTTTGATAACTATGCCTATACCTATTTTTATCTATTAATTATATTAGAAATATAAAGAATATGATTGAACTATAAATTACCTTGACTCTTGCATAAAGAATATCTCTTAGAATACTTAAGACATGCTTCGCAGATGGGGTAGTAACCAGCTGATTGTAATGCATCTACAATAATACAATAGTGATATTGCAAACAAGCTCAACCTACGTGCACAAGGCAACCAAAAACATCACAATGGATACCACAAGGTCCATAGCTATAGTAATGTAGAGCTGGGAATTTGGGACGTTCCGGCCCTAAATTTATTCAGACCAATGTTTGGTCAGCCAAGCCCGGCCCTTGGTTGGGCTATTAGTGTCACTATTAGTGTCTATGAGGAAGTATTACTCGATACCTTAGTATCTATTAGTGTTTAGTGGCTCACCTTGTCAGGTTTAATTGTCCAATCCTTCAAGTAGGAAGAAAGCTTAAATGTATCTAAGAAAGGTAACGTATACAGAAACAAATGCTTCTAGTCAGAAAGTCAACATTTCAATGATAGTAATCTGAATAAAATATGGAAAGTGCTTCTAAGCATAATAATGATGGTGAAGAGAAAATAAAGACTACTTAAAGTGTATTCATGACATTTAATTGAAAATAAATAAATAAATAAAACACAAGTCAAATGGTCGATTTAACTAGACTATTTTCTTTTCTTTCTTTTAAGGGAAAAAATAAGTAAAATCTCTTTAATGCAAAATAGAAGATAGTTTTTTTTTTAGTCCCACCAAATAGAAAAAATTTAAACCCCTTAATTTCGAGCAGAAAGGCATGGATAATGCTTACATACCAGTAAAGTCTGCTCCATATCATTAGCATAAACATTTGAGATTGCGTGAAGAACAAAATTTGATGGAGAGAGACCAAGCATTAAAACATTTGGTTGGAAGTCAGCAACTTTTCCTTTTCTTTTCTCCTCCAGAAATTACAAAGCCAAACATATAACTCATAATGTAGATACATGGAATCAACTTATGAGTCTCCTGTATGTGACGCCCCAAATCCTAGGGGTCATTTTTTTTTTCCAATACGCCTCAAATTCGGTATAAAACAATCTTTTTATTACAAGGGCATATGAAACCTGGTGAAACCTTGCTAGAATTGCATTTATTATACAAAATGAGTTTAATACAACTCGTTTTTTATATAAACCGAAACCGGGTTTTCTAACCCGAAATTTATGGATATAGAACAAAAGCCAACCGACCTTTTCTCAACCACTTTTGACCCTCGTTGCCTCCCCGTACCTCCAAGACTGGAATATCTCCACGACTCCGGGTGAGCAATGCTTAGTAAAGAAAATCTCCTACAAGGGCTACTCCCCACCTAAGTGCACATGCAATGCCATATTCACACATCCACACACATTCAGTAAAAATATGCGTGTTTCTACATGAATGTCTACATGCCATGCCCCATATCTCGAGTCCTCACCGACTCCCTTACACATGCATTTGTCACGTATGAAATCTTTTTTTTTTTTCAAAAAAAAAGATTTTTGTTTGTTTGTTTGTTTGTTTTTTAAAACTCATTAGACATACTCCGATATCAAATATATATTGGACAACCCTCTGAAATATAGTTTAGTGGACATGCTCGGAGATATATTGTTGGACAAACCTCCGATATAATTTAGTGGACATATTCCGAGAAATATTGTTGGACAACCCTCCGATAAATTTGCTTGTTCAAAAGCCATTTCATGCACTCACACCCGATTCACGCGATGTCCCGTGCACATGCAATGCTAATGCCACTGCATGGAGTTTACATATTACATGCATACAAAGGAACACATGGAATATTTAAAAATCACGCTTCATGACAAACATCATGGGCAACTACATCTACTGCATGTAATTCTTACCCATACCTAATCCATATTCATATTTCAAACACACATATAACATCATGTTATTCATCAAGCAATCTGGATTTTTCAGTTACAACCCAAGAAAAACAACATACACAACCTATTTTTTGAGTAAGTGCAAGCTATTTCCAGCACATATGAACTATATTTATTCCATATTTTCCAGCAACCATAACCTATTCCAAAACTGTGTTTCTGGACACAAAAGTTATTCATCAAGCAATCTGGATTTTTCAGTTACAACCCAAAAAAAACAGCATACGTAACCTATTTTTCTAGTAAGTGCAATCTATTTCCAGCCCATATTTTCCAGCACAAATGAACTATATTTAGTCCATATTTTCCCAACGACCATAATTCGTTTCTAATCAGAGCCGACACAAAAGAGAACTCGTAAAAAACAAATTCTCACTCACCGCTTTGATCAAAACTGTTTTTGAACCAGCCCTTCCGCTAGGGCTACAACTCATGGACATTGAATGGCTCTCAAACAAGAATCCACCATGGGTAAAGACCCCACCGTTGTAGCTGCACTGTCTCCCCTTTTTTATTAGAAACTAAGCCTCAGACACTAATTCCTTCCTTTCCTTTCTTTTCCTTTCTCTCTATCTTTTCTTTTCTTTCCCTTTTTTATCTTTCCTTTCTTTCTTTCTTTTCTTCTCTTTTCTTTCCCTCTTTCTTTTTTTTTTCTCTCCGTCTTTTCCATCTAACAGAATTGGTTTTAGGTGCAGGACACCCCCCTCAAACCAGTTTGACACATGCAGCTACATTAGGCCATGTGCTCTCCATGCTCTCTAACTTTTCCACTACCATGCTCATGCATGAGTGGCATGACACTGGGCTTCCCACGTGCTGTCCTTCCTCTAAGGCCATGGCACCACACCCTCATGCCAAGTGTCACTCTGTGATTCGTCCATTCGCCTCAAAACACGTGAAATTCCTACTGTCTCGGAATTCAACGAAATTCGACTATGTATCTAGATTTCACGAGACAAACTCAACGGCGCGGTCCGCGTCGTCAGCCGAGATCTAGAGAAATTTCTAGACTTACAATCAGAATGTAATCCAGAATATCTTGCTTTCACATTACCCGTTTTCACCTTGTGCTTAAATGAAGAGGAGATTTCTGCGTTACCATAGTTCACGTATTAAAAGCACCAAAAATCTTTTCTTCCTTTGTTCATCTTATTTAATCAAATTTCAATATTTCATGAAGTCAAAATTAATTACGAGCAAGACACAAGTACCTATAATTAGACATTTTTTCAAAAAAAAATTGTACCTTTTGAAATAGTTTTATATTTGAATAAAAAAAACAACAGCCTTGTGGAAGAAACTGAAAATCAATGTCTTATAATCAGAACTTGTATCCAGTGTGTTTAAATATTTTCACAATTTTCTCTTCTCTACTGAACAAACCTTAACTTGTTCCAATATTTGCCTCAAATCTAGGCCATGTTTGAACTATGGGAACTTACGCTGAACTTCACACAAGCATATTAAAAATCCACCATCTACATGGGAGGCCTTATGCTTGATTCTATGAACTTGGTACAACAAAAGGTGACCATTCCTTTTGGTTTGCACTTTGCACAATCAAAAAGTTATTCCAAGGGTTCATAAACAAAAAAAAAAAAAAAAAAAAAAAGAATATCCTTTGGTATTGAGGGAAAAATTGACACTACTAAGCTTGTCACAAGCTCATGGAGCTTGCTTTAAGCTATACAAGGTCTTCTTTTATTTGCATATCAGATGAACATTGCATGAAATAATAAAGCTCTGTAACCTGTTAAAGTAGAAAAAATAGAGTTATTGTTTTCTCTATATGGGTAGACCTTTTTCATAACTAACTGGTGTAGGAACCACTTCTTCGATGCAATGTTAGCCATTGAAATCCTATTCATGTTCATCTTCATAGTTGAATTGAAGGTTTCCTTATAGTTTATCCAATATTCTTAAGCAAAGCCTTTTGCTAACCATTTGTACCTTTGGAAATAAATAAATAAATAAGGAATCATTTTCTCAGATCTACAACTACCTTTCCACATCCACTTGTTTCGCATCGATTGCTTTTATTGGCATTTTGAGAGGTAACCACCAGGTTGACTTTTGGAAATGCACTAAACAGCCAACAGTTCAACTATCTAATGGAAAAAGAGTCCATTATTGGGTAGAACATGTTTATATATTTTTTTTGGTGTACACAATCTAAAGAATAAAAAAATTGATAATTGTATATTCTTTAAAAAAATAGATCGAATATATAACCAAATAAATCAAGCAAGCATGAGCAAAACACCTTTGTTCTAAAGGCCTAGCAGGTAAGTGAGTTCCCTTTTTTCGAATGCAGTCCTTTTCTATCCCCTGACTAATGGCTTGCATTTTTCAGCATTGACAACTATTATAGGAAGATGTGATGCCACCCCTTGTATCGGGGGTCGCAAGCTGTTGGACATCGCAATTTAGGTCAGATGTATTGACTAAAGAAAAATGTAGTCACAACCCTAGCTTCATGCTTTTCTTAACTCCTCTTAACCACAAGAGGAGCTACCGAATAATGTATTTGAAGAATGCTTGCATCTCATATATAAAAAAAAGGGTTTTTTATACAGGTAATTGTAAAGAGCCTTAAAACCATGAAGAGAACAAGGGTTACTGTTCAAACATTCAATCGATGGGACACCTCGATGGTCTAAGATTGGGAATCTTTTTAGTAACCATGACTAGAATGCCTATTGATATCATAATCATACACCAAGTTCTTAAATTTGGTACATGTCCTCCGATTAATTATATATGTTTCACATAAGTTACAAAAGTTAGAGGAGAAAAAAATACAAAAACAATGAGTTCATTAGATCCCCAACAACACATGGTTTCATGGAGAGAAGTCTACAGCAAAATAAGCCACTTCTAATGGTTTTCCACATGCAATTTTCAAACATCTGCTATTTATTACAAATAAAAAAACCTAAAATCTATGATATAACCATGACTATTGAGGAAGGATTATAGTTATTTTCCTACTGTTTTGCTTGGACAAGCATACGCATGGCAAAACAATACCGTTGCTCAACATTTTATAGGCCTATTAAGATTTCAGACTCATTAACTAATTTAGCATTAAAGAGGATATGTTTATACCGCATGTCTAGTAATACGCTTCACCTCATCCTCTGCTATGTCTAAAGCATCGATGATTGAGTCAGTTGCGGACAGTGTTTCTTGAGTTTTCTTGCCAGCTAAGGCCATAGCTCCCTCCTTTGGAAGTTCTTATTCACATACTCTATTCAAATGCATTGTCCAAGTTCGACACCTAACATCCTGTTTCTATTCTTTTTCTTTCTCTCTTCCCGGGCAATGTCGATAGCATTTTCTTACTTTTAAACATCAGTCACACCCCAATTAGAGGGACAAATTAAAATTTTGTGTGACATAACATCCATGTTTCAATGCCTAAACTAATTCCACACCTTAATAAAAAAAGGGCTCTTCAATATGATCCCAACGGCGAATGGAATGATCATGCTATCCTAAGACAATAAAATCACCACGATTGCTGATTCACAGACACCAAACTTCTGCATGATGTCCCTCAAGGGTTCAAAGAAGTTCGAACTTATCAACATCCCAGTACTTTATGAGGCAATCTTTTCCGGAAGACTCGAACACATACGAGTATTATGCAGATGCACCAGGCCAACCATAACATTGCCATAAAATGGTTATTATAAATTCAATTTCTAAGTAACAATTGGATAACATCATACAAATTATAAACAATATTAAATCTTAAATTTTCCTTTTAAATATGAGGCACCTATCAGCATGAGCAAAAATAGATTATGGCAATCACCAAAATCCAAACCCCAAATCTTCAAATTTTTGTCTACAGAACCCTGTAACAAACAAAGCTCCATCTGATGACATATCCATGCATAGCACAAGCAACTTGTGACCATACAAGGATAAGAAAATTTTGAAGGAATCCATCAAAAACACCCGAAATGATCTCGATAATGTGTCAAGATGGTTACCATAAATCTCAAAGCAATAGTCGCACCATTTCTATATCGCTTTGGCCCTGAAGCATCAAGATTAGAAAAACTCAGATGAAAAATCATAAGAACAAATTACATTTACATGATCCTTTCTACACTCACTAATCTAATCCAAACAACTAAATTGCACATTACCAATATTCTTTAACAAGAAACAATTTAGAATTTAAAATGCTTTATTACTCTCTTGGATTTTGAAAACAATAGTCCAACTCCACCACATGCCAACCAATCCAAAGTCAGCCAAGTATACTAGCTAGATTGTACCTCTCACTAACAATGTGATATAAATTTGCAATCATAAGATTTTAGCTTCTAAATCTTCATCTTTATATCAAGTTAATCTTATATGTAAGGGTAAACAAGTCAATCCCACCTTACCGTATTAATCCAAACAATGCAGCTTCACATATATTTAGTATCCGGATTTAACAACAACCACTTGAACATCATCGCTCATTTTCATAGTCCTTACGCGAGATACCATAAAGGCCTGAATGTCAGAATTAGATAGAATTAGTCTCCTATCGTCCACATAACTAATACAATAGCTGCAATTACCTCTAAGTAGAACATAAAGCATATTTCAAATTAGAATTCCAATGGTTTTTCAGCACGTAGTCTATACATAAAAGGAAATAGGGGAAAGAAAGAATAACATAACAACTTCAACAAACTGCTATATAAAACAAACCATACCGGGCCAGTCACTCACTTTTGAATTATCATATTTACAAGAATCTACATGCGTTAACACAACTGTAACTAAAAGACAATTGAAAAGGCTGCATGTGAATTACATAAAAATATTCTGAAGGAGTTATTTTTTACTGTATACATGTTATCAAGTTGTACATGCAATTAATGAGATAATGTTTAACTCTAGTGTATAAGATGAAGAGCATCTCATGAGGTTATAATATCTTAAGATGAGAAGCATCTATCTAATGGCTTGATATTCCTCATTCATTATCTCCATTATGGTATTATGCTTCAGAGCAGGATACATCTCAAAATAGTAGTTACATAACAAGAATTTTAAGGTCTACCAAGTACGAGATATATGAACAAGTAAAATCCACAGAAAAATAAGAAATACTTTAAAGAATAAAGAACACACTTGATCTGGTTGATGTGTGTATTGATATTCCCAAAACTTTACTTCATGATCTTCACTTCTTGTGACAAAGCCGTCTCCATCTGGAATTGTTGCAATTGACCAAACAGAGCCACCATGAGCTTTGACTACATCAATACAAGTGCCACTCCCTATGTCAATAATTTCTATAGTCCCACCTTTTGTTCCAACAAGTGCATACTTGTTACGAGGAAGAATTAAACCACATAATCCATGCCCATAATCAATAGTTCCCACAACAAAAACCAGAGAAATCAATTGCTGCCTACCCAAGTCAAAAAGTCTACTAAAGACCTTAGTCTCTCAACACTATGCAAGTTGACCAAAGACCAAAGATTACAAAGAAAAGTAGACTTCATCCTATTAATTGAAATAATCACATCTTAAAAAATGAGCCAGTTTCTTTCCCGCCATATTGTCCAAAAAATACAAAGGGGGACTGCCATCCAAGCCTTTTTACACCGCTTCCCCATAAAAGAACCATGCCAAGACAATAGAGTCTCCTTCACAGTAAGAGGACACACCTAGCTAACACCAAAAATAGCTAAAAGCAAATCCCGAAAACTCTTTGCCTTTGAACAATGGAGCAACAAATGGTCAATTGTTTCTTCCCCTTCCCCACAAAGGAAGCACCTATTAACCAACACTCTTCCCCTCTTCTTTAGTTGGTCTAGGGTTGACGACCCCAAGAAGCTTCCCATGCAAAGAAGCCAACTTTTATGGGCACCCAAGGGTTCTAGACCAAACAGGAAGGAAAAAGCAAATCCCTTACCCAGGCAAAAAGCAAGTAAAAAAGCTTCACCGAAAAGCGACCATCAACAAAGTGTTGTCTAAGCTAAGTGTAACACTTCTAACATCATAATAGTGTCCTTGGAGCTCAATGGTAAGTGTTTTTGTACTTGAACTGCTTTCAATAGAACGAATTTCCAATAAATTATTGTTCAAAGATAGTGCTAAAGATGCTAGAGAGCTCTTTGGAGTGACTGGACAGAAAGAAACAAAACAAATTTTCTTGCTAGCTCGTAAAGTATGTAGAAGCTTAAAAACATCAGAGACTATTGATACAGAAAAATTTATCTTCTCAATGATGCACTATGAGACATCCGGTTAACTCTCTTTTTGGAAACATTTTGCATCTTTTCTTACTAAATCACTTGTTTTCCATCAAAAATTCTGCAAAACCAAATTTAGAAGAAATGTTATGAGTTTTACATGAATATAGATATAAAATACTCAAAATAGCATGTGAAATGAACTCAAAACATAGATGAGTTTTATACTCATCAACTGTCAAAGTAGGGATAGAGCTTTCTTTCCCCGTTGAAGGATTAACATCCCCATTCACATCAGTTGCCTATTTTATGGACTTCTTCTCCTTCTGGTGAATTCTTCGTTTGGCTTTATGTTTAGATATTGTCTCATCCAATACACGTAATGTAAAACACGGTAAAATTTAAAATTTCTGACAAATGGCAAGAATAGTAAAATTGCTGGAATGGATCAGGGAAGCCTAGAAAATTATCTAGATCTCGGATGACAAAACGGACTGCGCCGTTGGATTTCTCTCGTGAAATCTGGTGACCCAAAAAGATTTTGTTCAAATTTCGAGAAAGTCATATTTTCGTGATTTCTTTAAGTGGATGGTTATTCAATGACCCCGGGGACAAGATTTTCATGAGAATCTCGAGAGTTGGAAAAAAAATCAAGTTAAGTTCTTTTAAAATAAATTGAACTTGAACCAGAATGAAAATAAATTGTTTCGGAATAGAAACGGATTCGACCGAGGATCGCGTGACACGTGGCGCCATGAGGGCCACTTATTCAACTTAACTTAAGCTAAGTTAAGATAAAAAGAGGAAAAGCCCATTTTGGGAAGGGGGGGGGCCTGGAACCGACGGAGAAGGAGAGAAGAGAGAGAGAGAGGAGAGAGAATCTCTTCATTCCCCTACGACCCACGGAGATCGGGGTGGTCGCCTTAAGGTCCCGGGCCAAGACTTAAAGTCGGAGTACTGCTAAGAGGGACCGCGACACCCAAATTCAGGGAGTTTTCACAAAAGACTGAGCTAAAATGTTGGGGATGTCGTGGGTTTGAGCTTTCTAGCCCTCAAAAGCTTCTCGCCTTCCCTCCAAGAGGTAGGGAACCTTCCTACTCGAGTTATTTCTAGCCTAAAGGCCAATAATGGCATGAGTTTTCTTTGTGGTTTGCAGCCACTCCAAAATTTTAAATCAATGTTGGAATGTTTCGGGACTATTTTCTGCGCCTAGACTATGTTTGAAGATTGGTTTTGGTCCCGGGACTGATGTCTTCGGGTTTTATTGTGTGTTTTAGTGTTTGAGGTTGTTTTTGGCCTAATCTGGAAGTGGTAAAGTGGACTGAACCGAGACTGGTTCAAGGGGTGTTAAGGCTGGGTGATGCCTTGTTGAATTGAGGTCCTAAATCAAGGATCATTTGTGTGTTATTGCTTGGTAGTTGAATAACATGTGGTTGTGTTGTAAAAAAAAAAAATTTTTGATTTTTCTGGTTATGTTCTTATTCTCAGATAGTCGCTTGTTCATGAAGCCTCCAACTTTGAAGGCCAGTAACTTTCAGTCCTAAACTCCGTAGGAGGTGGGGAGGGGTTGGAACCCCTAATATAAGGATAGAAGAGAGAGAGAGAGAGAGAGGTATAAGTGCCTTCCCTTTCCTCTTTGACACTCATGGAGATCGGTGCTTCCGCCCCACACATCCAAGACTTCGTTGAGTACTCGCCGAGATAAATGCTTGGACACCGAAATCAGAGTTTTAGTCTTATCTGAGTCGAAAAATCAGGGAGGCCGGGTTTTGAGCTACCGGCCTCAAAAACTGCCTTCCCTCCAAGTGGTAGGGAACCTTCCTACTGGCTTAGCCTAAAGGCCACTACTGGGCATGGGTTTTCTTTTAAATATGAGGTCATGCGCTCAGTCCCAAATTCTGGACTGAAATGTTGGAATGTTTCTGACCATTATCGGCAGTCCAGGACTATGTTTGAAGATTGATTTTGGTCCCGGGACTAATGTCTTCGGGTTTTGTTGTGTGTTTTGGTGTTTGGGGCTATTTTTAGCCTAATCTGGAAGTGGTAAAGTGGACTGAACCGAGACTGGTTCAGGGGGTGTTGAGGCTGGATGATGCCATGTTGAATTGAGGTCCTAAATCAAGGATCGCCAGTGTTATTTCGTAGTTTAACAACATGTGGTTGTGTTGGTAAAAAATTTATTTATGGTTATGTTATGATTCTACGTGAGGTCGGGCTCATGTGGAAGCCCACCTAACTTTGGACGATCATAACTTTCTTGTCCAAACTCCGATGAGGGAGCTTGAACCAAGAGAATGAGAGAAGAGACGTAGATGAGAGAGAAGCTCTTCTATGCTCTCACGACCTATGAAGATCGTGGTCAGTCTCGCCAAAGCCAAGACTTAAAATCGAGTACTCATCAAGGGCAACGCTTGACACCAAAATAAGGAGTTTTCTTCTAGATTCGAGCAAAACGTTCGAGAGGCCATATGGGTTTCGAAATTTCCGAGTCTTCGAAAAGTTTCCATCTTCCTCCAAGAGGTGTGGGAAACTTACTGGTTATTTCTAGCCTAAAGGTCATTTAATGGCATGAGTTTTCTTTGGGGCCATGAGTGGCCATGCAGTTCAGTCCCAAAATTTTGGGACTGAATGTTGGAATGTTTGAGACTATTTTCTGAGCATCCAAAGAATACCAGTTTTTGAAGATTGGTTTTGGTCCCGGGACTAATGTCTTTGGGTTTTGTTGTGTGTTTTGGTGTTTGGGGCTGTTTTTGGCCTAATCTGGAAGTAGTAAAGTAATCGATCCGGACCGGTGTGGGGTGTTGGAGGCTGGATGATGCCTTGTTGAATTAAGGTCCTAAATCAAGGATCCTTTATGTGTTATTGCTTGGTAGTTGAATAACATGTGGTTGTGTTGTAAAAAAAAAAAACTGATTTTTCTTGTTTTGTTATGATTCTACGTAGGTCACTGCTCTCATGTGGAGCCCAACTTCGATGGTCATAACTTCTATTTCTTGAACTTGATTCCCCTGTATTCTGACTCATAGAAATCCCTTTAAGTATAGAATCTATACATATATGGTGTAATGAAATTTGAGCTCATATTATGTCTAAAAATGATGAAATATAGTAGCCTCTGCTGCTATAGGTGCTGCAATGTTGCTGATTTTCTTCATGGCTTGAAACTTGCATAATTCCTAAGTTAGGACTCCAAATTTGGTGTTCTTGGATTCTATGGAAAGCTCCTTGAGTCTAGAATCTAGAAATAGGCTATGAATGGCATTTTGTGCCCACATATGTTTCATAAATTTGATTGTAGCACCAAGTGTGCAAATTGCTTGGTTACGATGATATCCGCGGTCTAATACATTGAAATTGGTGTATGTTGTTTGGTAATTATATGCAAGTTCATATAATTATCCATGAGGCTTAGGAAAATGCATGAGTTTGTATTATTGAGGCCATGGCATGGCTTTGTTGTAGGCTATTTGTGGACATGGTATCACAATTAGACCTATAGGATAAAGTAAGTCATTACCCAATTGGTGATGACTTGTAGATGTCAATGTATGTGTGTTAAGTATGTTGGCGTGAATTGTATGATTTAAATTTGAATTTATGTGTTCAGTGATATAAATGTCCAATTGATGCATGGGTTAATATGCATGAGTAGGCATATGTGCATATAGCACTCATTATATATGTAGCATGGTATGAATAGGCAATAGAACATTTGTACTTCGTATTTCATATGCACGTAATATCATGTAAAACGGGTGGGTGTGCATGGTTGTTGTCATTCACCATTCTTGGTGAACGGGTGGTGGACCCAATACATTGGACGACGTCCAATAGAGCTCCACGGTCTTCATGGGTGTAAATCAACACTGTGTATGGTGTTGATGGTGCGAGCTCGATCTAGGTACAATGTCCTAAAGAGTCAAGAAGTTTTGGAGATTGTCCAATGCTTTTATTTTAAAGCGGTTTTGGAGATTGTCCAATGCTTTTGTTTTAAAGCGGTTTTGGAGATTGTCCAATGTTTTTTATTTAAAGCGGTTTCGGAGATTGTCCAATGCTTTTGTTTTAAAGCGGTTTCGGAGATTGTCCAATGTTTTTTTATTTTATAAACAAAAGCTTTTGTTTTAGATGTTAATCGGTCCACTTCTCATCTCATCAGTTCCCATCCAGTATACACGTGTAAGGGAGTCGGGTTTAAGAGGGGGAGTCGACAGGGCTCTAAGACATGGGATGATGTTAAGTCACATCTCATTCATGACATGTAGGATGGCATCTTTTGGAGAGGAGTTTTTATTTGTTGCATGATCATTGCATATGCACTTAGGTGGGTAGTAGCCCTTGTAGGATTTTACTCTACTGGGCATTGCTCACCCCATCGTGTGACCCCCTTTCAGGTACAGGGAATGTGGAGGGAGACGGCGCTCACTAGAGGCCAATATTGAGAAGAAAGCCGGATTGTGGCTTTGATTTATATTTTGTAAAACATGTATTAGAATGCTTAATTTTGATATATGTTTTGTATAAGAGTGGTGTAATTTAAACCCTTATGGACTATGGTTTTATAGTCATGTGCTTATATGTTTGAGTATGGATAAATGGGCCCTACATGGCCATTTTTACTCATATGTGGACCTGGAGAGGTCGTTGTATAATATTAGGCCATGTCGCCATGTAATAGCACATGTTGTATTTTAGAGCTCCCGTACAAAGCGAGAGGTATTCTGCCCAATTTCATCAAATCTCGTCCCCGGAAAAAGCGGGACTCAATGGTGTGGTGTCAAGTCACCCAACATCCGCACTGACACCTTTTCGCGGTTGACGGGTTGTCAACGGACCCTTGGGTTTTGGGGCGTCATGTAAAATCTCTACTATCTTCTCTACCACATGACAAGCTAGCAGATTTATAGACTTGTTGAATCTCACAGTGGTAACCCTATCCTTGCTTTGTTGCTGAATTTCACCAAACACCATTACAACTTCCCATTTGTTTTATACAGATGAATTTTCATTGCCCACAGCTTCAGGTCCATTTAACTTCGACATCGATCTCTCATCCACCAAGTCATGATTTATGGTGTAAAACCTAAGTTATGGGTATGCTAATCCAGTGGCAAGACACCTTTCCTCTGGATCAGTGTCTATGGACCAATTTCAGTATGATGACCGCTAATTATTTGCATACAACAGTTTCAAGATCCCAAACTCTCAAAAATTTTGTCTTTAGATGGTAGTTAAGGAAAGGCGCGACCTAAAAGCTGTGGCCACCACCTCGCGAAAAACGCCGCTCGTGTGAGGCGCCGAAATTGGTTCCGCTGCACTTTACCAGTAATAATTCTTCCTTTTCCTTATTCTCCTTCTTCCCCTTCTTTTCCCCTTCTTCCCTTTCTTCTCCTTTTTTTTTTTTTTTTTCCTTGCTTTTTGGTCGTCGAAGATGGAGAAAAGTTGTAGGGAGAAGAGGGAGGTGCTATAATATCGGGGAGAATGTATGAAGCTCCACGTTGGGGAAGAAGGAAGCAGGGAGCCTAAGGCCCTCGTATTTAAAAATCAAAACACCAAATGCACGGCCGTTGGGGTTCCCGCTTTTTAAATCACAACACCCCAAAACGCTGACCTTAAAAATAAATAACATACATCTCCAAAACGATAAATGCTTTGGGCTTCCAGCAACCAAAATGACGTCGTTTTTTGCGTCCGAACCCTAAGTCTTATAAAAACCCCTCAAATACACTTTCATTACTGGATTGAAGAGGAAAGAAGAAAAAGACTCAAAGAGGTTTTTTTTTTTTTCATTTTTACTATTTTTATTGTGAAAAAAATTCTAAAAAAAGTAAAGAAACATTCTCATAAAATTCTTAAAAACAGGGAAAAAATTATTAAAAAATAGGAAATTTTCAGAAAATTAATGTACAAAATAGGAAAAAATCTAAAAATTAATGAAAAATAGAAAACAAATTATGAAATAATTAGAACAAAAATTTAGAACATTTTTAATTGTTTGGTAAACACTGAGTATGTTTATAATTTATAGATTTATAGACAATATTTTGTTAGATATATAATTTTTATTTATATTGCAGTGCAGGCCACTGGGTTTCACATGCTTCACGCCTTAAGCGCGTTTACGCCTCGCTGCTCCAGTTATACAGACCTCGACAAAGACCTCAATTATAACATAAATAAGAAATAAAATTTCAAATTGTTTTTGTGTGGGGTTCTTCCGTAATGAATGATGGCACCCATATGTAGCTGTGGGAGGTTTTCGATAAATCTTAATGAACGCAACTTTAGTGCATGTGAGGTGCACCAATAGAGAGTGATATATTTAAATATTAGAATTGAACAGAAAACAAACTCCTGTTGCTTCCCACACCAATATTATAAAATAAAGACTGCCAAACCCACTTGCCTTTTGAAAAATAAAGTATCTACAAAAGAAAGAATTTTATTATCAAACACGAAAATTATATAGATTATGACCTAAAATTTTCAGAAATTCACTACCGCACCTCAATATAATGTATTAAAAATACATTAATGTTAATTGGTAAAGCAAGGCAAGCTCTAACAAGTTTCTTGATTCTTTTTAATCATTTTTTCACTTTCCCTTTTTTTTCACTCTAAAATTTTCAGAAATACACTATTGCACCTGAATATTATGCGAATCTCTCTCGAGTATTCGCACACTACCCTTAAAAGTTTCCATATTACATTTTTATGTCTCAATCCATCATAACTATGTTATAAACCCTGTGAAACCTAATACCATACCTAATCTCATTTATATCTCTATCTCATGATACTAGATGGTAAATCATCTATGGTCTAACTTAATCATCACTTCGCCTCAAATCAAGCCACACAAATCATGCAAATATCGTCAACACCTTATAAGATTAAGAATAAAGAAAAATACCAAACACATAGGTGAAAACAATACATCAATCAATATGATTAGACCATACATTTTGTGTTTTTGACTACATCTAAACCCTAAGAAGATAAACTAAACATCTCTAAGGAAAATACAACTATGAAAAGAAAGGAAAACAAAGGGGAAGAGGAGGATAAACAAAGCTGAGTAGTGGCCCCTTCTTTTCTTCCTCTGTTTCCCCGTTCAAGCTTTTCTCCTCAAAAACTTGTGCCCTAGGGTGTTTCCACCCATGGAGGGCTTCTATCTACCTAAAGAGTGCCAAAATCGGTATCCCCCGAGTTAATAAAATTGCAATACATGCATCTGTTAAATGTTTCATGCAATGAGCTAGTTTACTCGAGCCTTATTTGAATCTGCATTCTAAGAGATTGCTTTGTAGTTTGGCATTTCTATCTTCAAGCAAGGAAATTTTATGCTTGAGAATCTAGGAAAAAGAAAAAGGAAAATTTTACTCAACTCCTAAAGTTAATAGTTAAGAAGTTCATGCTAAATTTCCCCAAATGGCCAAAGCACTAGCATCCCATGAAAATAGAGATACTCACACTGTAATTGCTCAATTTAGCTATGCATTTTTAGCACTTGGGCTGCCACGGCATCATGGTAGATCAACAAGTAAGAAAAGATAATGGGAATCAACATCAAAAAATAATAAATAACGATAATCTCTGAAAAAGAAACTTGAGTTATAAGGAATAGACGAACAAGATAATATATAATCATTAAAAGAAAGAAATTCTTTGATTCGCTTCGCCATTTCATTTTGTAATTATCACCCGAGCAATTGGTAGTGGTTAGAGGAATTATTGGAATTAGTTTTCCCTAACTTGTATATATAGCCATGTAATGTCATTGAAAAGATATATACGAACAAAGATTTTCTTTTCCAATTGTTTTCATTAAAAGTAAATCTTATTAGTCCAGAATATGAAAAAAAATTTATTATAGTTGTATAATAAACATGATGATAAAACAAGTTTATAATTTGTTTAGTTACATAATTTATTTTCTTATTCTTCTTATCCATTCTAGAAAAAAAGAATTAATTTTATAGGATGTGTCAAAAAATGTCATAGATATTCTGATACAAAAATATTGGCTATAAAAATTGATCATTACAAATGAAAATGTTGAGAAAAATTTATAAATAAATAGATAAAAGTAATAATAGAAATTTCTATGTTGTTTCACTAAAGAAATTGATATATGTATGATATAATTTGTAACATTCAATAATTAAAACTTAGAACTTAAAAGTAAATCTTAGTGAAATTTATCTAATTTTGAACAAACTTATATATATATATATATATATATATATAGTGAGTACAGCATATATATATATATATATATATATATATATATATATATATATATATATATATATATATATATATATAATTTATATAATGTTTTTTTATTTCTGGGGTAGCTTCCTAGGTGTTTCAACCTAGCAGAAGCTACATTTTTTTTTCCGACCTTTAGATTGGAATTTTTTTTTTAAATCAAGATTGGCCATGGCACATGGATAATAAAAATATACTTCTTTTCCAAATGAATCAAAGATTGAGTTGGGGGAAGAATCATTGATTTTCCTTTGGAAAAGGACCAACGTATTGGACTAATAATTCAAATAGTAAGTCTTTTTTTACTCAAAAGTAAGGTTTAGGTGATTGACCAAGAAAATACCATTGTATGGGCAATGAGTTCACACCTCTTATTTTATATTAAAGGTTTGACTCTATTGACAATCTTTTAGTAACCTTTTCCTAACCATCTCTTAAGCTATTCTTTTAAGTTTCTCATTTTATTTTTTCTTTTTCATTTTAATTATTTTAAACTTTTCTTCCAAAATAGACCTGTAAAAAAACTTTTCTTCCAAAATAATGCCATGGATGAGATGTGAGTTAGATTTTACTTGGAAAGTTATTTTAGAAAATAAATTTGGTACTTTCATACCAAAATTCCATTCGTCTAATGCCGTCGACCTAATTACGCTTTAAATAACTTTTAAATTATATATTATGAAGTTATTAAATTTGATTAGATTCAGCCATTTAACCATCCACTATTAAACTGGCACGATGATTATTGGATATGAAAAATTACACATGAAATATTTATTACCTCAAAATCACACTTTTTGTTTTCTACCAATATCTAGTGATCTCTTCATTTCTTTCTTGATATTTAAAAATATTTTTTCAAAAATTAAACATTAAACACACCGGTAAAGTTATAAAAAAAAAATCTTGTTTTTTATTTAAACCAAAAAATAAAGAATATCTTCACCATCGTGGCTAGAAAACTAGTGTTTGATTGTCTATATTTTTCTTCTAATTTATATGTTTATAAAACATTATCGTCAACTATATTAGACATGTAAGGTATATTTAGTTCCTATTTTTTGTTCTCAAAAATAAAAAAAACAAGTTCGGGTTATCATTTTTTCTAAAAATACAAAGCACATGTAAAACACCAAGCTCGTATAACAATACGCTCTTTAAAACATGAAAATTATGTTATTTGTGTTTTCAAAAACGGTTCTCAAGAACAATTTCATAAACAAACCAATAATTTTTTAACTTTTTTTGACATCTATTTAATGCATTACAAAGTTATTATAATACGTTTCCTTAGAAATTTCAACCTGTTTCTTTCCTATGCCCATCAAATTTTTAACCACTTAGACACACCTCATCGACCTAATTTTGTTATATTGAAAATTGATAATTTTTTCAGGACTCTATTGAGTAGTCAAATTCAAGTTTTATCTTCTCCTATATTTCCATTTTTCCATGAAAATAAACTAAACTTTTAAGAAAAATATCCTTAACCTGTTATTTATATATATATATTCTAGTTTTAATTCTGGATTTGGAAATTTCCTGTGAAGTTTCTCCACGCAGTTTCGAGTTCTGCTGGATTAGAAGGGATCGAGGCGTGATGAGAGCAAGTGATGCGCTGCATAAATAGGAAGTGTAGTCACCATTCTCTCATCTCATCTCAACTCACTCTCTCTTTTCTCTCTTTGCCTTGGGAATGGAATAATGATGTTTGAATTCTACTCCTTGTTTTCTTTTCTTCCTCTCATGCTCTCACCTCTTCTTTCCTCTCCTCTTTCTTTCATCTCCACCAAAATCTGCCCTCATGGCCAGGCCCTTGCTCTGCTTCAAGTCAAGCAATCATTTTCTATCGATAATTCCCAGCTCTTTCGCTTTACGATGACAAGTGTGGTACCACTTCTTATCCGAAAACAGAGTATTGGAAGGAGGGTAGTGATTGCTGCTCATGGATGTGGGTCACAGATTTGGTGACTGGCCATGTGATTGAGCTCAACCTCAGTTGCAGTTGGCTCTCTGGAACCATCCATTCCAACTCTAAACTCTTCCGCTTTCCTCATCTCCAAAGGCTTAACCTTGCTTTCAACAATTTCAGTGGGTCCTCTGTTTCAGCTGGGTTTGGTCGGTTCTCCAGCTTGACGCATCTCGATCTTTCTTACTCGGGATTTTCAGGCCTAATTTCACCAGAAATCTCTCACCTCTCCAACTTGGTTTCACCGATCTCACTTGGAATCTTGAGCAGAATTTGCCCGGGATGGTTTCTGACTTCTGTCTGTAAATTTAACCAAGTTGCAGAAGCCACCTTTCAGGCATATCCATCTCTTCAGTTTTTCCTAATTCCTTGCTAAATCTGTCTTCTTTGATATCCCTTGATCTCGCCGATTGTGGATTGTATGGGAGATTCCCTGACAATGACATTCATCTTTCGAAACTCGAGCTTCTCGACTTATGGGGAAATTCTAACCTCGGTGGAAACTTCCCACGATTCAGTGAGAACAATTCCCTTATCAACATGGATTTATTATCAACAAATTTCAGTGGAGAGCTTCCAACTTCAATCAGCAATCTGAAGTCTTTACAGATTTTGGATCTCTGCGGTTGCCAATTCTCAGGATCGATCCCCAGTTCAATCAGCAATCTGAAGTCTCAAGAGATTTTGGACTTCATGTTGCCACTTTTGTGGATCGATCCCCAGTTCAATCAGCACCCGAAGTCTTTACAGATTTTGATTCCTCATGTTGCCAATTTCAGGATCGATCCCCAGTTCAATCAGCAATCTGAAGTCTTTACAGACTTTGGATCTCTCCAATTGCCAATTCTTAGGGTCCATCCCTGCTTCTCTAGAGAACCTCACGCAAATCACTTCCTTGAGTCTCAACTATAATCTACGCCAGTGGTAAAATTCCAAATATTTTTGATAATCTTAGAAATTTGATTTCATTAGACCTTTCCTGGAAACAATTTCAGCGGTCAGATCTCCACCATCAATTGGAAATCTAACAAACCTTTATGAGTTAGACTTCTCTGATAATCAGCTAGGAAGGAGCTATTCCTTCTTCTGTATATGGGTTTTCAAGTCTATCCCATGTGCGCTTACAGTATAATTTATTCAATGGGACAATAACATCTTGGCTGTATACTCTGGCCATCATTGCAGAGTTAGGATCTCAGACATAATAAATTCACTGGTCATATTGGTGAATCTACTTGATTCATTGGAGAAGATTGATTTGAGTATGAATGAGTTAAACGGGTCAATTCCAACTTCAATATTTGAACTTGTGAACCTTTCATCTCTTTATCTTTTTTCAAATAACTTGAGTGGTGTTCTGGAAACAAGCAAGTTTGAAAAACTTATAAATATTACTTACCTTGATCTTTCAAACAACATGCTCTCGTTGACCATGTCCGTTCATTCCAACTCCTTGTTACCCAACATTCAAACTCTAGACCTTTCACACAATAACATTAGTGGAATGTTTTCATGGAACGTGGGAAAGGATACATTGGGATACTTGAATCTCTCTTATAACTTCATAAGTGGGTTTAAGATGCTTCCATGGTCAAGTATGAGAATTCTCGATCTTCATTTCAACTTGCTGCAAGGGAAACTTCCAACTCCTACATATTCTACATCTTTCTTTTCAGTTTCCCATAACAAATTGAGTGGAGAAATCTCACCGTTGATTTGCAAAGCGAGTTCCATGGAAATTCTTGATTTGTCTCATAACAACTTGAGTGGCATGCTTCCTCATTGTTTGGGAAATTTTAGCGAAGAGCTCTCTGTTTTGAATTTACGAAGAAATCAATTTCATGGCATCATTCCTCAAACATTTTTGAATGGCAATTCTATCAGGACTCTTGACTTCAACAGTAATCAATTGGAGGGCCTAGTACCTCGATCTTTGATCATTTGTAAAGAACTTGAAGTTCTAGACCTTGGAAATAACAAGATAAATGGTACGTTTCCCCATTGGTCGGTTTCTCTCCAAAGTCGCAAGTTCTTGTTTTCAAGGCTCCAATCGCTTTCCATGGTCATAGGGTTTTCCAAAATCATATCCCCATTCATGAGCCTAAGAATCATTGGATTCCGGCTCACAATGATTTCAAGGGTGACTTGCCTGAAATGTATTTCAAAAGTTTGAAAGCAATAATGAATATAGATGAAGGCAACATAACAAGAGAATATATTGGGGGATCTTATTATCAAGATTCCATGATGGTGACCATAAAAGGGTTGGACCTTGAATTTGTGAAAATCTTAAATACTTTCACAACAATTGATTTGTCCAGTAATAAATTCCAAGGAGAGATTCCAGAGTGCATTGGGAATCTTAATTCTCTTCGAGGGCTCAACTTTTCTCATAATGATCTTAGAGGACACATCCCATTATCTTTTAGAAATTTGAAGATGCTTGAATCGTTGGACCTTTCTTCAAACAAACTGAGTGGTCAAATTCCTCAAGAACTAACAAGTTTGACATTTCTTTCATTTTTGAATCTCTCCCAAAATCATCTTACAGGATTTATACCTCAAGGCAATCAGTTTGGCACATTTGGAAATGATTCGTATTACAAGAACACAGGATTATGTGGATTTCCATTATCAAATAGATGTACAACCAATGAAATACCATATCCCTCTCAAGAAATAGAAGCAAAGTTTGAAAGTGGATTTGACTGGAAAATCACATTGATGGGATATGGATGTGGACTGGTAATTGGGCTTTCTCTTGGTTGTCTCATTACTGCAAGTTGGAAAACCTGAATTTACTTAAGTGCTGGACATTGATAAGAACATTCACAAGAAGATCGTAAGGAATAAAAGGAGCACTCGTGGGCGAGGAGCAAGAATAATCTAAGTTTTCCACTCTCATTTTATTATGTGTTGTGTATTGTAGATAGCTTTTACATTCTCATGTAAGCAAATTATGTATTTTTCCATTATAAGTGTAATCTTGTTTATGAAGTTTAAATAATATATATTTTTCCTTTTTCCTTTTATTTTTTATTTTTGTGATAATGCAATATTAATGAATCATTAATCAACACTTTTCCAATCAATATACATAGTAAGTTATTATTTGAAAGAGTAGATGTCATATCTTGGAAACTATATATAAACAGATAAATATCAAAGATTTGGGAGGCATTTCGATTTTTTATAGAAGAGGCAGTAGTAACATCTTATGTTTAACTTACATTCCCTTGATTACTTTTTTAGATAATGATGATTAATCTTCTCATTAATGGTCTCCTCTAAACAGGGAAGACCTAGATTCATACCGCCAAATGACATGATTCAATTCCTTCAATTGATTGGATTCCAATTGATTGAATTATTGTTCCCACTCACATTTTTGGGACCTGCTAAGGTTAAGATTATCTAGTATGTCTTGCATCATAATCGTGCAGTTTTCAGAATTAATAACAGGATTAATCTAAAAGTGAATTAATAACATTATCAGTACCCAATACCTCTTGCCTGTTGCAACCCCATGTGCCTGCCCATCCAGAAGTTCAGAAAAGCTTTTTAAATATCTCTAGTGAAGACAAAAAGAAAGAAAAAAGTTATAAAATAAAGATAGAATCAAAATGTCCTGGGACGTGAAAAATAAGCTAATTAATAATATGTTCATCACTCCACATGATTTCCTTTAATCCATTACAAATAATAATCATGAATCACTACCATCTTCTACATTGTGACTAGTTTATATTCTGGCATTTACAGTACATGACGATTGTGACTAGGGAAAGGAAATGAGTACATTCCATCTTCTACATTTTAACCTGTTGGATATATCATATCAGAGAGAAAAATCTGTTTTCCGACAATAGAAAAATTCCAGGAGGAAACATGTTCTACTACACATACAGAAAAGCTTTTTCATTTCTCACAATTGAAAGAATACAATTGGTTATAGTATATGACTTCTAAGTTCTATCCATCAATAACTGTATATGTTTACAGGACTTCTCTGGGGAGGATGAGAACCAATGTGCTTCGAAAAACCGAAGCTTTTGATCCTAACTTATCCGATCTTGGCTAAGTCTTGGGCACAACAGTGATGAGATGTAGCATGAACCATCACCGATTTAAGCGAGAGTTAAAATGAGTCCCTGTTGTTGTGTTCATCTTGTCCTGCCAGAAATATTATCCCTCAGCAGAATAGCGTTAAATGTGTTTCCTTGCTACACACATAAGAATATTCATATGTAACAAGACTGACCATTAATTTTTCTTGTGGAATCATATACCCAAAAATTAATTGCACGGCCAAGATAAAATAATTCATCACCGAATAACTCCCATTACAACAAAGAGAAAAAACTTTGAGCAAGGGTATGAGTCCATGCCAAGAATCTAGTCTAGAATAAAAATAATAAAAATTATAAAAATTTCAGGACAAACAATTGTGTAATAACATGTCACAGCAAAGCAAAATTCACATATGTACAGAAGTATCCGAAAAGTATTATCTGATGTTCTATCAGTACCAATAACTCTTAGATGCTTGCCCAACCATGTGCCCAAACTAAAATTCAAGGACAGCTGCAGATATCAAATCCCTTTCATATGATTCCTCCCTAGCCTTTGAAACAGTATGACTAGCAAGGAAACCCCAATTGAATAACAAATAACACCATAATAAGCCTAAAAAACAAACATAGTGGTGATGATGATATGAAAAAGAAGGTGTTTCATAGAACATAAAAAAGAAAATGAGTTAACTTAAGTGCCTAAGCATATGTAGAAGATTAATGGCCATAAAAAGCCAAAAGGCCTATTCTATGTTGCATAGTCAGCAGGCATGTTTTCTTGTTTCCTGCTATCTGACTATGAGTATAGTGTCACAGTGGGTGACTGACCTCAAGACCACACGGCTCTGCCACTTTTTCCAAAGCTGTATCTACACTTAAGTTTGTGAACTATAGCAATGTTTAACCCCAACTCAACCTCAAGCTCTCAAAACACAGGAGAGGAGTCTTGAATTTTCAAATGGGTGTTTGTGGTTTATCACTATCAGCAAGATACACCCTCTCAACTGCTAGAACATATCTAAATGGATTTTCATAAACAACTTGCATTCAACACCCAGCCACATCTTTTCATGATCTTATGAATCAAACAACTCACAGATTAAGTTGGCTAGTAAATTATTCTATTTTAATTTTGAAAGTTATTTTTTGAACTCATTGTTATATTTTACCACTAGTCTTATTGCATTCAACCATAGCTCTGTTACATGTGTTTTGAGGAACTTTTCTAAAAGTGTGCATCTCTTATTATTTGATTGGAAAGAGTACTTTGGGATATTTTGTAGCATACCAAAATTAAAGAGTGCAAAATTCCATGTTAACGAAAAAGTTGGAAATACAGCGTCCGGAAATCAACCTATGTGCATACATTCAAACCATTCATACCTGAACATTTCCCTTCAAACAGTTCCACCAAAGTTGACCTCAAATTATCACTGCCGATAGAATTCAAATTCATTTTGGCCTGAGAAAAACTGCTCTCACCCAAGTACCTTAGTGATACTGCTAAGGGCGATAACATCGTAGCCAGCGCCTTCTTAGCCCCACCTGATTTCTCCACTTTACCACCAGAATTCAACTCAACCCGGGTCCTCAAAAGCACCATTCTCACCACTTCTCTCAAACTCCCATGAATTTTTGGAATTTCAGATACTGCATCAACCTCAACCTTACCCACCAACTTAGACCCATTAAGCAAAACCTTCAAATCACTAGCAACGCCAACCTCATCTCTCACTGAGCCTATCACCAAACGAACCCATCAAATCACGCCCATCGCCTGATGCTTCCGTGACGACATCCGTTGTTGTTATCGGCAACCCGCCCGACAAACACGATCAACCAAAATCCACAACCACGCAAACTGCGCACCAACTTTTGTCCAAGATTCCAACCTCTTCTGCACTCACCTCAACTTCCCCCAAATCAAGATTTTTCGATCCGGCATTCAGAACATTAGAAATGAGAACCGGAAGAACCGTACTGGCGACAGCAAGAGCTTGTTCAAGAGTGCGAGAAGAAAAGCCCTGGATTCTTCAAAAGTCAGGATTTTGGGAATGGGGATGTGGAATTTGACCGGCGGAGATTTCCGATTAGACGACGACGACGAATTGAGCTTATCGAGAATCGATGAGTCGATTCGTACCTGAGCGAGGCCGTTGGCGACCGCGAAAACGGAGGCGGCGGAGAGAGAAGAGCCCTTGCCTCCCAGCGTTATTACAGAGCTAGCCTTAGGTTTCTTGTCCGCCATTGATGGAGCTTGGGAACGAAGAAAGGGGTGGGTCCCTTTTGGTGAATCAATCAGGTTAGGGTTTTGTTCATTATAGTTTTTTTATGTTCATGCCTCGATCACTATTTACGATATTAACTTCAAAAATTTTTTAATATCGTATTTAATTACTGCAGCATTAACTTTAAAGAAATTTAAATATATGGCAAGTGACTACAGTATTAATTTAAAAAAAATTCAATATCGTAGTCAATGACTATAACATTACTAATATATATGTCGCATGACCCAAACACATTATTTTGTCTAAAACCTATTTTTTTTACTTGAAATCAATATTCTACACCTCTTTTTTCAATATATATATATATATATATATATATATATATATATATATATAATTTTTCAATCATTTTTTGTTTCAAATCAATCTTAAACTTTTTTTTTTCAATCTATATCTTAATAAACATTATTCTACAAAAATTTTTAGATATTTTCTTATTTTTATGTTATCTTATTCTTATCGTCAGCTGATTGCTTTTAACTCATACGACACAAGCCAGGCTTTTCATCGCTTTATTTGTGCGAGACAATTCGCATTACAAAGATATTCGATAAATCAAAGCATATCAAATTACGGTCGCTAATAAGAACTAGCCAGAATATTATAATCATTATATATTATCAAATTGTGAGCCTTTATAACAATTTATCAGGTTATTAACTTGCAGATATTGCTTTCTCATATTTTACGTTTATTAAATTTTGTATTTTGATTTATAGATCTATTTCAAGTTTTTAAATCAATAAAATTATTTTTATTTCAAAAATATTTTTTTATAATTATTTTGCAAATAATTATAAACAAATGGAGTATATGAAAATAGAAATGATTAAAAGTAAAATTTTTTATTTTTTGAAAACGTAAAAGAATTTTTGTATACCCTTGCATTGCAATGTTGGGACATAAGGCTGATCCCATTCATATACCCTTTTTCCATTTTATTTTTAAAATTAATATTTATCAAATATAAATATTGATAAGGGTAAAATTTTTTATTTAATATATATATATATATATATATATATATATATATATATATATATATATATATACAAATTTTCTAATCTAAATTAAGTTATTTTTATTTTAAAACAAACTTTGTGATATGATAAAATTCACCACATAACGTTTTTAATTTATGAAATTAAAAAATAAGAAAATATCAATAAAATTACATATAGAAAGTATGGATATATTTTTAAAGTTATTTTTAAAAACAAAAATATGTAATACATGTAATTTTTTTGTCTTTTATAAATAATTTGTTTATTTATGCAAATTTGATGATATCATGATATCCATCTGATTCTTCTTTCTAAAATCCACTTTAATCAAAATCAGGTCTTACTGTATCAGCACCATGACCCATGGTTTAGGTTTATCAAAATTCCAAGACTTAATTTATTTCCTTCCAAATTCACATGAGTAAATCATTACAACAAAGGTCATTAAAACTGTCAAAAACACTGTAATTTTTGAAGTCTCATTCTCTCTATGAAAATCAGAATTTGAGTTTCTACTTTCCTGTTATCCCCCTAATTCTGGGGTAATATACTTACAATCCTATAATAGATTTTTTTAAGCTCACAAATTGAAGCACATTAGTGTTTAATTTTTTTATACGATTTCATTATTCTCTGAGGAAACCCCTAGTCGCTCTCATTTTCCCTTATATATATTATCTTTTGCAGTCCCTTTTTTGTTAGCAAGGAAGGGTGATTATTTGGTCATTTTTTACCTGAAATCACTTATTTACATCTATTTCTATAATTTTATTTTTCAATAAAGTGGTTCTTCCACACATATCTGGGTTTTTAATTTTTTTTTTTCGTAATTTTACCTTCTACTTGTTGTGGCGGTGTGGTTGTGTCGTTTTGCTACGATGGTTGGTTTTTCGGTGTCTTGTTGCGGTGTTTACTAATAAGCAGGCGATTCGCATCAAAGCATATTCGATTAAACAAAGCACAACAAATCAAATTATACACAACATGTTACATAATCGAGTCACGGTATTCTAGTCATTATGATTATCAACGCTAAGATTTAAACCATAATTCATTACGCTATTATTAAAAAAATTTAGCGACTCGATTATGTGTTTCTATCGCACGCATCGTTAGCCAATCAATAAATTATTCTTCAAAAAAATAATTTTATAAGGAAATTGTGATTTATTAATAGGTTTTAAAGCTTATTACATCGTATCATAAGTTTAAGAGAGTTGTATTATCATAACGATATTTATATTTCAAACTCGTTTCATTTACATTACGCCCTATTCCATTTCCTGGGAGCCGCTCGGCATCGGAGAAAATTCAGGCGGACTTTCACAAACGTGAAACTGAGAGGAAAATTCACTGGTCAAATTGAATGTCGTGTGCCTTTAGTAAGGAGAAATGGAGGATCCACATCCGTCTTACACTACACTTACGTCTCACGTGTGTGTGTGTGTGTGTGTGGCGCAAAATGAAAAGCGAGGTTTGCAATGAGGATAACCCACGTGGAAAATGTTATAACCCTAAAATATCATATTGAAAGAAGGGGTCGGTTCATAAAAGAGCCAAGCGCGCCGGAAGGTCATTTCGGTGAAGGATGTTAGTAATGCACCAGAAAATTGAGACAAGATTGGGCATTTTGTTGGTCAGGGGGATGGCAGAGTTACATTCCTGGATGACTGCGGGAAAGCAACAACCTCAGAGTGATGTTTCTCCTATATATGTCGCTTTGGTTGATTCGTAAAGGGCAATGGTGGTGAAGGCTTGGGAGCACTACAAAAGGTTTGAGATCTTTCAACATGATCGTAAAATGCAATGAAGCTCAAAATTTCATAAATCTAACTCAACAAAAAATCAATGAAAGAGATAGATTGCTTCGAAAGGGATAAATGAATGAGCTCTTCATGTGCCAACCCTGGGGTTAACGGAAGTGTGGGAACCCCGTTCGGGCCGCCGAAAGCTGGCGGAATGTTTAAAATTCCAAAAAGTGTGTTTTTGCATGGGAAGTCAGCGGGTAAAGCATTAACTAGAAAGTGGAGTAAATTAAAAAAAGGGTTATCAAACGCGTGGGCAAGTGCCCTGGTGTAAGAAGCTGAGCAGATTGATTGCCTTCTCATTCATTGTCATGCGATGTCGAGAATGGCGTACTCGTTGTCTCATACCTGATTTCAGTGGGTTTGCCCTATATTCGCTAAGAGGTGGTTATCGGATGGTCCTTTGCTTTCCAATCAAGAAGAAAGCTAAAAATGGATGGCGGCATTACTTCCGCTTTCTTTAATTGGTTATTTAAAGAGTAGAGAAAATAAAATGTTATGAGATATTGCTTCTCCCAAATGTAATGAAACTTTTCTTTATTAGTGCTTTAATTTCACCTGATTAACCCTAACGTGGAGTACCCATTGGCTAGAATTCTTTTTGTGTATTCTAAAGGACTAGTTTTTCGTGGTGACTGCCTTCTTTCTTTCTCCCTCCCTACTACACACCGCACCCCAAATTCCTGCATGTGCCTCGTGTCCAAGCTCTTTGCTTTAATATACTTGTGAAACCCTTAAAATCCAAGATTTTTGGATAAAGTAGAAATAGTAATTTCGTTAAAAATTCGAATTTTTCTAGATCTCATGACGGAAATCTTGATCTCTCTTCCAGCCTCAGGCTGAATACCTGCCTCGCTGACTTAAATTTACCACGTCGAATTTCGTCAATCTGTCAGGGAGCAGCTCCGATTTCACGCTGAGCATGCTGTGTCTACGACATGGCAAAGATAAGGACGCCATTATACACTCAAGTGTGACACTGGTATTAAAAGGAATGGCTCACAATTAGCCATGTGTGGAAAGGAATCACGGCCTGGCTACATGGTGCTCAGCGTGACATTTAAGATACATATAAAGGAATAAAATAAAAAAGCGGAATAAATACGCAAAATCACTTTCGCCACACATGAGACTGGCGGTGAATGGAGGAATGGGCTTCCTTCGACCAACGCCTGGCCGACAATGATTCAAAAAGCGGAGTAAATGGCAAAGGAGCAGAGAAATGAAGAGTAAAGCGAAAGAGAGAAAGTAGACTGAGAAACTAGTGCCGGAAAAGAAAAGAGTGCCAGGCTGAAAAGAAAAGAAAAGAAAGCAATGTGTTTAGTAGCACTGTAGTATAGTAGTGCTTATAGTGCCGTGAGAAAGGGATGGAAGGCGGGAAGAAGGATTTTCCCGGTTTCCGGGCCGGCCGACGCCCGACGTCGAGTTTCTAAAGTCAGCACGCCTGAAATGGATCTACGCGAGAACGTGCGTCTGAGTCCCGCCAACCCGCAGCAGACAGCCTCACTGTTTACTTTTAGCCAAAGGCTTTGAGCACCGCAGCGGCCGTTTCGCCGCGGCGCCAGAGGTCAAAGTGTAAATTAGTTCGAAACAGACTAGCGGTACATTGGATCTTACGAAATTCCAAGGTATAGACCGTGAAGCTGGGAGTTTTAATTAAACCCGAAAGCTCTGTGTGTTTCGGGTTTGTTGTTGCGAAAATAATTTATGCCTGAACCCATGAGCTCCATGCTTCCCGTGTAGTCACGCGAGCGTTCTGCCGAATGGTCCAAACTTTGAGACCTAGTTACGTGAGCCATGGCTTGGCTCGAATACCATGCAAACATTATAAATGCATATTGGACACGCTATTCGATGTATTAACATTATTGCATTTATATATAGATTATACGTAAAAATTATAATCGTCTGCTGGTATGTAACAGCCATGAGTGATCATTCATGCATAACATTATAAAATGCATCGTGAGATCACGTATTACATACGACTCCACACATCGCCTGGGTGTGGGTGTTAGGCAAGGTTATTCACCTAAGACGCGGGGCGAACGCTCTTAACTTTAAAACTGACAAAGTCCAAGGGTAGAGATTCACTTATATGTAAACGACGTAAATGATAAATTACATGTTGACGGAGGATTCGCAGCATCCTTGTAATGAAAAGTCCCAAAATGTTATTCACTGCTGTATTACTAACTAATGGTATGTAAGTTCGTGAAATGTTGAAAAGGCGCATGGGCACCTCGTGTGTAAAACCCGAAACTGCGGCCCACAAAAGAAGCGAAAAAGAATTTGATAAATAAAATCGGCGGCCTCCAACGGTTTACCACACAAGGGACCGTTTTATTCACGCTGCATTCCAGCGAGGGAGCTCTGGCCAGACTCAAGTCGTTAGCATGAGGGTTGCATCTCATGTACGACATGGTATTTGCTATAATAAAGAAATAATCGTACGGGACGCGATCAATTGCTTATATACGCCATCGCATACGATTTTAGATGAGTAACCCTTGTAGGAAAATTTTCTATCAGAGGCTTCGCTCACCCTGTCGCACCCTCACAGTATGGACTATTCCGGGCTATACTGCATTAACATTGTGAGTAGTTTTTGGAGAAAGGTGAGCTGTAAAACCCGCTTTGAAAAAATATTTCTGCAAATATGTATAAATCTTGAGACAATGGAAACTATGAGAATATAATTGATTATTTTGGTTTTATGAGGCGTGACGGCCGGCCCCATGTGGCTATTTACTCATGCGCGTGTCTCAACACGAGACGCGATGATTCGCGCTGATTTGTAATAACGACACCCCTGCTCGCCACAACACCGCTTCTTTACTTTAAAAAAGGTATTATTTATCTCATCTTTTTCATCCCCTCCATCAGATAATAATAATAATAGGAGCAAACTACATTACCATTCTCTTCCTCTCTCATTCCCTGTCTCGAAATGTTTAATTTCCTTCTATTTTTCTTTTCACTTCGATCAAAGTTTTAATTACCTTTATTGCTTTTCTTATGTTTTTGGTTTGTCAATTTGTTACGTACAAGTGGAAGCCTGCCTTCATTAGTTTTTGTGTGTATCGATTCATAAGGACAATGCAGTTGTTTCTGATCGTACAAATAAAAGTCACAGATCAAAATCCCTGTTCTGCTACTATAACATCTAATTAATCTAGGGTATCAGACATATTAGATTTATCTCTTTCGTAAACTCCTTGGAACAAGCTTTTCTCGCTATTAACCTGATGTCGCGTCATCTTCTAACGCAACAGTTTGATTTATGTGTTCAAATTAGAAGATGGTATTACCATTATGAATCATCGAAATTTCATATATATATATATATATAGACAACATTTTAATATGTCATGAATGGATGGTACTTCAAACCCCCGATAAAAACCGATACTAACAAATGAAGGAGTATATATGATATTTTTTAAACCCAATTAAATATTCTGCAATTGTTATGTGTAAAGTATCTTTAAGATTCGATGGGAACCGTGTGAGTATATTTATAATTAGTCCCCTAATCTGTATACCCGATTAAATATATAATATATTACTATTTTCTATTTATTTATATTGTTATTACGTATGGAATATTTGATTGTGCTTGGTGCTTTATTGGCTTCATTACAACACATCTGTAAATTATTTTTAATATCTAAGAGATTTTCTAAAACAATCTATTTCAATATTAGAATAGTAAGGATAACTCGATCTTGATAAATATGCGGAAGAGATAAAGTACCCTAAATCCGACTGGGAGAATGTGAATATAAATAATAAATGGAGATGGGAAATTTAAAAAATCCTACCTAAATCCAATCCGTTGTCATCTCTTCATTTAATTTTAAAGCATTGAATCATATTAATCTCGTACATGAACCCAGCTGCGCACTAATAATAATAATAATAATAAGAATAATACCAACAAGATTTGAATCGAATAAATAAATAAGTAAATTAATAAATAAATAACCAAAATCTATACCAAATCAACGTGTACAAAAAT